>JARPVV010000018.1:600000-1077216 GCA_038502285.1 Trichoderma sp. 2475
ATTGCCTTGTTCTGGCATGGTTTCTGACTTGGAGGCGTTCAGCCATTATCCAGCAGATGGTAGCTTCGCGGGGTATTTCAAGATACCTAAACAGCCTCAAACTTCCCTTCACATCCGAAAGATTGCGGTAGAGGTTCAAGGTGCTCTTAAAGCAGCCGAAAATAAGGCGCAAAGTGGGTGGCCGCTGGCGGGGGGTCTACTTGAGGCCCCAGCTGGTCGGCCACCCCGCTGAGAAGCTCGATTTCAAAGCAAAGGGAATCGAAGACTTGACATATCCATGCGATTAAATGCCTCCATTGTCGTGTTTTGACAGTACCAACGACCTTTATTTATCACATCTTCACTTCCGTACTTTGGCGGTGGCTTGTCATCTTTTGGCCGTTGAGATGTCTTTGAAGCCATTGATATACAACATAGAGATGTCTGCGGTTTCGACTGGCCCGCGAAACTGATAACCTCCCAACCACACCAGGAGGCTTTTGAAGCAGTCAGTGCCTTTTCTTGAAGGACATCGCATATAGTTGATGATATACCGGGTGAAACGCTCAAATAGTTTATTGTCAGAATGGAAGAATCAGTCGCTTGTCGCCGGATAGATATTCCCCCTTTGGACACCTGCGTTATGGTTTAACGGACGTCACTGGCCAGCGCAGCCTTCACGGACGAGGAAAAACTTCTTCCTGCATTGTATGCCTCTTCTAGTCCAGATACGAGGGTGGCCTCTTCTGCAGAAGAAATCATCAAGCGAACTTCGATTTCATTCGACAACAAAGACTTGGCGAGGAACTAGGCACATGCTCGAGGTGTTCTCTGGGTGTCACTCACTCAACTACTAATCTGCCGATGCGGGCAGTCTCCATGCGAAGCTAGAGCAGTACCAACATCCAGCTGAGAAAGAACAACACTCGATGCTCAAGAGCAGGAATGCAAACAACTGGGAGGACTGGTGTGCAGACCGATTCGGAGAGATCATGCACAATTTGAGAGTGACAGTGGGGGATTAGATCACAGAAAACAGAGAAAAAAGAGACAAAAGGAGTGGAAAAGAAAATGAGAGGCCAAGCTCAACATCCAAAGACACTGAAGCTCAAGGAAGTAACTGCTCGAGCATCGTACCCTGAGGGACTTCGACCCTGGCTGCCTGTTATGGCCCAGCTAGGACTGTGATGATGGTGCAGAACAAAACTTGGGACGAGCTGATGGAGGAGAAGACAGCTGAAATGCCAGAACGCGGCGAAGTGTATAGCAGCAGCCTCTCGCAGAAAGGCAGCACAGTTGCATACCTGACCACCAAAAGGAAGACCAGAAGCATTTCCACAACACAGGGGTGTCGAAGTTTATCGAGACAAAAGGCACAGTTTGATACATCGTTGGAAATCCTACAACACTCAATACCCAATAACTCTTTCAGTCCATCCCAAATGTGCAGATGCGCGGTCCTCAATCCAGCGCAGGGTATTCTGCAACGGGCTATAACTCTCCCGGAGGAGCCTGGAAGAGGCTGTTGTCCAGAACACCCCATCGCAGAGGCCTCTGCCGAAGAGGCTGTCGAACTCCACACCTCCACCACGAACAAGCTACTCGAAGCTCATCAAGACATCAATTCGAAGATTTCCCACTTCGAGACGCTCACATCGTCCATCACATCAGCTGTAAACGACATATACCCCAACTTCTCTGCCGGATCAAGGGCGCCATCATCAATATCGCCAGCTAGAGAGTTGGCCGGCCGGCGGGGGGTCTACTAGAGGCCCCAGCCGGTCGGCCAAAAACAGCCCATCGCGGTCGCCTCTGCCGGATCAAAGAGGCAAAACATGCTCGATAGATGCTTTTGGGCGGCCAGCCGGGGTCTACTAGAGGCCCAGCTGGTCGCCTCTCCTCCACCGAAGACCCATCGTCCGCAACACTATTCTCGGCGGAAAAAGCACCATTTGGCTCATCGTCGTCGTCGTCATTCCAAGACGAAGGCATTCGCCGCAATAACCTTTATCAAGCATGCTTTGCCGCTTTCAGCAACACCGCAGCGGAGCACAGAGTACAGCAAGGCAGAGCCATCGAGGGAGACATTCTGACACCTCTCAAAAGTAAGTCATCTACCAGACCGCAACGAGTTCCTTGAGTGGTCTGTCTTTGTTCGCTACTAACGCTTGTCCTTTCGCAGAGGCCTTTGCTGAAGAGGTCGTCGAATTGCACACCTCCACCAGCCCGCGGGCAAAGGCGAACGCCTGGACGAACCCAAACGACGAAGCAAACAAACACCCAAGACCTACGAGGGGGGAGACGCCTACATGTACCCCGGAGCCGGGGATCGAGCCTCACCGCGGAGGGAAGATCGAAAGCTCGCAACCAACCAAAACCAAACACGCCAGAGAACCCCCCCAAGGGAGGATGTGTTGGAGAAATCGAGGCGAAGTTCGGCTTACCCTAAGCCAATTGCAACAACAAGAAATAAACTGCTCGAAGCTCAGCAAGATATCAATCAAGATGGGCTAGCGAGTTGATCGTGCTCTCCCTTTCTCTCTGTTACGTGAGAATGTCGCCAACAGAGGTACTGTCCGGGGGGGATGATAGAAGGGCCTGGATGCTAGGGCCAAGTGCTTGGTATACTGTGGTTAGTTGGCCTTGTTTCAGCAAAAGGATATCCGCTCGTTTATATGATGCATGGAACAGTATGTACTTCGCTGTTTTGATCTGTTGTAGCGCGTTGGCATATGGCTCCTTGAATTTATTGATCAACTTTGTGCAAATGATATCAGCGGAACAGATGCTTCAGTCGGTCTGTGAAGGCGTATACGCAGGCGTACGTCGCCACCTAAATCTCCGCCCTGGAGACGCTCACATCGTCCACCACAACTGCTGTAGACAACGTACAGAGAGGACGCTGTCTTTCTTCTCGGTCACTTGGAGGATGAAAAAGCGACAATGAGCAGACGACGAACACTCCACGTGAGTGTGACCAGAAACTTCAGGCGGTACTGACAAAACAACTCATCATGGCACTTCCTCCAGACATGAAGAAACTGCTGAAGATGTGTGCGAAAAACAACGCAACAACGGAGATCAGACAATGGCTCCGTGCAGCAGTTGAGGATAAAGATGGACACACATGGATAGAAAAGGTCTGGATGGATATCTAACTGTCTCCTAACATAGCAGAATAAGCAGACCTATCTCCGCAATAAGAGAAAGACATGGTTGCGTTATTCGACGAACACATCAATATAGCGGATGTTAACATCATGGAAGCCGCCAACCAGCTAGACAAACTGAAAATGGTTGCAGAAACAATCTCCTAACTGGCCAAAAACCTCAAGATGAGCGCCCTAGATATAAAGACACAAACTACACAGACCATCGAAAGGTCCTTGAAAAGGCCATGGGACCAGTGAAACTTGAGATGTGGGACAACGCACCTTCTGCTATCTTGTGCTGCTCCGACAACTTCCCCTCGTCCACCGTCCATCTTGCCAGCGCCATAAATCAGTTGAAAAAGGCGGAAAAGCAGCTTTGCGACCTGCAAGACTAGTGGAGCAGATTGTGTTGGATAACGCTCAAGCTCTTAACAAAATAGAAAGCGTAAGCAGACCCGAATATTATTGAGGCTTGGTGGGAGAACATTGGCGCTAACCCATACTCTAGACATACAGAGAAGAGGTTCAAGCAGAGAGGATGAAGATAATGCAGTACCATCAGCAGCTTCGCGACCTGCAAGACGATTGGGTTGGCTGGCCGGCGGGGGGTCTACTTGAGGCCCCAGCTGGTTGGCCACAACTGTCAAAGATGAAGCAGGGCGGCCTGCGAACAGATATGATATTGAGGAAAACGAAGCCAATTATCTTCTATACGACCTTGAGAATCGTAAGGATACAGTTTACAAGATCAGCGGCAGCAACATCACCATAACGCGGCTCAAATAGAGCTAGAGCATGACCGACGAGGCGACACAAAGCTGTTCATGGCAAACATTCTCCACAAATCCAGCTGGGTAGACCATACAGACGATCCAAATCTGGAGATGGAGGACTATTTTAAGAGGTACGAAGGCATGAAAAGTTCGCAGCCACAAGATACACCTCAGGAAGAGATCATTGACCTCGATGAAGCTACGAACATTGCCCCATCTGAAGAAGAGCTCATTGATCTTTATGAAGCTACGAATGTTACCCCACGGCGAGAATTCGTTCTTGTACCATCAAATAATACAGTTACGCAAGCTTTCTTTGTATCAAGGGTAGAGTGAATAACCAACGACGCTCTCACGAATACTTTTTTCACCGCAGCGAGATTAATACAACAGCCGGTGTTCGCTGATGGCTACCCACTCAACTGCCAATATGCCGGTTAGTGACATGTTCGCATGTGGGAGCATTACGGCATGCTGGCGAGCCACCGTCGAGAGAAGGTCGCTGAGCAGACAATGTTGAGAAAGAAGAAGTCGACAACTTCCTCTACGATCTCGAGAATCACAAAACCACAGAATACAAACTCACCTGAAGTGTTCGGGCAAAGATGCCAGTTGAGTCGAATCCGGACAAACCGATTTCAGGGTGAGAGACTGTTAAGAAAAAGAGATCTCTACTCGTCGCCCCGTCATCATCTCCCTTCAGTTGCGTTGCCGCGCAAAACCCACATCCAGGTGCCGGAATATTGACCGGTCGATGGCTAAAAAGTCAAAGACTGTCAGTGCTATACAAGATGATTCCACTACCACGGCCATGCGTTCAAAGTTGGAGACTATTAGTGTCTCAGGACAAGCAGAGGCCGGAGATGTGGTCTACGAGGCTGAGGCGCAGGACACGCGCACGAAGGATCAAAAAGGGATTAATGCTTCTATCTGGGCTTTATATATTTCACGGATGTTAGGAAAGTGGTCCTTGGCACTTGGCCAACCACCTTCACGTGTTTTTGCAAAGAACAAAAGACCACATCAAGAGGCAAAAAAGGGTTGGCCGCCAGATTTGGGCTCGTGCTCCATTTCTATTTTCCGCAAAATTTGATCCTCTGACACAAGAGGTTGTGCCACCATCCAAGATCATTCCACTACCACGGTCATGCATTCAAAGTTGGAGACTCCTAGTATTGCGGAACAAGCTGGGGTTGTGGAAGTAGACGTTGATCCGATGTGTGATCTCTACGACAATCGGGGATACGCGAGGTGGGGTCATAAAGCTTGTTCTCCATCTGGAATATGGGGACGCGATGAGCTATATAGTCCAGTGGAGGACTCGGGACCTCCTGTCGCCTGAGTATGTCAGGGCAAGCGTTCTCCAACACTTAGCCCACCATCTTCACGTGTTTCTACAAAGAAAAGAATACCCATCAAAGCGCAAGAGAGGCAATTAAATCATATGGAGCATTCCAGCGATTTTCACAAACACAATTCCACAGAGCCGACCTATAGAACCATTTCCAAAGACGAGCCGTATGGACGATGAGAGGACGAAACAGAGATGAAGGGAATCCTCTCTCTATGGTTATACTCAACCTCATGGCCAGACCATTCTGAAACTAGTCGGCAACGGAATCTGAGGGCCTATGGACTAGGTGAATCTCAAAAACACCCAATGAGACGAAAATACCCCACAAACCTTCAAGAGGTATAGAGAAACAAGCCCTGTTGAGCTTTTTTAAAGACTCAAAACGCGCAACCGTGGGCTACAACATTGAAGGCGACGGCGCCAAAACATCAACTGATACTGCAGCACAGCCCGGTCCATGAAGGAATAGCCTGCTCTTGAATGTCAGGACTCCTCTTGCGCAAGGGATTGTTGACGTGACTACATCAAGGAAGAAAGCTCCCTCCTAATAAAAAGCCAAAGTCTGTTAAGCTCTGGGGCACGGTGGGCTAGGTATAGAGTCTGGTGGGGGACTTGGGACCTCCTGCCTCCATCAAATATCTTCGGGATATCAGGGCAGGCGTTCCCCAACAACCACGGTCATGCACTCAAATTCGAAGGCGCTTAGCTGGCCATATTCATTTCTGCAACGAACAAAAGTCCACATCAGGTTGGTCGCTGGGCTTGGGCTCGCGGTCCAATTCCTATTTTCCGCAAAATTCGATCCTCTGACACAAGAGGTTGTTGATGTGCCTACATCGAGGAAGAAGAACCCCCCTCCTAACGAAAAGACCAAAGACTGTCAGTTCCATCCAAGATCGTTCCACTGCAGTGGCCATGCATTTGAAGTTGGAGCCTCTTAGGCAGCCATCTTTATCGCGGATCATGCGAGAGTCAAAGAGGCCACGGCCAGATCCGACATCAAACACTACGAGGTCGAACATACAATACGCATATGTGGGATCAAAAGGCTTGATTCCTCCATCTAAGGAAATTGGAGGAGCGTCTTGTTTATATGGTCCTCTCATCAGGCTCAGGGCCCCCTGCCTTTCGGGAATGTCGGGGCAGGCTTCCCCCAACACTCTTCACGTATTTCTGCACAGAAAGAAAAAGATACGAAAGACCACATCAAAATTCAAAAGAGCCTATTCAATTCGGTCCTCTGGCACAAAAGATTGTTGGTATACCTACATCGAGAAAGAGAAACCCCCCTCCTAGTGGAAAAGCGGAATAATGTCAGGGTCATCCAAGATGATATCACTACCGCATCTTGTCAAATTCGTCGAGAAACACAACACCACCGTCAGCAAGCACGATGACACCGCTTTCCAGATGAAAATCTCTCGTCGATTGGTCTCGTTGAACAGAGGCTAGGTACTAAGGAACTTTTCCACGCGTATAGATGGAGGTTAGCGCTACCTTCTCGACTTATTTCAAAAACTGAGTTTTTTGTGGCACTAAGAAGCAAGACGTTGTTATCACCTCCTAATATAATACCTTCGGGCAAAATACTCTCATTGTGCAATACAATCGGCCATGATACTATACAGATCCGGCAGTCTGCTAAGTTCCAGGAACTCAGTTGGAGACTCTTAGCCAACCATCTTCACGTGTTCCTGAAAAAAAAAAAACACCATCAAAAGGCAAAAGCAGTCGGCTGCCAGATTTGGGCTCCTAGTCCAATTCCTATTTTACGCATACTCAATTCGATCCTTTGGCGCATGGGATTGTTGATGTGCCTACATCGAAGAGGGGAAACCCCTTCGCAATGAAAAAGCCAAAGACAGTATGTTTTGTCATCACGGGCCAGCTTCTTGTATACGACATCGAAAACGTGTACCATGAAGCGTATGCAATGTTCACAACTGTCGACCCCATGAACGATCGAGATACTACGCAAGATCAAAAAATGTACTGTGACATCCTGACAACAGCAGCCATGACCTTTCGGACCCTTCGCAGGCCGGAAATGAAGAATTTTGTCAACCTGTCAGCACAAAAAGATCTCGACATTGTTGTGAGTTCTATAGTCTGGAGGACTTGAGACCTCCTGCCTCCTGGGGTTGTCAGTGCAGGCGTTCCCCAGCAGTTAATGTCGTCCAAGATCATTTCACCACCTTAACATGTCGCTGCAGAGAACAAAAGACCACGCCAGAAGGCAAAAGTGAATTGGCAGCCAGATTTGGCCCGTGGTCCAATTCCTATTCTCCGCACTTTCAATCCGATTCTCTTATGCACGCGATGGGAGACACATGATCATCAGGCGAGGAAACATCATCCCCAGAGTCGCCAACATCTGCGACCTCAGTATCCCCTCAAGCATTCCCAGTCGCCGCGACGGAAGACACAGGCTGTTGAGCGCAGAGATTGCAGCAGCCCTCTCAACAGACAAGATATTCCAACGAATGTATGAGGACATATAGCGCGCATAGCCTCAGGGAGCTCTCCAACCCTGCTTGGCCTTACCCTCTAAATGCCGGCAAGACTTTCCTATCACACTATCGGCGATAAATAAAGATTGCGTGCACCAACCACCCTCCGCGATAAAGTGTGCAGACTCCTACACAACGATCAAGCGGATATCGGAGCGTGCAGGACTTACGACATGTTCCACCATGATATTCTCCAACAACATGCGATATGGCGGATTGTGTGTCGGTCACGCGTGGAGAAGCAGACCCAGCACGTGGCCTCGGGCTGCATAGAATCATGAAGGCTTGGTATTCTGTCTATGACATGGGCTGTCGATGAGCTATAGAGTGTGGCCGGGATCTCCTGCCTCCTGCCTCCTGCCTCCTGGGGATGCTGGGGTAGGCGCCTTCCAACAAGACTGTTGACATGTCCGCATCGAATAGGGAAATCCCTTCCTAAGCGATCTATCATGAGTTACTCATAAAAATCTGCAAAGGCGTCAAGCTCTCCGGTTGTCGGCCCCAAAGAAGACCTCGAAAACAAACCAAGCAATCTGTTGTTCCGTTTGCAACGATCCGCTTGCTCTTGGATGGGTTTATTTCTCTTCCTTTTGCGGTAGCATTTCTTTCTCCTTGTTGAAATACAACTCAATTCCCTCTTTGTCTGAAAATAATATCACTATTACGTGGCCTAAAGGGAGCTGGAGCGTGACCGACGAGGATGACACAAGGCTGCTCATGCCAAACACCCACTTCGAGCCTGACTAGGCAGACCATTGACACGAGTCAATCAGAAAGGAACCCGGTGAACTTTATGACTTGTTCTGTTTGCGCGAGTGCTATGAAAAGAAGCAAATCCTGGTGCAAACGGATGGATGTTTCTAGAGCATATATGAGAACATTTTGTCCAACATCCCAAGAATCGACTGGATCCTACAAAGCCAATACCTCTGCCTCTTAGAGTGCGCATTAACGGACACGAAGAGATTGCCTCACTGAACTAGTCGGTACCGCATCTTACTGGGCAGTACCCAACCGATGAAATTGCTTCTCCAGGATGGGATCGCTCGGAGTGCCACCACTCGTCGCACTGAACAACCTCATCCAGGAAATGGACAAAGCATGCACATCCATCAGGGCAAAGCTCAGCGCCAAAAGATCGCATTCACAACATCAATTAAAACAAGGAACCATGATCGAGTTTCTCTCAAATTTCAACGAATGGTGAGGAAAGCGGCTTACGGGGGAAAAGGGACGTTATATTTGACAGATACCCAAAATCTCTACGAAAAGGAGACCGCGACTAGCCCAACTCAGAAATCGGTAAACGGCAACTCAATGGAGAACGACAACGCAAGTTCAACCAAATGGTACGATGGGCACAACACTAGGATACCCTCGCAGCCGCAGCCGTGAAAAGCAAGAAAGACCAGTATAATCAAGCATGAACACTATTTGGCAACTGCCCGCAGCCTACATCTCCACTAAGCTTCGACAACAGGACAATCTCCTCCCTCTGCGCGCCCCCCATCAAGTATGCTCAGCCCACGAGAAGTACACTTCTAGACAAACTAGCATTTCTAAAAAAAAAAAAAAAAAAAAAAAATTATCAACGGATGCTGCGCCTACAGCAAAGGACGGCTTAACCATAACTGAGTCAGATCAACTTGTGATAGAGAACACAAGCCCAGCAGTGGCAGTACAGCGTCTATCTTTGGGGATTGCCTTGGGGGATAAGTAGCAGGGACAACAGTCACGGAGAGTTGAATATTCACACGTGGAAGCAGTACGACATGCTGATGAGCCACCGTCGAAGGAATGAGCGGTTCCTCTCGTACTAAGCTCAATTACCATTGCGGTGAGGGCTGTTGAGCAGGGCCTCGGCCTGGGCGCGGTGCCCAAATGCGAAAAGAGGTGGGAGACGTGACCAATCCGCCAGACTCAACTGCGAAGTTGCCGTCTTCAGCGGTGCTTCTGGCCTCGGAGCTGAGGATTTGGGCGCCAAACGCATCGAGCTCAATGCCCTATGCTCGTACGAAGCAGATGGCAAGTTGGTTTTTAACCGCACGCCGGGCGGCTGAAGCCTGCAAGGGACATTGGCACCCAGATGCTGTCACACCCCCGTCAGGGGGCTGACTTCAATTGCCTCACAGCTTGAAATTGCCGTTCGCATCATGATGCGTCCCCGCGGTCCTCGAGAATGGGCAATTGGTGAAGAGACTGTTTGAGGCTCGCGCTCAAACTGTTCGCCAGTGGTCGCCCTCCCAAGTCAACTGCAAAAGCCTGTGTGGCAGGTGTCATTTCCTGTGAAGATTGAGGCAAACAACTTCCACAATCACCAGAAACAAAATACATTGGTGAATACTCAGCCGTCAGAAAAAGTGCCAGTAGCATGGATATTACAAGATCGAATGCCCTGAGCTCTTGGCTTGAGAGGATGCCATCAAATGCCTTTTAGGCACAAACATTCACACGAAGATGAAGATTCTTCTGGCACTAATGTTGACGATCCTCGGTCAGAGGTAACGGTATCATCAGCGACTTTGTAATCTGTTTGGAACAATGAAGCAGAACCCTACTCGTCATACAACACCCCGCAAAATACAGAACCAACTTACAAAGAATTCACCTTGGCTGCTCTAAACACTCTCAGAAGTCATTTGGACGAATGCCATTTCTAGGGGAAGGGAGTTGTTGAGCCAGTAAGGAATGGTGTGGGTTGGTATACTACGGAATATAGTGTAAATCGAGATAGATACTGTCTGTCTTGAGTTATACCAGGTAGAAATAATTAGACTATATACATGCAAGGAGATCAGGCTCCTTTTACCATCCAAGGCCGTACCATAGCAAATGGTAGCACATATCGCTACTGGCCACAGCGCCGCAACCATCATGGTGGCAGGCTTTACTTGCGTAGCAAGTGAAGCAGTTTTACGTCGACATCTGGATTGGCGCAGGCAGCCTAGAGTACAGTTTCGTAGTCTCCATCTTTGTGGTTAGTCTTGGGCCTTTCTTCATGAGTAGCTCTACAACCTCCAGCATGAGCTCCTATTCACGCGCAAATAACAGTCTGTCTCGAGAATAAGTTGAGCTACTCTCCTAGAACCATCTGAACATCACTGCCTGCTGCATTCCTATCGGTGTCACGGCCGAGCAGCAAGCGAACTGTCTTGAAGCACATCGAGACCAGCAGCCAAGTATCCCTTTGCAAATCCAGCACGCATCACGTAAGATCGAGCCTCTGTGCTAGATACCTTTGAACTACGTCCTCAGACTCTACAACTGCTAGAGCGCGCGAAGCATCTCCCACGGCATCTCATGGATGAGCTGTGGAAACAAGAGGCAGACAGAGAGTCTCTTAGCACCCAAGAGGACCAACAGCTAAAGAAAAATGCAGAACTAATTTCCAGAGCAAATCTCGGCCTGTTTTTTTTGGACTGAGAGCACTTGGTTGGCCGACGCGCGTTTTACTGCTGGCGAGGAAGCTACCATCCTTTCCGAAGTAAGAAACCACAAACTCCTTCCTTCTTCCTCAGCGGATGATACGCTATCGCCTACATCAAGCTCCATTGCCTACCACCGCTTTGCCCCAATTGTTTACCTTTTACTTCAGTCCACTCCTACGGCCAGTTCGCAGCGGAACAGCGTTGCAAATCACATCAAATCCCCCAGGCCTTGTCGATCTATCCTGCTACGGGCTGTCCGCGAGTTCTCCTTTGATTCTCTATTTCTTGACTTACGCCAGACTTCCCTTGTGCCTCTGTTTCCAAATAACTCTCGGTGGTCAGACGAGACAATTGCGCGCAGCTCTACAAACGCCTCTTGGTCAAAACAGGGCGGCAGTGGCCCAGGAGCTCTGGGCTGGGGCTGATTGGACGCGTTTTCAGCAACGGTTAAAGCCGAATCCTTGGGCCTACTTGTTGCTGTTATAAAAGTCCCAACGCTGCCGCCTGCCTCTGCGAAAGCCTCTGTGGTGGCGAGACCAAAGCCAGCACTGGCCCCTGAGACAATTGAGATTCAATTTCTGCTGCAGAGCGTCAACCTGTTGCAAGCTTTTCTTCTGACTCTAGTCTAACGGGCTTTCAAGAGAAAGGCGCCTACCTGTCCTTTGCACGCGGCATCCGGATTCACGGCATCTTCCACGGTTCTTGAAGACGACGGTCGATGGAAATTGCAAGGAACAAAAAGTAGAGGAGCAATAATCTTCGAGGCGACGGTCTGTATGATCAGAGTCGGTGGCAAACAGCCGCAAACACCTGGCGACAAATCCACAACCACAGACGAGACCAAGTCAAATTTCAAACGGGCAGCTTCCCCAGAACATAGCAATTCTTTCAGCCTTTATCATGTTAAAATGCTCAAGTTTGCGGGTATTTACAACAGATCAAAAAGGAAGCCTCGAAGATTTGCAGCATATCTGTGCCCAACGAGGCATATCGAGATCAATACAGATATCTGCAATCCCATATATTCTGTTACCATGGCTATGCTGCTGCTGGAAAGCGACAACGAAGATGCCCGTCTGACCGCATCTCATAAGGCCCTGAAGAAGCTGCTGATGACATCTGCCGAGCAACACTCCCGCTTTACTTCTTGAGGTGTTCCTGAGGCTGCCAAAGGAGGCCAGCGAATTGTTGATGAAACCCGCTTAGCAGCAGGCGGCAGTACGCCTCCCAGACGCGCTTCCACTCGTTCTGAGCTGATAGTCAGTCCATGCCGGAAAAAAAAGCATCGGGCAAGGAAAACTCAATGGGCTCTGCCATACTACTCTAGCCTGAGTACCGATACTATCAGAAGTCGTCCCCCTCCCAGTTCCAGGGTTGTTGAGAAGAACCAAGTGATTCGCCAAGATTTTGATTTTTTTCTTTCTTCACAATCGGAATTCTATCGCTCGCCACCTAAGTTCTTGACAGAAAATTTCATCAAACACCCGGAAGACGACGTACATAATCACCCAACCGAGAGCATTACTTCTGGGAACGAAGGCCTTGACTCATCCTATTCGCATATTACTGCCATCAAAGACATCTTTCAGCATGCTTTGTTCAATCTCGGAATAACTTGTCGGCATTTTGGAATCCATAGCCTCCAAAGTCGTATTCGTCTGAAAGTCCGATTTGGAAGAGGCTTCCGGCATCGGAGCATAGTGTTTCGATGGTATTTTTGTTGATTTGATGGCTGTACTCTGTTCCCCTCCTCCTCTGGGCACTCTTCTTTTCGGTCCGCATGATATATATCCGCTTCTATATAAGACTACGTGGATGACATTACTCCAAGGCGAAGAACAATCTGCTTAGGTATACTCAAGTCATAAAATCTCGGCCTTTACACACATGCTGACCAATGTTTCAGAGACAAACAGGAAACGTTGACGGATACCACACTCAACAAGAGCAAAGAAGCTCTGAAGAGACACGAAAGCGACGTTAATGATGCGATTACATGGCGGGAATACAAGACACTGCGCTCGTTTGGACTCGAATGTCGCACCCTACCCCCAAATTTGGAAACGTAGCGAACCCACGGCTCGCCTACTAGTGTTCACGGCCAAGTTCTTTTGCTATCAGTCACGCCACCGCCCTCTCCTTTTTTCCTATGAACAATAAAATGATGATTATCAACTGATCTGTCGAACTATCTCTGCTTGGCCATAGCATTGGCCCCAAAGACTGCTTCCAAGCTTCCCACTCTTTTCCCTTGTTCAGCTCCTCGATCGTAGGCATGTACGCCGACGAGGGGTTATTACGAATCCTGCTGCACGGGCTATTTGGGAAAATCCCATAGCCTAGTTACGGATATCTTTTCCCTGCTTACAATCCTTGTCGATATATACAAAGGCCGTCCTGCGACTCAAGTCTTTCACTTAGGCCAGCCGGAATAGACGGTGCAGAGCTAGGATCCAACTATCAACGGATGCCTAATTGTTACCTTTTCCTCGGGTTGGGGGAGAGATCTTCACCAATGCAGTGCGAAACCTGGAGCTTTTGACTGGCCCGTCTTCCTTGCGAATCCAGCTTCGGAGGATCAACAGTCTCTTTCACACCTGCTCTTTTGAGGTCTACGGTGACCCCCTTTTTACCTATAGCCGGGATAGCATCTTCTCCAACCACCTTGACGGCCCAACTTTGGAAAGTTATCTTACTGCAAGGTTCGAGGTATTACGTCGGCCGCCTGCCCGCTCCAGTCGCGGAATATATCTCGTGAGAGAGATTGTTCAATTCGAAGCCCCCGATAGTCGACGGCCAAGAATCATCTATATTCAGACTCTCATAAGAGTGTCGTTCGGCTTCTATCCAATACTTAGCTTTAAAAGACATGTACCTCCCATTAAAAGACATGTGCCTCCCATTTTGAGCAGCATTCTCAAACTACTCGACTCGTCGAAGGAGCTTTACAGAAGCTTGGAGGCCAGCCAGACCAACGAGGTTTGGAAAGCGTTGGTCAAAGATCCAAAGACGGTTATGGACACCCATTTCAATGCCATCATGGAAGGGTTCCTCAAGAGCATATTAGGACGAGAATGGAGAATGCGAGAAGCCAGCAGTGCTGCCATTTCCGACATTTCGACTGATGCCCCATTGCACCAATATGAGAAGTTTTAAGGAGATATTAGGACTCTCACTCTCTGAGGCGTCCCGTTCCAGGGAACTCCGGCGGCACCTCACCAAAAGCACCCTCTACAAATTACATGACCGCGCCTATCACTATCGCTATATTTTTCAGCCTAAAATAGACACCGCCATATCCCCCTTCTTCATGCAAATCGAGAGTCCCCGGCAGTGGCTCCTGCAAGTTTTGCAGACACCACATCGTGATCAGGCCTCAGGTCTTGTACATATATACGGCTTAATACACAATTTATCAGCTACAACATGAATTCATACTATATTTGATAGATGGCCACTGAAGGGGCTCGAGAATGGCGTTGCTGCAGGTGGCAATGTTGTTGACGGAATGCCGGTCCTCTACAGAGCTCAAAGGAAAGAAGTTTGCTCAAGAGAGTCGGTCCAGCTTAACGAATTGAGATTCTAGATTTCGACATAGCTATCAGGTACCGCAATCTCAGTCGGATTCAATCTTGTCGTTACTACAGTGGCAACCAATACTTTGTTTGACACCTATCAAGCCGACTGCATTGACTGATGGCTAAGAACCATCATGCTTACTTGCTCCAAGCTTGTTCTGGGAGTTCAGCTGGTCATTGCTGGCGCTCAGTTACTCAGCAAATACCTCTATGAGATGAGATCCAAGCCTAACCTTGGCACGGGCGGACAACAGACCCTAGACACTGGAAGCGGAGATGACGATCCGTGGGCAACATTTACCTTGCTTCACCGTATCAACCGATCACTTTGACCGATGCGAACGACTGAAACTTGATACAGAAAGAATTTGAAGCCCTACATGCCATTCGCTAAGAAGAGGCATTGGAGGCCGCACGTGCATATGGCAGACGACTATAACACCGATGGAGCTCAAATAGGCGATATGAAAGGTTATTTACAAAAGCACAAAGGCCCGCCAAGCTCTCGCCAGAAAAGCACGTCTCAAGAAGAGACCATTTATCTTGATGAAGCTGCGAACATTACCCCGTCTCAAGAAGTTTACCGCTCAGTCCGGTCCAAGCTTGACTCATCTTGAAGGTATATGGAGCTGTGTATGTCAGTTATTATACCGCGACAAGTTTCCAAGTTTCCCCAAAAGCAGCTTTGCAACCTGCAAGAGGAGTGGAAGGATAATGTTCGCTTGGAAGAGAGCCTTTGCAAAGAGCTTACAGGCATGGAAAAAGCACCTGAGCAGAGTGATGCGGATCATCCCAGACTCGTCAGCTTTAAGGAACAAGTGGAGCAGCTGGTGTTGAATAACGCCCAAGCTCTTGACGAAAATGAAGAAGGGACGAATCGCATAGTGTGTACATATCGTCTGGTACAGTGTGGGGGAATCTTGACATTCTCCCTGCTTCGCCTGCCAAATCGATTGGCCTGTCCATTGCTTCTATGCTATGCCACCAACTCAGTCTGGTCGCGAACATATTCTTTCTGCACACGTGCTGCTGCCACCGCGGTCTTTCTGGCTTCATATACGTGCAGGAACCCCGATGTCCTGTCTAGTATCCACGGTCTATCACTCAATTCATGCGCATATACAACTGCCTATCAATCCCCTGGAAAAGAAAACCAGCTTATTTAGACGACGTGAGCTTACTACTGAGTTCGAGTCAAGCTCATCTCATCCTGAAGTCAAATGAGTTGGAAGAAATGAATGACCTACTGTGTCATCTCAAAAAAAAAAAAAATACTGCCTTTTAAAACAATTCCCATTTGCAACCATGTCGGCTTGGCGTACAATTTTCCCAGTTTCCAAGCCCCATGGCTCAATGAGCAGAGCATACGCGAGGCTCGGCGGGGGGTCTACTTGAGGTCCCAGCCGGCCACCCATGCCAGCCCGGCGCAGAGACTCCTGAGATCTTGAGGCAGAGAGAAACTATCTGGTACAAAGGGGGGAACCATCAGCGAAACAGTTACACAACTCCATCATTGCAAAAGCCATAAAGATGGTTATTGACTGCGTTGTATTTCACTCGACTTGACAGAATCGAGCGAGCTCTGTTACAAACCTTGCACCATATACAAGCATGTCCTGTCTAATCCCCATTTACACTGCCAATAAGCCAGTGGTGGATTATTTCTTGCGAGGGAGACTGTTTTATCTTTGAGCCCCCGGCAAGCGATGGCCAAAAACTCTCTGCCGATGACCACTATCGCTATCACTATTATTCTTCAACCTAAGATACGAAGTCGTATTCCACCACTTCATGTAGTGGAATTCCACTGGCGCCGAAGCTCCCACCTATTCTGCACCTCCTACGTCTTTTCACAATGTCAAACTAGGCGGTTTGGCTGCAGCAGCTTTCCGGCCACCTCGCCTTCATATCAAAACAAACGTCAATTTTCGCCAAAAGGTACGAGATCATTTGGGATACAGAGACCCAGTTTTCTCAAACTCTTTCTGAGTGCTTGTCTCATTGACTCTTCTGTCGAGGATGCTCCAATAGCAGAGGAGAGAGAGTATTACATCTCAGACCTCGATATGCAGTTTGATACACCTTTCATCAGCTACGATACAAATCTTCTTGTTGTATTTAATGGACGGCCGTGGAACGGGGTCGAGGACGGCATTGCCACAGTCGACAGTGTTGTCAACCGTTTTATCAGTCTTGAGCACATGCGCATACGCAATATTACAATCTGTGAAAGTTCATGGTTAGCTAAGCGGGTGGTCAGTGTCATTTTAATCAACCATAGGTGCGAAGCAACGTTGCGAGGGTAACAATCTGAGAGAAGGGCTGGTTTTGGGTTTGTTTCTTTTGGATGGGAAAAGTCACCACACAATTACCGCAATCACTGGCCCTTGAAATACAGACTGGCAAACGGTTGGAAAATTGAAAGCTGCCCATCTTAGCCGACATTGGAAGATGATTCGGGCAGTGATGGCGGGAGGTCTATTGAGGCCTCAGCCTCTTCTCGGACTCTCTTCCGCCGTCGATGAGTTGGCGGCATTCCGAGCAGTCACCGTCATTTACAAAGGCGTGCTTGCCGAGCTGCCCACTGTGAACTTGGAGTTTCTTTACAAATTCGTTTTCAACTCTTGAAGGGCGTCGAAGGCTGGTAACAACCATGGGGTTCGAGCAGCGATGGTGGGTGGTCTATTGAGGCCCAGCCTCCTCTCGAACTCTATTCTACGATCAATTATATACGAAGAACCTGCTGGCGTCGATCATAACGGCTGATTGCGGTCAAATTGGGTGAAAAGCTTTGCCTGCTTCTATGGACACTCCTGGCGGGCATCAAGCTTGTCAATACGCCCCCAAATCTGGAGGTGTTCACGATACAATCAATGCGTCTCTGTATCTTTACTAGCGATAAAAAGAACGCTTTTTGGTGCTTCTTGGCTGAGTTACCCTTCTTATATATTTGGTGATTAATCCTGAAGTATACTATGCTGGCGGGGTTGCTTCAACAGCATATTTGCAGCAGCAGTGTTTGCATGACTGCCAGAAAGTGGCGATTGCGACTTACAGACACGGCGCACTGTTTGACAAAAATCTACAAGCCGTCAAGGACGCCATGAAGTCGCGCAAACAGACTCGAAATAGGATGACGGGCTCGCTTGATAAGGTGTTGAAATCGCAAAGTGGCATATCGCAGAGCACGTTTAGCCTTGGAGCTGCTGTTTGATGGATGCAGTGGTCTTTGTTCAGTTTAAGCTGAAATAGCCAAACGCAACTGCATATTCGAGCTCGGGTTGCGAACATCGCTCTGCAGGCGTTTGCAAAAAGCGTTAAAGAATGGAGCCGATCCCGGGGCAAGATCACTATAATGACAAATGAAGGGGCACGAAAGGGTGAATCACAAAGCTTGATTCTCGATCTAGAATATAATGGCGGAACAAGCTGTCCTCATTAAAGGCGACAAAAGAGTAAAAGAAATCCTGAGAGCAAGCAAAGTCCCATACCTTGTGCGCTCCCTGGCGAGGGTTACAATTTGCAACTACGATATCGCCACCCGAAGCAGACGGCTATGTTCTAAAACCCAGTGCTCTCATAGACCTTGCGCGATTCGCATACGCCGCCCTATCAGACCTGATTATCACCAGACCGGACTCTCAACTGTCAATGGCCAACCTTGGCAACAAGCTGATACACATCCGAGAGGGCACATTTGTGAGCCAGCTGTAGCAAATCAAACTCACGACGAAATCAGATGATTTCGTTGTCGACCAGGATGCCGGCATTGCTTGCAGGTCTACGAGGAGCAGATAAACTGGACGCGGGCGAGGAAAACCCATAGCTGACAACTATCTGGAAAATGACTTGGCACAAGAGGGCGTCATCATCAGATTCAAGTTCAGAGTCGCCTTCAACAGTGACAAAAAACAAGATCATCTCTAACACCTGCGACAAAATAACACGGAGATGCTGCTAGCATCCATTGGTTGGCATGGATGGATGAGGCCCGAACTGGATGCCCTCTTCACTCCTCTGCTATGGCCCCGAGTTCTTTATTTTCTTCTCAGAAGCGGCACCATTGGCAGAGATTTGCGCTTGTGTGTCTGAAGCAACATCTACCTACGTAGCCGTATCGATCACCTTTTTGCCTCTAATGACTCGGACGAATTGCAAGAGCTACCTAGCCATCTACTCAGGAGGCTGAACTAAGTGGCGTCTTTCACGCGCTGGTCAACGGCAACTACCGCGACAAGCACCTGCTTGAGCAGGTCACGCTACCTACTACCTACCTAAGACGAGACCTATGGCAAAATCGCAGAAACCTCTTCTGCTTCACCCAGCAGCTGCCTCGCAGAGCTAGACTGTCGCCAAGTGAGACAATCCCATAAAAGACCTGTCCGAATATACTTGGGCCGACACCATCGTAAAGGACTTACCGGACATGTGGGTGAACGACCCAACACGCGATATCTGGAACAAGATATACAGCTGGGCGCAGCAGAACGTCGAACGTGGCATTATCCCAATCCTCTTGCTGCTTAAACCAGCATTCAGAAATGGGCATAACCATGGCCCAGTTGCACAGATCAACTCCTATCCAGACGACATCTTGAAGAAGCTTGGCAAACTCACTCGGAAGATGGGCAAATAAGGTCGAGCCGTTAAGAAGGGTATTATGGATTGTGCGATCAACGTCTTAAACACGGAGATGAAAACGGACGTCCCCATCTATGAATTGGAGCAGACATGTCTTGCCAACGCCGAGCCAAAGTTCGGAAAAAATGGAACATCAACGTCGCTCGACCGGCCGACAGTCGCTTTGACCACAAGGGCCGACACCGGCTCATACCACTGAGCGGTACGAATAAAAATGGTATTACGCATTGAGCAATCCTGCGACCCAGAATCGCGCTTGGTAGAGTCACTTCAGTTTGACATTCTGAGCGCTCGGCAAAATCACATTGCGCCAACACCAATTTCTGGCCATCGCAATGCTATAATATAATTATACAGTCGGATTCCCCTTGTCCGTACCAGTTCTAAGTTGGTTGTTAACCGCACGCCGGACGCGCGTTCCGCTGCTATGCCTTTCGAGGCACAAGTTGACTTGGCTGGCTGGCTCTTCCAATCACTATCTGAAGATCCTACCAATGACGCCGTGGTTAACATTGATGGAGCACTCTCAAGCCTGACATCAAATGTCCCCAAACGTCGGCACCCAAATACTACCTACTCCAGAGGCGTCCGTTCAAAGCCCAACGCGCCCAACCCTTAGAGCCAATCCTTATCCCGAAGTTACGGATCTTTTTTATCGTTTTCCCTTTTCTACATTATTATATGATTCAGTCTATTCACCTTGGAGGCCTGCTGCGGTTATGAGTACGACCTGGCGTGAGAGCAGCCGGCTTCGTTGAGGGAACGATCAAGTCGACTGCAGATGTTGGCTCGCCCCAAATCCGACGACGACGTCAACACCACCACGAACATCGACGTGCCCACAGCTATCTCACCGCAGCAGAACCGCGAGCCAGGGCGTTATCAGAGCTCTGCTCACAAAATGACACAGTCTCCCCACATTTGAATAAAGGCATGGATGAGCAGTTCAGCATTTGAGATCTATCTTGAGGGGCCTTGTTTCAAAAGCAGAGCAAAACACTGTTGGAGATTATTTCTCAACAAGAACATTCGAACCAATCCATACCAACATCACGACCTGGTTCACCACAGGGTCGGCCGAGGCTGCCGCAAGACAATTTGAGAGAGAACACAGCCACGGCTCATGACCCTCTTTCCCTAGTTCCCCTTTGAAGACAGAATACAGGGTTAACATTCTGCTTGGAACCGATTGCAACACTCAGGTCGAATAAAATCTTAAAAGGGGTCGTTGTGGTGCAACAGCAAGAATAGGTTCCCGAATGTGTGGGTGATTTTTGCGCGCAAGTGCACTCAACCCCAGCGATACTGCAGTAACTGTTACTATTACAAGCCCCGAAGAAGCTGTGACAGTTAACAACAATATCTTCCAGCTGGCCGATAATTGTGAGGGACCACGAATATATAGATCATGAACGAATGCAAGGAAGAAAGAGGACGGGTTTGAACACCAGCGGCACGAGAAATCGAAAACAATTAAGCAATAAGGTGACTCGCTGGACGATGTCGTGATGATGAAGAAGGAACTGACCAGCGACGAGCTGAGGAGGAGTCCAAAAGTGTCTTTTAAAGTCACAGGTGCATCGTCGCACAAAGCCCGTCGTTTTGCTCTTTCTCCCAACATCAATAATACCAACAACAACACACCTTAAAAGAAGAAGGAGAAGCTGTTAGATTGATTTTAGTAGTGAATAGACAGAAGATAAATTCCAACTCACTTAGTATTTACTGCTGTTTGCCAAAAAGGCTTGATTTCCTAGGTATGCTTAACTATGCAGGCGCAGAATATTACCCAAACCAGTCCAATAGTGATTCAAAAGTCTAGCAAATACCGCATAATTAGAGGCAGATAATAGTGCTAACAGACTTTGTGGCTATAAAGCGACATCAAGTAGCTCCATCGGCCGTATCAAAGTACTAGCATGCGTGGCCAAGAAAAAAAGGAAAAAAAAATTCCAAGTTATTGAAAAATAGTGCCCAAGTGCCAATTTGAACAAGTGTATACATCTCCAAACCTTTCATAATGCAATAGCGTCGTAAAGTGCACCTTGAAATGGTCTCGAAGAAAGCTATTGCAGTCTCTCAATTGGCCTATCACAGGCAGCAAAACGAGCTGCCAGGTACAGCTAAAGTGGCTCTGGGGTAAGGCTGCGGAATCGGCGCGGAAGGCTAAACCCAAAGCGACATTGGTCGGCGTTACATAAGCAGCGACAGTGCAGCCTCGCCTGTTCTCCAGCGCTATAGCGGCGTCCACAGCTCTCCATCAACTGCGACGTCACTGTGAGCTTTGCATTGCACTCCACGTTCGTCTGCTCCAAGCAGTGATACATCGCCAGCGACGGTACTGACTCAAGACCTCTATGTCTCTAGGCCTGAACCGCCGATAGCGCGACAACGAATGGACGAAGAAGAGCAGTCGCGGGCAAGCTCGCCCACGTCCGACCGCGACAATGAGCCTGACGAGGTCATGGAAGATGCCGACGATGGCGACAGAGAAGAGGACGTCGACTTTGATGGCGAGAACAACAACGAGGAAGACGAAGGCAGGGGGGGAGAGACGGAAAACGGCGGCGATGAGACCGCCACGGTGGTGGTGATGGGCGACGATAGCCAAGCCGCGACCAACCCATACTCGCTCTCAAATTCCCATGCCGAAATCGATGCCGATACCGACGACAGAGTCCCTCCCAAGGAGCATGCATCGCCCGAGAAGAAGGCTGACTCGCCAGAGCTCGACGAGCTCCCAACTCTCTACCGAACGTGGCGCCCCAAGATCCGACAGGAAGTCTATTCAGCGCGGCTGTACGACATTGTGCCCACTATGGCAGCGCCTATGTCGACGAGCATCAACGCCATGGCCATCACGCCGGATCTGCGGTACTGGATCACGGGAGGAGCTGACGGGTACATACGCAAGTACGACGGGCAGGGAACCATCAACGGCAAGCTGGCCTTGACGGTCGCACAGAGACACCCTTTTGTCGACTCGGTCACAAAGGCTGGCATTCTCATGTCGTACTGGCCCAATGAAGAGCCCGCAGCGCCGGGCCGCAGCGACCAGGAGCAAGTTCTCTCGTCTGTCTACTCGCTGGCCGTTCATTCAGAAGCGCTCTGGCTTCTGTCTGGGCTCGAATCTGGCGCAATCAACCTGCAGAGCGTACGCCACGACGAGGGGAAGAAGATATCATGTCTGCAAAAGCATACTAATGCTGTCAGTGTGTTGACATTGGCCCCCGACGAGAGAAGCGTGCTCAGCGGTGCATGGGACAAGAACATCTTTGACTGGGATCTTGATACGGGGAATGTGAAACGAAGCTTTGATGGCAGTGGCGGTCAAATTTCGTCCATTGAGCTGAGACCTGCAAGCGGTGCCCCAATTCCTGCAGACGCCGACGAGCCATTGCCGTCGAGCACCATAGCCACCAATAACGGGGCGCCAATGGGAAAAGCAAGTTTCATTGGGGGAGACGAGAACGGAAGCTCGAACGGAATTGACAAGTCAATCACTGTTGCAGCTAGAGGAGAGGATGAAGCCGTCGTCGCGGCCTCTCCAGCTCATGAGAGTCTCTTTGGAGGAAGCGATGATGCAGGCAGTTTGTTTGGAGAGACAGCCGGCGAGCAGCCTTTTGGGCATGATGACGACGAATTTGGGGCTGGTATGAGCATGGGGCAAGACGACGCGAGCATGAATCACGCAGACGACACAACCATGGCCGGCTTGGACAGTACAGTAACTGGAGAGGAAGTCAAACCATCAGAGCCTGTACAATCGCCATCAAAAACGGATACTATGGACGTAGATACCCCACGTCCAGATACTGCTGCTTCAGCTCCAGCCCCAGTCCCTGCTTCTGGCCCTGGAGACACGCAGGTTTCAGCCATGTCAGGCATCTCAGAGCAGACAGAGCTGGCAACAGATACGGATACCATAAAAGCAGAGGAATCCAGCCAAGCACCGCAGGAGCAAGAGCAGCCTTTGGAAAGCCAGTCCATGGCTGACATATCTGAGCAAGTGGACTCAAAGAGACCGCAATCTCCAATGATACTCAGCTCGCAGCCGCCCCCCACGCAGCACGAAGCTTCACAGATATCACGCACGACTTTCTTGTCGTCAGCCATAGACGGCACAATTCGCATCTGGGATCGGCGAGTACCCAATCCTGTAGCGAGAATCAACAACCGCGCCGGTGTGCCGCCCTGGTGTATGAGCGCTTGCTGGAGCCCAGATGGCAACAAGATTTATGCGGGCAGACGCAACGGAACGGTGGAAGAGTTTGACATTGGAAAGGCAAGGAGAGGATGGCAGCCCGAAAGGGTGCTGAGGTTTCCAGCGGGAAGTGGTGCAGTGAGTGCAATTAAGCCCATGGCCAATGGACGACATCTAGTCTGGTAAGTCTGCAATTTGATGATTTGTTAATGGAGAAGGAGACAAGCAGAAAAGAAAGAAGAGAGAGAAGAATAAGAGACAGGAGAAGAGACGAAAGTGAAAGATGAAGATGAAGATGGAAAGGGCAGAACAAGCAGAGCAGAGAAGGGAAGAAGGGCAAGAGGATTGCGATGCAAAGATGCCAATGTTTGGGGTACACCAGACTGTTTGTTCATGGCTAACAAGACTTCTTGCATATAGTGCCTCGCATGATATTCTCAGGCTGTATGACTTGCGCGAAACTCGCGCCTTCAAGCACTCCACCGTGCCGTTTCTCATCATCCCGGGACCCCCCAGAGCCGGTGTCATCTCGAGTCTGTACATTGACCCATCAAGCAGATTCATGCTCAGTGCGGCGGGCACGAGAGGATGGGAAGGAACGAATACAGAAGTGCTCATTGGGTATGAGATTCATGTCGAGTCTAATGCTTGAGAAGGCAG
Organism: Trichoderma sp. 2475; assembly: GCA_038502285.1. Lineage (NCBI taxonomy): Eukaryota > Fungi > Ascomycota > Sordariomycetes > Hypocreales > Hypocreaceae > Trichoderma > Trichoderma sp. 2475. The sequence continues at coordinate 624,280 of JARPVV010000018.1, forward strand.
CGCGGTGGGATGATGGGAACAAAGCGAATACATAAGCCTAATGACGATGATTGTTAGCAACCTAATGACAAAGCAGTGGCGTTTGGGGTTGGGGGTTTGCAGGGAATCAAACTAATATTGAGAAATAGAGATTCGAAGAGCATCACCAGACAGAAAGGACCTAGAACTGGCTTCTGAGGAGTGCTAATTATGGTTGATGGTGGCCAATAGAAGATCAGCGGATGAAAGCGATTGATAAAGAGGAATGCTAGAAGAAGCAAAGAAGCAATTCGAGAAAGAAGAGAGACAGGTTAGAAAGAAGACTGGTTTGAAAGCTGGAAAGCAAAAGACGTCAGGAAGAAGGAATTCGAAGCGGTAACGCCTGAGGCACCTAAAGAAAAGAATTGCAAAAGGAGGTCCAGCAAAACAAATAGCCAGATGACGCATACCCAAATAGTTAAGATCAAATCTCTGGCGTTTAGAAATAGCAAAAAAGAAAAATTGAAAAATATTAAAAGAAAGGAAGAAGCCAGCGTGCATAGGTGCGAAAGGATAAGAAGGCGCTCTCTCCAGGTCACGTTATGCTGCACCTCCTGACTCGACCGAGGCAACTGGCAAGCACTCGCTATCGATATAGCACTATCAACTCAGACTGCGAGAATACTAGGGAATTATTATTTTTGCTCAGATATATGTTATTGTAACCCTATTTGTCAAACTATCATCGACGAGTGTCTGAAATATCTTTTCTTTTGCAGATTCTTCCCCCTATTGACGCCTATTTGCCCTAATCTCTGCTCAAACAGTCTTCTTTGCTCTTTTGAGCGTTACAATCCCTGATATCCCGGCTACTCTTGATGCTTCAGTCTCTTCTCTTCCTTTTTGTGAGTCTGTAGCTTCTGTCCCTGATCCCTCGCTGTTTGTGGAAATCTTTCTAACAGTTATAGGATCACGATACGCCTGCGTCCTATCTTGTATTTTGGCTCCGACGAATCTTCCATCGACAGACAGAATCTCTCCCATGCCTCGTCCCATTGCCGTCGATATTTTTCCAATTTCGAACGTTTCTTCCATAACTCGCGGAGGTTATTCTTCTGTGCCACGCTCATGTAATACAAGACATCGTGCCCGTCAAAAAAAACCATGTTTTCGTAGTCAAGTACCCAACTTGCAATTGAGCGACCACGTTTACGGTCCATGTCTCTCTCGAATTCTGCAATCAGCTCACGCTTAGGCTTAACCTTAACGACACCGGGCAACCCATCATGGTGAGGGTTACAGCCATTCTTCGCCGTGAGCCTCTCCGATACAGACCCAGTCAACCAAAGCTTCGCCCAAAGATCGTCAAACTCCTTCCACCATTCCATGTCCACCGGCCGTTTGGTCTTTTCGTACAGCGCCTTGAAGCTCTTCTGTTCATCCGAGCTCATGTCTGCATATATTACAAAGAGTTCTTCAATTCTATAACATTTGTGCTTTTCTTTCAGACACTCTTCGACGTGTTTGCATGTTTTCTCAAAGTCCAGGTCTGCGCGCAGAAGGGCTAGATTATCTCCGCTGTTAGAGGCTTCCTGACGGCCCTTGGCTGGTCGCGATCCGCCCCGATTGAATTTAGAGACGAGTTCCATCATCATTTCGAATATTGATGGAGGTTATAGGGAATAGGGCGATGAGGATTTTGTATGCTTCCAAAGGTCAGTGATGATACGCCAATAAACATGCGGGAAGTATTCATAGTATTTATAATGTATAGAACACGACTAAGTATACACAAAGTCTTTGATCAAAGTATTACACGTTCCGTTTGCGTACACTCGTGATTGAATAGCACATGACTATATAGCTTTTATTTCTTTGACAAAAGCATTGCAGGTTCAGTTTGCGTACATTAGCCACTTGACGACAATCCTTTTCCCTCCTACCCGCTCTTTGATCTTTGAAACAGTTGCTAAGACCACTTAACATCTGTTAAACTTGCATTATAATGTCTAGTCTGCAATGCAAAAAGCTCCTTGGTGCCACTCTTCCCCTGACGCCACTTCAATCCAGACCCCGTCTCCCAAAGGACGTTCCATTTCTCTTTATACTCCTCGTCCCAATCTTCAGCCCCTGACACTCGAGATTTCCAGTATGTGGCGAATAGGCCGATAAATTCACGCCGCTCATCGTCGCTCATATGCGTATATGAGGGATGCTTGTCAAATTCTTCTCTGTTTTCTACCCGTTGCAATAGGCTGTCGCGAACTCTATCACGGCCCTGGTCTACCAATTGACGTATTTCATGTTGTTGTTGAGTCTCTGTTGGGGGATTGGCTTTAGAGGTGCCACAGCCCATCTTGGATGCGTTTGAACGTGATGACAATGCGTGTATACGCGTGTCTCTGTGTGTGCGTCTGTCTGTGGTAACGAGGTGGTAAGTATCTTGTCTGGATCTGAACATCTGAAATGATACGCCAAGTAAATGATCATGGGTTTTTATAATCTGTATAAGACGACTAAATGGATATGATCTCTTTCTTTGATCACAGTATCTCTTTATTCTTTTCCCATATAATTTAGTAGTCATTGGACAACAGCCCTTTGTTCTTCCTGCTCGCTCTTTGCTGTTTGAGCAAAGTGCTACGACGAATTATAATCTTGAATCCGTAACTCATCTTGTTCAGGATTACAGCCATTTCTCCACCTCCTTCCAGATCCACCATCCCAAAACCTTTCACACTCCTTCTTAAACTCTTTTTTCCAATCCTTTATGTCCCATTTATTTGTGATCGTCGCAAATTGCTCAAATAGGCTCTCGAACTTATCTTTTTCAACTGAGCTCATGTATTTCCATGAAAAGAAATCAGACTTGTCGCCGTTTCCTCCTTTTATACGCGCTAGGAGATGATCGCGTATTTCCTTTCGAGTTGAATTTACAAGATTAAAGTTTATATTATCCATTTCGTGTTCGATGCGAAGGGTTCCCCCTTCATGCTCAGGTGGCTGCGATCCGCGTCGCGCCGCCTTAAAGACGTTTTTCAAGCCCCTGAGGCTCATTTCGGCTACGTATGAAGATATTAGACTGTATATGTGTACGTGTGTCTGTGCATGTGCGCGCGCGTGTGTAGAAGCCCAACGTAATAAATGTATAGTGCTCAGCTCTGCTTTCAAAGGTCGGTGATAGTATGCCAAGCTGATCCATAGGAAATGGCCATAGCTTTATAGTCCATAAAATACCATTAAAGAAGTCCAATAATCTTGAAAAAGGCATTCAATCTCCTGTTCATAGCGAATTCATCACTGAACAGCCACTCTTGTTCCTCCCGTTCGCTCATTGAACGCCCTCAGAGGCCAGAATCCACACACGAGCAGGAATGGCAGGGCATCAGAGGTATCAAAAGCACTAATCTGAACACTTTTCTCACTACAGCCTATCATGGCACTCTGACAAAGGAAAAGGATACCGGAATGCCTGATATCTCATAATTATTCATCATGGTGATCTCGTGGCCGTTCATAAACTCACTTGTTAGCTATCCGTAAAAGCATGTGTGGTCCGTCGAAGTGAGTGAAAGAGAGAAGAACGCCTAAGTAGCCAGAGATTCTCACTCACCAAATGAACAGCAAAGTCTCTTTCAGGTCACATCTGAACAACTAAGCCTATCAACCAAAGGTATAAAATGCACTAGCCTAAACAGCCTGCTCGCGACAGATTATGTTTGCATATGACAAAGAAAATAACGTGAGAACATCATGTGGATCCATCGCGGTCATCTCATGGATGTCTCTCCTTTTGTTCTTTTGTATATGTGTCGTTCGTGGGGCAGAAATGGAGTGACCTGAATCGCCCTCCTCGATCGTCTAGTGACAGAACGGGATGGCAGAACAAAGCGGCATCGAAGTCATCCATCACATGAAGCGGCAAGCAGATTATGATAAAAGAAAGCAGACTTACTTCTTAAGACGCCCAGGTACATTCAGAGCACTACATCATACGCTATGCAGTCACCATATCAATGCAGTCCCCTTCGGATCAAATCTGAACAACCAAGATATCATCATTTATCCGTCTATACGCTCCACTTACCTACATACATATACCAGTCCTATTGCAGATCCATCCCCTCATACCTGTATACATTGGCCGATTAAACTGCTAGGAACACGACAAATCAAAAGAAAAACAGAAAACAAGGCAAAAAGAACAAAAAACAAGCAGTAATCGAGTAATCCAAAGTCCTCCTTTTTTCATCCGCACGCATATATATGATCCCGAGCATTTCCAGTAGTAAAAAATGAGGAAAAAACAAGAAACTAGCTCTGCAAGCTTCCCAAATCCGAGATCAGATAACAAGACCATTAGAAATCCATCTCGATAGATTAAACCTCCAACTCCTCCCCGTCGAGGTGGATTCCGCGATATAAGATACTATATAGAAGACACACATAATAAAAATTAAGGAAATTTGGTGTTGTAGATTGGGGCTGTAGCAGAGAACAGGCTCCTCAATCTGGTGGCGGCTAGATGTACGCCCAGCGCTTTTAATTCGTAGAGAGAAAAAAAACGGGTGTAGGTTGTTGATATTATCATTATTAATCAAGGCAAAAGACTACAAAAAAAACAGGTGCTATTGCCTTGAGATTGCGGACACTTCGATGCTCGAAGCTCGGTGTTCGATGCCCGTTTAGCAGATGATAATAAGAGACTGACAATGACATGCAAAGGAAAAACGTTCGCTGAGTAGCGCTGAGTTGTGATAATAGTACATAGGGCAAAAGCGCAAGTGAGATTAAGGAAATATTTTGATGCAACGTCGACGTGAAAAGCATTCGATGCTGAGAGCAGACCGGAATAAAATTGATAATGATGGTAGTACCAGTGATTGGCACTGATTAATAAAGGAGCGTGATGGTTTTTTGTGGCGTTTTCATTTCTTTTTTTTTCCTTTGCCTTGACCAAGGCTTGCCTTGATCAATTGACATTCGGATCGCTATAGAATGGACCCATTCCCCAACCAGCACTTTGGTCGGGTTGTTGCTGCTGGTGGTGAGCAGACGTGTCCAAAAACGTTGAGCTAGCGATGCTCTCCCAGTCCTCAAAGATGACGGGATTGGCAGAATATTCAAAGTCCATCATGCCTTCTGTCATGGAGGGATTTGAAGATTGGGGAACAGGCGGCAGCTCGCGCTTATCAACATGAGAAGGCTGCTGCTGTCCTGAAGGGAATGCCTGAGATGGAACAAAGGCAGAGGGATTTCGGTACGGTGTCGAGTTAAAGGCGTTTGGTGCGCCGGCTGGAGAGGCGAGCATCTGCTGCGGTGTCTGTGATGGCAGCGGTGTGGCAAAGGACATGCGAGCATCTGCCTGCTGCTGCGGATAGCCAGACGGGGGAGCCATGGCATTGCCAGTGGAAGCAAATTGCGGCTGTGGCGATGGCTGAGTGTTTGAAAAGGCCATGTCGGACAGGTCAAAGGCGATTCCCACAATCCACTGGGCCTCGCTTTCGTCGCCAGAGAAGAACTCGAGCAGATCCTGGAGCTGGCCTGGATTCTCCTTTTCCAAGAAGCCCTGGGCGCGCCCCGTCTTGCTGGGATGCCAACTGAACTGGGGACGACGTCCGCCAAACTCTGCCTGCTTGCCCGTCACGATGGCGTCCCAGGCATTGTGGATGAGCGGCTGATGCAGCAGGCCGTAGATGACGCGAGAGTGCATCCAGTCAGCCTTGCCCAGGCCAGACTCGAAATGCCGGGCCACATGCTCAACGTGGCGCTCGCGGGCAGGATGGAGGGCAGAGCAGAAACCACAGGCCCAGTACTTGCGCTTGCGCAGGAATCTGACGACCTTTTCGGCGTGAGGACACGTCTTGCAGCCGTGGCACTGCTTGTGATGCTGGTTGAACGAGTTGGAGCCCCAGAAGCTGCGGTTGCAGCCGGGCTCGGGGCAGGGATACTTCCTCCAACGCTCGTGGAACTCGTCTTCGTGGCGCTTCCAGTCGTACTTGCGCTTGAAACTCGTCTCGCAAGAGGTGCACCAGTAGATGTTTGTCTTGTTGGCCGAGGTGGGCGAAGGCGTCATGGGCAGTGATCGGGACGAGGCCGATGCCCACGACATGGATGATCGTGCGGAGTTGACGGACCAGAGGGAGGCGTGGCCAGAGGATCCTGAGCTGGTGGAGGAGACGGAGATTCGAGGCCGGTGGTTGAGATACGACATGGACGGCGAGATGAAGGCGGCAGGGTCTGACTTCACGACGCCAGGAGCACCCGCCGGAGCGATCCGAGAGACCTGCTGCAGCTGGCCGGCGGGGGCCTGTTGCGGAGGCAGGCCGTTGACGTTGACGGCGGCCCAGGCGCGGGTCACATCATCGGCAAAGGACGACGGCTCCGTCTTGATGATGGCGATGGAGGGCGGCGCACCAGTCCCGGGAGAGGCCGCCGTGGTCGAGCTGGAGACGGGAATGGGCGAAGTGGCCGCCGACGAGGTGGAGAGCGACGCGACGGGCGAGCTGAGGACGGCGGAAGAGACCGACGGCGGCGGCGGCGGAGCGAGGACCGAGGCCTGGGGCGACTGCAGATGCTGATGCGAGGGGGACGAGGCAGGGTGAGACAGCAGCGGCGACGGGATGGGGGTGGCTGCAGCGGCGGGCGGCGAGGCGGACGGGAGGAGATTCTGGTCGACCCATTGATGGAGGAGGTCCTTGGAGAGGCCGAAGTCGATGAGGACCTGGAGGTTCTTGCGGGCCTCGGAGAGGACGTTTTGGGCGCTGGGCGATTCGACCTGCTGCTGCGGCTGCTGCTGTTGGTGTTGTAAGTTTTGTTGTTGTTGTTGTAGGTTTTGGAGTTGTCGTTGTTGCTGCTGTTGCTGTTGCTGTTGCAATTGTAGAAGATGTTGCTGCTGCTGCTGTTGTTGTTGTTGTTGCTGCTGCTGTTGTTGCTGCTGCTGCTGCATATGAGGCTGCGAGAACTGAGACATCATCTGAGACTGTGGAGGATGAGTATGCGAATTCTGCTGAGGCTGGCTCAGCTGGAGCTGGTGAGACTGAACCGAAAGATCCATTGTGAGAGAGCGCCTCTCGCATCTGACGCTGGCGATATCCCTCCTCTTGTTGTCCCTTTTCCCCTCTTTGATTTCTTCTTCTTTTTTATTCTTCTTCTCCCCCTTTAGGTTGCGCAGCTAGAGTATGTAACGAATGGCGATGTAAAATTGGGTGTTGTATTCGGAGTCGAGCGCCGGGAACTGAGACAGGCAAATAGCGTGCTGCTCAGGTGTGTTTTTATGCAGCGGACGAATTTGGACGGGAACGAATGCGGTAGCGAGAGTCGGGGAAAGCGATAAAAACGAATGGAAGGAAGAATAAAAAATCAAAAAAGTTCAAAAAAAAAAGAGCGAGAGGATGTCGGTTCAAAAAGCGCAGCGCAGAGGAGAGAAGAAGAAGAAGAAGAAGCAGGATAAGGATAACGGGATTAAAGGAGGAAAAAAGATGCAAAGTAAAGAAGCGCAAAAAGAACTGCGTGAGAGCAGACAATGGGAAAGAGCGGCTGTGGCTGCGGGAGGGAAGAGAAGGAAGGAAAGGAACCGTCCGAAGCAGAGAGTACTTCAGCGGTACAGGCCAGGTACAGCCGGGCGTGGTTGCGCGCCCCAGCCGATGGACGGTACCGGTACTTGCGGCTCAGGTACTGTCGACACGTGCGAGAACGATCCCAGCAAGCAGGTAAAGGCTCCGGCCGGGCCCTTTTTCGATGATTGGCGCGCGCTGTTTGCTGGAGATTGGGGCAGGATAAGGATTTAGGCGAGCGTGGGAATACGATGGAGGCAGAGATATAATCAAACAATCTCCAGATGCAAGCAGCAGCGGGTTCGGGTTGAGTGACGAAGGGGCTGCTGCGTAGCAAATAGAGTGGCGGCAGCAGAATCGAGGCTAGTCGGAGGGTTGCCAGAGATACTCGCGGGCCTCGTAGATGGGAGGTTGCTCGGGGGTGTGGAGGGTACTGCGGGACGAGGTAGCTTCTGGGTCGGGGACCTAGAGGCGCGCCAACGCCGGGGACCCAGGCCTTTAGGGGAGGAGTGCAAAACACTGAATGATAACGATGGTGAGAGCGTGCTAGAAGTAGCGCCAGCTAGTACGCAGGCACTAACTGCTGCGACTAATATCCAGGAAGCAGCAGCAGGTAGAGCAGAGGAAGACGTAGCACGTATAGCAGCAGCAAGACCGTTTGATAGTGATAGCAGCAGCAGCAGCTATGGCAATGCCCCGTAGTGGTACGATCGCGATGCGGTACGATGCTATGCCGTGCTGCTATAGTAGTGCTAATTGGGTGCTGTCTGTGGTGGGTATAACAGCGTTGTGAGTAGTAAGAGCGAGGGCGTGAGAGAGAGGAGAGAGAGGAGAGAGTGAAAGATGGAGACGGAACTGGCGGAGAATCAGAGACAAGAATGGGCCGGGGAAGAAGTTGAATGGGAAGAGAGAGAAGAAGAGGATGGCAGGGTCAAGCAAGAATGCCTAGCTCTAGCCGGCTTGGACTGGACTGGACTGGACTGAATTGCTTCCCAAGCAGAAGCAAAGCAAATGGTGCATGTACCTACATACAGTTTGTATGCATGTACAGCATCTACGGTACGTACGAGACTGGGCTGGACATGGGGATCTGGGGGACGAGTGAGCAGCGAGCGAGTTGAGCACAGGCACATGGTATACAGGCACAGGCACAGGCACAGGCACAGGCAAAGGTACAGGTACAGGTACGCACGGAGTTACAGCAACCATGTCTCGCGGCGTGGAGAATGCGTGCAATCAAAAGGCCCTGAAGGGGATTAGCGGGCTGGACGTGATTAATATGGATATGGATGTTGGAGAGAGGCCTGGGCTGGGCTTTGCTTTGCTTTCCTTTGGGCTTGGGCTGGATAATTTGCAGGCCAAGCAGCAGCAGCAAGAGAGAGACAGGGTTCATGTTTACAGGATATGGGGGCTTGTACCAGCTACGGGCTGTGAGGGCGATGATCAGCGGAGAGGCCGCCGTACCGAGTACCTCCAATCGCGACGACACGGGTCGCATTTGGATGATGTCGGCCATTAATATATTTTGGTATTATTGCAGTACAGCCCGATGGAGCAGCAGCGAAGAGAGGAAGAAAAAAAAAAGAGACCAGAACACATCGGAAACAGAGGACAAGACAAAGAGCCGATGCTGCTGCGGGAGCCGGAGTGGCAGCAAACTGCGAGCTGAACAACGAGCTGAACACAATGAGGCATCCTTCGCTGCGTTTTTGCTTGCTTTGCCCGTCCGTCTATCAACAGAAGCCGGGGAGCCCACGCAAGGCTCCGGCGGAGTCATAGAGGAAGAGCTGAAAAAACAGCAAACAGGCCCCCAAGAAGCACGACGCCGCTAAGAGACACAGCAACGAAAGAAAAAAATCAATAAAATGACGGTCAAATTAAAAATAGAGCGCAAGAGTAATGCTACTCCAGAGCTAATACAGGCACCATCTCAGTAAATAGTCTGCCATTGCGTCAAGGCCAGGCCCCAGTCCGCCTTGTCCCGGTGCTAAGAGAGCTGCTTCCCCACCACAGCAATACAAACTAAGAAAGCAGCTGAGCTCTGTTTCTGCTCTTGCGACTGCTCTTCCGGGCAAGGCGCGTCAATCAAGCGGAAATCCAGAGCAGAAGGGAGGGCCGGTTCCAGCGCTAACAAGATGGACCGGTGCTGGGGCTAGATCCCAACACGGGCTAAGGCTTCAAGTTCCTCGCAGCCCATCCATCGCTTGTTTGTATGGCAAAACGTGCCTTAGTTTCCTGCAGTATGTGCCATGGCCCGGAGCTTTATTAAACTAAAATAAAAGAGGCTGGGCCGGGAAGCAAAAAGAACAGTATACGAAGCAGATTGGTCGTTTTAGACCGGAAGCAAAAAAAGAGCACGGCTACTGTACTGTATGATGGGACCACTGCCAGCGCAGCCCTGCGTCTGCGAATAAGAGGCAGCAAAGGAGAAAAGAGACGAGACAAGAGAATGAGACATGGTGCTACGGCAAGAAAACGTGCCCTGATGAAGTCTGTGCCACGACGCCACGCAGAATACGGGGTTCGATGGCTGGAGACAGCTCGCTATTTCTCTCCCTGCGCTCGGTAACGCTGTGTCTGTGTAATTCGAGGCAAGCCTTCTCGTCTCGTCTTCGTCAACATGTCTCACAGCCCGCGTACAGACAATCGACAATCGACAAGCATCGCTCTTTTTGGGTGGAACACGCCACAGGGCGTTTTAAACGCGTACAAGTGGCGTGCCGTCAGAGAAGACGAGAACAATCTGAGCGATGACGATGGCATGTCCACTCTTTTTTTTTCTTCCTTTGTGTCCCTTTCCATCGGTTTTTGACTATGGATGGATAGATGGGGCTCCTCCTCTCCCGTGTTGCCAGCGACACTTTTGCCATGGCAAATGGCAATCCGTGCGCCCCTGTTTAGCGGCTCTGGGATGGACAAGCCGGCGATCCTTTTTGTCTTTGTTATATAGCATGTATGGAGTAAAAACTTGTACTGTAAGATACGGTAGTCTGCAGTAGCACTCCAACGCACACAGTACGCCGACGGTCTGGAGCTGTCATGAAAGGGCGCCTACTGTATGCCAGGCATCAGAAAGCATGCTCAAGTAAGTAACCTTACAAAATAGCCCGGCGTATCATGTCCCCCATTCGCAAAAAGCCAATAAATACGCGTGTTGTATATATGCATGCAGCTTGCTGCTCCTCCAAAAAAGTAATCTGTCGCTTTTTTTTTCACTCTCTCTTCCACACTTCGGCGACTATCCCGGGACCTCGAGAAACCTTGTCCTGCTGAAAAGATGCAAGCCAACGACCTGTGACTGGTCCGCGTGGTGAAGGGGTGGGTGATACACGTTTTTCTTCCCTTCCCTCTGGCCCTTCCTTTTTAGCTCAGGGGCCCTTGATTTGCTCAAGGCTGGGCCTGGCGGGGGGGGTAAAAAGGCAGAAGAAAGAAGCGAGAGAAGGGGAAAAAAAAAGTGTGTGGGTGGGAATGGCCTCTGTATGGCAGGGATAACCCATGAAGCCTCTTCTCTTTTAGCCATGAAGCTGGACTTTTTACTGCAAATACAGCACAAGACAAGGACAATTAATAATTGGCACTAAAAACGCTACTAAAAGCTTCGCTTCGTGCCAATGACAACATTTCAACCCCTGGTCGCTTTTTTTTTCGCTGTTAGTGGGCGCCCCCCAAAAAGCAAACAATTCAAATTTCAGAACAAAAAGGAACAGCCCGCATTTCGAACAACCCCCCCTGGTCCCTTGTCTTTTTTGGCTCGTACCCGCGCAGGAAAAAAAGGGAAAAAAAAGGAACAGCGCTTTTTTTGGCATACTTTCCATGGGGGATGGGTGAAAGAGGAGACGCTGGGCTTTCGGAAGGCTTCTCCGTCCCGGGAGCGAGAAAAAACGAAGAAGCGCAGCGGCCTTTTAAGATTTCTTCCTTCCTAGTCGATGGGCCGTGATCGATGCTCATATGCATCTCATCTAGAGTCCTGTACAAGTACTGTACATAACCAAGGGAGTGGTAGAAGTAGCGCTACTCGTAAGCCCGGGCTCACTTTGTATCGTAACGGTTTCTTTGCCCCAGTTTCGTTTCTTACCGGCTCTTTTTTATTTTTGCTCGTCAATTGCCTCTTTCAACTGGCAAGTAAACAAAACAAAGCTTGTTCCAAAGAAAAAAAGGGGTGTGTGAAGAAAAAGTCTCAAGCTCGTGAGCTGCCCAGACTAAGACAGTGTCTCACTCTGCATTTCACAATGTAATTAGAATAAGATGAATAAAAAGGAAACAAAGGATTAAAAAAAAATCTCGTCATCTCACAGCATCCAATCTGTTTGATTGGACAGCTCTTGGCAACTGGAATCGTGTGATCCTTATTCCCGCGCGGCGATCACTGCCTACCTAAATTGACAATTTCCTCTCTCATCGCGATCTTCCTCTTTTTTTTTTTTTTTTTTTTGTTTTGCTGTGATCTTCCTCTGCTGTTGATCTTCACGCCACTAATGCAGCGTCAACACACACTCAGGCTTGCTTTGTGTCTCATCATGTCTCACTTGCGCCCAACGACTGCAACCGCACCACGCCCTAATGCTTGTTTAGCATCGTTCTTAGCCAAGAAGAAGGGGAATAGCGAAAAGGTAAAAAGACGACAGCATGGCCAGGGGCACCAGGCACAGGCTCAGGCACAGGCACAAACCGGTCCAGGCACCAAAATAAGTCGCGCAATCACAGAGACACAGAAAGGTAAACTCGCAGACTGCAGCGTCTGTTGCAGATCGATGGGGAAGCCCGCGCCAAGCAACGCAAAAGCATGGCCTTGAAACACTTGAGCTGCGGCTGAGCTCGGAGCTACAGGCGATTGCGTTAGTACGAGAGTAATCGGGCATCACATCGTGAGCAGGTGCCAGCCCATTGGGAATAGCACCAATGAGTTTGAAACGCAAAGGCCAACTCAATGAGAAACTTGCAGAATCAATCCCCGGCTTCTAAGCTAGATTTGATGTCTTCCTGCGCGCGCGTCATAAACGGCAGCCGAGAGGAGCTGGGCCCCATCCCTGGCTCTGGAGAATACGGACTGCTGCTGACGATGCTCGCCCGGAGTACTCCGTATTATGATGTGCCATCTACTAGCACGATTTGGCTTCCGTTACGCTACGAGCACGGTCTTTGCTATTACACGCAAATTATCTGATCTGCGTGCCTTGAACTTTAAACTGTTTCTGCAAGTAATTGACAGTTTGAGCACCTCCCACTCTCTATTCTTGCAGACTGCTTACCAATTTAGTCGTATCAATTGCTAATGTTTCCACGTTCCCGTCAACTTCGGAATACTAACCAGATATCTCCCAACTTCCGTGCCAACGGTACTGCAATCACAGTCAAAACCACCATCACAGGAGTCGTATCGCATCTCTGCACAGCCTCGCAACATGTTCAGTTCAAGGGCCCTTTAATAATCCATTACTGTACATGCTCCGTATAGAACAAAAGACGGAAGCAAACAGAATCTCAGCACCCCCCCATGCCTTGAACCCCCCCCGGCTGCGTCAGAAATAGATTAAGCAAACCCGGCGTCTTCATCTGGCTCAGTGGCAAGACAGTGACATCTTTCTCGAATTTTTTCCGTCTTCCGTTCGAGTACTGTAAGAGAAAGGATCCCTTCGGTTATTTCCTCCCGGATGCTGCTGCCTTACTTTTCCAGAATAGACAAGGTCTCATCATACTCCACAAACAATGCTCAAACATTACATACAGCTTTGGACGCATCAGGAAGCTCATCTACAACGCCACGCACGCACAGACAGGAACAAAAACAAAAAATATGCGTCTTACACGCATTCCCACCTACCAAATAAACTCACATACATATACGGAATAAAGCAAACAAAGACAAAGAGGGTTACATTTACACTTCCTCACATGTCATATTTTCGATTCTCCCGGCCTGGACTCCCGTCCGAGAAAACAATAAAAAACGTGGCTTTCTAGATTGAATAATTTCCCCTTCTCTTATCTCGCTCTCCTCGGCGCTGCTACCCGGCCACGTTTCCCTCGGTTCTCTCACTATTTTTTTCCTTTGTTCTCTTCCATCCGGGATTGTGTTTATTTCGATAGAAGGGAGGTCCCCTGTAAATGCTGTGAGCTCCTTGTCATTTCTTGCACTAATTACGGAGCTCAGAGCTCGAAACAGCGTCTGTGCCCTCTTTTGCCTCTTTGCCCCCCTCGATTGCGATAGACCCTTATGGCAACAGCTGTGGATGCTAGCACATCGTATCTTGAATCTCTAGTCTCTTTCCAGGACGAACATGATACACTCGTCATGTCCATTTCCATTTTTATATACGGAGACCAGATCTTCTCCATACTATGTACATACTTGCAAGCAGATAGTCGTGCTACTAAACACCACTAAGCAGCCGTATAGTCGTTTCCTCACGCCTAGTGAAACACACTATGCGTTTCGTTTCCAAACGCCTCCGCCACAAAGACGGCTCAACTCTCAAAATAGCAGACAAGACGCCTTGGATTTCCATATTTGTCCAGCATGAATTTCAAAGATCCACTTGCCGTCGGGACCGTCCCTCGATTTGCCTTTTTTTTTTTTTCACTCATTCATGCTGCTAGTTTTTTTTGCTTTTCTTTTTGTTACTAATTGCTCTCCTCTCCGCAAAGACCCTGCTCAGCAAATACGGAGAAGGAAATGAGGGCTCGATATTAGTCAATGCGCCATGACGATGGTCGGCGATCTGCGAGAGAGACAAGCAATCAAATCCCTGAAAGCCACATGATTGCGCATCATTCCTCGACCCATGATGCCAGCAGAAAAAAATTAAATAGTAAAGCAAAGAAGCAAGGGTGCGCAATTTAACAAGATTTGTATATACTACATACTACTTGTAAGTATGAGAGAGCAGAAAGCCTAAGGATTGAATCCCTGACAACTCGCCACGTCACATCACATGGATCGCTTTTTCAGCTTTCAGCTTTCCATGCCATGCCATGCCAGTAGCGGAAGTTGTAGCCATCTGGCTATTGGGTTGCTGTGTTTGTGTTTGCTCGAGATAGGCACAGCCGCCTCCTAAATCCTGAATCGAGCCAGGCAAATGAATGTACGCAAATGCATGAATTAGATAATAATACAAGTGCTGCTTGGAACAACTGGAAATGAAGAAAAGAAGACCGCTGGAAAGCTCGTCTCTGTCTTCCAGCCGCATCCAACACATGTACAGAGGAAACCACAAAACAATAAATTACACGACAAAACAAATTCATCCCATTCTTTCCAACTCACAGACAAGACTCCCAAGAAGAAGATATTCCACAAAACAAATAGACTTGCCAAAAGACCAAAGAATAGATAGCAATAGAGCCCTCAACCAAACAACACCCTTGCCTATATGACAAATCCAGGCTCTTTTCCCATCTCTGCCTCCCAAAAGAGCCTCTGCATCATCTCGGTCCGGCAAAGAAACCAGGGTCGTCTCGGAGCCTGCAGTAGAAAAGAGAAATCACCACCATGTCGCATATAGTAGCACGTTCCTTTCCAGCAGATAAAAGCAACGCAACGCAATCAATCATGCCACGCATATCTGTAATGTGAAGCCCTGTCCGATTGATATCTCTCTCTCTCTTCCCGCGCTCCACCCGAAATCTCCGCTCTTGCCGAGGCATCAAGGCATTGTACAAGGACAAAGTGATGTGATGTGATATGTAAATGCTTTCCAATCATTCCATTATCATGCCTGTTTTGTATTATAGCCGCGCTCTGCCCTTTTCTATCTTGACAAGTCCGAGCAGTTGCCATTCCGTATCCAGCTTCTACTTCCGCGTCAAGTCTCGCTTCGTATTCAGCTCCCCTTCTCTTTAATCCAAAGTCCAAAGTCCAGAACAATCCAACTCTCAGCCCAGTCCGCTCTCAACTCCCTAATCGTAACACAAAGATACTACCTTGTATGTGGTAGTAACAGAAGCAGTAGAAAAGTAAATAGTATCTCGCCAATAATGTCGCACAAGTAGCACCGAAAAATAAGGGGCACTACTTGGATATATAGGTAGTAGTAACATATGAAAGAAGAAACGCCACCAAGTCACGGCTGATGATGGCTGAATTCTCGAACCAGACCATGTGCTCTCCTCATCCATGGTCTCGATGTAGTATCAAGCCAAGCTTTCGTGCTGTAGTACCAACCAAGCTTCCATCTCGAAGCAAGTTCAAACCCAGCTCATATCTCGAAGCCAGTTCAAATCAACCACGCCTCAAAGCAGGTCAAATCAAGCACTCGTGCTAAAGTAGTAATTCTCCCACAAATACTCATAATCCTCCAAAATGCCCGCAATAAAGCCCGGCATCCGCCTCGTCATCCCGCTCACCGCCCCCTTTGTCACGTTCTCGTAAAAGGCGCCTCTCATCGCCCACCAGATCATGGCCCAGCCGCGCTTGTTCCACTCGTCGCGCTCCAGCGCAGACGTCCGCAGGCTGCGCTGCCTCAGCTGCCGCGCCGCGTACTCCACGCTCACGCCCACCAGCCACGGCGTCCACGACTTCTTGTTGCGCGTGCGGGCCAGCGCCACGGCGTAGATGAGCGGCGTCAGGATGTGCAGCATCTCGGCGAACTGGCCGCCGCCCTGCAGCGTGTTGAGCAGCTTGTTGGCGGGCTTGATGTCGTCGGCCGTCAGGACCCGGCCCAGCAGGTAGGTGCTGATGTCGCCCGGGTTCGGCAGCGAGGGCAGGCTCATGCCCGTCCGCGGCATCGTCCACTCCTTTTCGTACGCCGTCTTCTGCGGGCTGCTGAGCAGGATCGCCGACCCGTTGGGCGACGTCTCATCCATCAGCTCGCTCTCGCTGCGCGCCGTCACCAGGTCGTCGTCGTCGGCGTCGTCCTCCGGGATCGGCTCGCGCTCCGGCAGCACCGGCGTCACCAGCGGCCGCGACCGCGTGACGCGCAGCAGGATCAGGCGGCAAAAGGCCTTGATGGCCTCGAGCAGCATAATCACGTTCCACCGGCCCTTCTCGCCGCCGCGCCGCTTGGCGCTCATCTCGCACAGCAGCTCCGTGTAGACGACCATCTGCAGCACCATGGCGATGCGGCGGTACGTCTTGCTCTTCTGCGTCCAGTATCGCGTGTAGCGCGCGTGCGCCGACCGGATCGGCGGCGTCGGCAGCTTCGACACGGCCTGGGAGAGGATGCCGTCGTGGTAGAGCGACAGCAGCTGGACGCCCGAGTGGATGGACTCGGATGCAATCTCGGCATCGCGGAAGCGGCCTGGCGTGTTTGGATTTCAACGATTAGCTCGCCATCTTGGCTGTATGTGAGTGAGCAGATCAACATGGGGCCACCAACCGGGAATGATGTATGTCAGGCTCCTCAGCGCGCTCTCAATCTGCGACACCTGGCCCGCATTCTTGGTGATGAAGTCGTCGTACATGCTCAGCCATTTCGGCGGCATCGACAGAATCTGGCCAACCGTCACGCGCCGCTGCGGCCGATTCGTCGCCGGCTTCGTTGGATTCGACGCCATTGCATCTGCTGCTCGGCTCTTCGTCTTTCCGCTTGTGATCTTGCGCCTCTCTGCCGTCTCCTCTCCTCGGTATCTGGTCGAATCTCCCGTATTTCGCGCCCTTTCCGCGACGGGTGTAGTCTCAATCTCGCTGTAAATGTTTCGCGCGTCGCCTATTGTGCCCGCAGAGTATGGCCAGGCACCATGTCGAGTGTGGCGATGGCGATGGCAACGGCAGTTTTGTCGTGGATGTCGTTGTTGTCAAAGCTCGGATTTCAGCTGCTGCGGCACGAGAGATTGAGAATGACGCTTTCAGTGGAAGCCGAGGTAACGCCCCTTTGTGGCGCGTGCCGTTGCCGGCTGTGGCTGCGCAACACCGGCTGTTCTACCCTGTATTTGGTTGCAACATATCGATTATAAGGTGAAGATGGTAATGAAAGATAAACTTTTCTAATGAAATTGAATTTTAAACGTTGCTATTGATCAAGTATATTGGTAGGAGAAATAGTAAAATCAAGTCAATACTCAAATGTTTCGTGACATATACTGTTGATTGGTATTTCAGCCTACCGATTCATCTGAGAGACATGTTCCCATATACAAAAGTCCTTAATCCTGTCACAATTACACCAAAATCAACAAGGTAGAGTATCAACAGACCATGGCTCACTTAAATCTCAATATATACAAAAATTCCACGGGCGCATTAAATACTAAATTATCCAGTGTGCTATTCTAGCCTTTCCGCGTCCGTGAGGCGCATCACTCGTTTACGTATACACCCTGATATCCTACTCGTCATGTATGGCCCAATATGCGTTTCCGAAAGCTCAATGACTCATGGAGGAAAAAAAAGAATAAATAAAGTTAAAGGTATAGATAGGGTAAAGGGAGGTAAAAAGGGCCCTCGAGGCGTTGCTACAGCTTGGCAAACCCTGCATCCTCCAATTCTTGCCCGGTAGGCAGCATCGGTCTTCCCTGCATTGGAAAAGGCCAAAAGAGCGGATTTTCTACCGTCTCTGCCGCCTTCTTCGTGTTGGGCGCCTGCAGCGTTTCCACAACCTCTGGGCCGGGCCCAAAGCCGCACATGAAATCGCTCTCCCGAACGTTGGGAGCGAAAAAGTTGAGGCTGCTCGTGTAAGGCCTCACTAGGTTGTCGGGATCCTCTGGCGGCATCTTGTCGCCGTCGACATTGACCTCGATATTCCATTTCTTTGCTAGGAAGCGTAGAATATTCAGCGCCTGCTCGGCAAAGTGGTGACATGGCGCCATCTCTGTGAGATCCGCGATACCCTGGTTGAGGGCGTCCGTCACGCGCGGATCGATTTTGGCCGCCTTTTTCATCCTCTCTTCGTTTGTTGCGGCGTCGTCAGCGTCGACTCCGGTAGCGCCTATGGCCAGGTGCATAATGGCCGATGTTAAAACAAAGTAAGGGACAAAAGATGGCGTTCTTTTTAGTGTATAAAGTTGAGAATATGATGTTAATAAGCCTTGGATGGCGTCGGCAGCTTGTGAGCAGACGTCTCGGGGCGAAACCTTGGAGCCAATGATGCGTAGCTTGATCAAGGGTCTGAAAAGGAGGAGTATGGCAAAGTGGTAGTACATGCTTTTTCATTTCATCGTCATGTTAGCATCGATACTTGAGAAGGGGGAGGGAAGGAGGCTTTGGGAAGAAGAGTAGGGAAGGAGAAAGGGAATAGAAAGAGGAGGGGATAAAAGGAAAAGAGAAAGGAAGGAAGCAAGGGAAGTGTCCAAGTTCATATAAGTCTGTACTCACTGCGCAAATAAGACGGCCGGGGTAAAGTTATGCCCCAGCCTCAACACTTCGGGTATCCGGTCGTACCAGTTCAGGTACTGCGTATAAATGTTCAAAAGGTCCCGGGCAGTAAGGGGCCTCCCTGGGGAATGGAGCACGTAGAGGGACTGGTGGACGAGCTCACTCAGCTCGCAAAAGCACTTGTATACTGACCGCACGTTGGACGGCTGCTCGCACGACCGCTGTAGCGGAGCGCCTTCGGATTTGTTAGTAGGCAGCCCTTGTAAATCAACCCCAAAAGTAGTCGTTCGGTCCTCACCGTCGTCGGTATACGGTACCCATAGAGACGCTTCAATGTCGTCGATGATGGCGGGTTTGGGTGGCAGATGAGGGAAGGAGGAGCACTGCGGCAGCGAACCGGTGGCTAGGGACCATGCACTGGAGGGAGCAGCCAGGTTAGAATTTGTTATTTCTCTTTCTCTCAAATCCGAGTTGAAGTTTCATGATAGTTTAACATGCATATATGTGTGTATATACACATATATACTTATATGTATGTGTTTGAAAAAAAAAAAGTTGATAGACTCACTGATCCAATGCAAAAGCCCCCCAAAAGGTCGCAGACTGAACGGCAAGTTCGTCTTCATCGTCTTCGTCATGAATGCGATGCAAGCCCATCTCAAGAGCCAGCCTTATGCTTTGGCCAGCATAGTACCAGCTCTCCGAGTCACGACCGCAGCTCGCTTCGCGAATCGACATGATGCCCAGGGCCTGGATGGTTGTCAAGGAGTGATGGTCGATTTCCTCGTTGAAGAGCCGTTGGCTCTCCTTGAAGAAGTGGTCCCCAGAGGAGTAGGGGTCGTTGGGGTTGGCTCTCGTCATGGGCTGTGTGGAGAATCGACAGCCAAGGGCCAGCAGCGCATTGACCAAGATTGGCGAGCAGTATCGGTGTCGTCCGTCCTGGAAATCGTGGAGAAAGTGCTCCTTGCTGAGGGACGCAAATGTTGGGTATTCCCAGCAAAAGTACAGCGCCAACAAATGCTGGACCAGGTTCACGTCGTTGGTGATGCTGGTCCAGGACCCCGGGGGAGGCTTCGGTTCATCGAGCGGCGATAGTATCTGCTCGGACCCCCGGAATCGCTGTATGCCATCAGGTAGGCTGTCAGCCTGCATGGTCTCGGCCCAGGAGCCGACTCGGGTCTGCGGCGGCCCTGGCTCGGCAGCCCAGTTCATCAGATCTGGATGAGAGCCGCTCCTGGTAGAGGTGGCCTGGCTTTGCGACGAAAAGTGCCAGGGACTGGCCGGAGCTCCTCCCAGCTCGCCGCCCAAACCAGGCATCTGCAGAGATCCGCCTCGAGCACCGACCGCGAGCGTCATTGGCTGCATGGAAGCTCCAGGAGCATCGCCGAAAGGCTGCAGAGAAGACAAGTCATGGCCGCCACCAGCAACACCGCCCATATGAGGGCCGGCGTGCGCATATACCGAGCTTGGTGTAGGACCGCCCGGTGGAATACTCGTAAGCCACTCGGAGATGCTCTCCACGCTCTGGCCTCCGCGAAGACGCGCCAGCACTTCCTCCCATAGCTGCGGCCGTATCAGAGCGGCAAAGACTTGGTCGCTGGACCGCTGGCGCAGGCGCAGATTCTCGATTTCATTGCGTAGGTGTTCTTTTGACTGGCGCACGGGTATCTCGTAGACACACTCCACGTCCTTCTGGGCCTTGCAGCGGCCGCAAGGTTTCTGTCCGTCACACTACGAAAACGCGTTAGTACACTGATTGTCCCTTGACCTTGTGCTATCCAATCTCTTCCTCGGCCTTGAAAACAGAACAGGGAGCTAAGAGAAAAGAGTATCCCCCAAGCTCAGTTCACAAGGCTGAGAGAGAGACGCAGCACCGCCAGCACAACGAGCTCACCTTGGCACGCTTCTTGCGACACTCGGTGCAGGCATTGGGCGTCACCACCCCCAAGCCACGCCTCCGCTTCGACAGCTGCAGCAGCGCACTCGACGCTGGAGGGCCCTGCGACTGCGGCGTCGTGCCGCTTCCAGTGCCGGCGCTGGTGCTGGGCTGGCTCTGGCCCGAGGGCGTGCCCAAATCCTCCTCCATCGACGCGAGGCTGCCGAGGCGCTTCTAACGGGGAGATGCCCAGACGCGCGCGCGGGAAGACGCAGAGCCGAATCGATTCGAGTCCCCTCGGACTTGGGCAGAAGATGGGACAGAGCAGGAGGCGGCTGCTTTTTCAGCGATGGGGAACCAGCGCGGTTCCAAGGCTTGAGTTGCGGTAGCTGCAGCCTCGTGGGATGAAAGACATGCTGCGGGGGGAGCTTGTCCACGGGCCTGGCAGAGCAGGGAGGGAGCTGAGAAAGGATGATCGGAGGTCCGAATCGCGACAAGAGACGGCTTTAGTGTCGAGGATGAGGCCGAGGTGGCGGAGGCATCGGTGGGAAGGAGGGCTCGAGGCTGAAGGGAGAAGAGAAGAGGAAGAAAATTATGGATCGAGGTTGGAGGAGACAAGGTCAGGCTACCTTCGATTTGATAGTCCAAATTGCGGTGGTAGTGACGGAAAGCTGCTGTAGAGCATCGCCAAATGGCGGGGCCGGCAGCAGCTCCAGTGGGCTCGCAGCACGTCAGACTCAGCCGCTAGAGCTGTAGGCTGGCTAGCCGTTGGCGCTATTCGCCCACTAAAACTCGGGGGGCTGATACAGCGACTTCAGCCGACATCTCCATGGGTATCATTACCAAACATCGCCTGGGAGAGAGAAAAAAAAAAAAGCAGCTGCCGCCGTACCGTCAGCCAAAAGCTTAGAGCTGATGGTGGCTGAACGCTAATAGCCAGATAGATGCCCGAAATCGAATGATTAGCTAGAATTCTACCTGTAAAGCCAATCTATTGTGAAACAGAAGGATTCAAAGGCAAAAAAAGATAGGCCTGGAGGCAAAGCCCTCGAATGGATCGCGACCGCATCTCCGCGTAAACTGCAGTGATACATGGCTCGCTGCGATTGGTAGCCTTGTCTAGGAAATCAATATTACAGGAGCTCATGCAGGCGATAGAGCCCTGGACTTGGCGCTGTGATAGGCCTCGCTGCAGCGCAAGGGAGCTTAGCCGAAAGTGCTGTTGCAGCGGCCCCCAAATTATAGTGGGGGAGCCCAGCCAGTCGATGCGCAAGACGGGATATTAAATTGGTTTGCTATCTTTTTCTTTTCTTTTTTTAATCTATTTTTCGGTGTGCGCTTCTCAGCTTCAGGGCTTCCAATTCTCTCTTGCTGTAACTCCTATTAATTACGTATTAAATATTAGTAGTTACTAATGAAAAACTAGCTCGGAAAGTGGCCAGCAATTGTGTTAGATTTGCTTCATGCTCGCTGTGGCCATGATGGTTCAATGAGGTCATCGGGAACTGTGCTCTACCAAGTGGTACCTGATATCAGCCGCGTGTTGGCCCTAGCTGGCGGTGCCATGGAGGTTGCCGCTGCGTACTGCTGAGTAGCGCCAACGCGAGCGACTTGCACTGGGGCTACTGCAAAAAGCTTCCTGTTTAGGACATGGCGATCTCGTCTGATAACTGATAACTCCTACACTACTAATCATAAGAATAGGGCTGGTCACGGTAGCCAAATAATACCTCCTATTTTAGATTTTGTCCCATGAATAAACTAAATATCCTGCTTGAATAATTGCAAAAAGCGAGAGCAACTTGTTTACCTTGAAGATGTCTTAAGGGAAAAAGTAAAGGAGAAAGGATCGTTTTATAAATGGCTTTTGCCGGCGATCGTTACTAGAAAATAGGCAAGGATCGCTGATATGCCATACATTTATTGCTAGCGAATCACACGCTGTGAATGACAATTCCTACCAATTGCTCAATAATAATCCTTCAAGCTGTTTTAATAGACCAGATGTGCCGCCCTAATCGAATTCCGCATAATTTTCCACGGGCCTCCCTACCAACGCCGCATAAAAGACATTTCCATTCCATTCCATACCATGAAACATGCAAGAGACCAATTCATCTTAGTGTACACTAACCAAAATGCAAATACCCGATTTGCTTTCGTCTTCTAATATCCCCTTTGGGGGCTCCGGTGGTAACTCATTGAACTTGCCGCCCATTCTCCCTTGACCGGGCTGCGACGTCCTACCGGCGTATACCCAAAGCCTTGCCCTAGAGCCTTGGGAGTTGACATGTCAAAATCGGTGTCTTCCTCCAAATACGCATATCGCTGTGATCTGGGAGTTGTAAAATGTGTTCCAGGGGTCTCAAAATGTGTCCCAGGAGTCTCGAAGCGTCTGAATTGCGCCGGTGTGATATCTGACCCCATTACAGGACCGTGAGAATAGGTGGGTGGATGTGCTGGTCCTGGCTGGGTCTTGGACCGTCCCCATCCAATCATGATGTTGGCAAAGATGACGAAGATGGCAATCGCGCCGAACAAGAGCTGTGTAATAAGTTAGTACGAGCTTATAGGTGTTATAATTTTGACTTTGGCTTATGCTTACCCAGGCCTTGAGATTCATTGCATCGGCAAACTCGTTAATGACATCGGCCACCTGTTTGATTGTGACTTTGACGCGCATAATGGCATCTGAATCCTGCGTCATGCAGTCGTACCATTCGGCGCACATCTCAACCAGCGCTGGCCGGTCATTCTTGGTGCATCCGTTGCTGATGTAGTGGTTCTGGCACTCTGAGATCCGGCTCATGATTTCCATCCGGGCCATCTCGTTGGCGTTGCGAATGTCTGACCGCACTGCGTCAACAACGCTCCAGCCAAAGAACAGCACAACACCAATAATGAAGCAATTGAGCCCCAGCTGCAGCCATCGATAGATGTGATCGGGAGCTCCTGGGTACCGATCCATTGTGCCCAGTGCAGAGACAAACCAGCCCTCGCGTTTCGAGCCATGCTGTTGCTGACGTTGCTGTGATGATGAGGGATGAGGAGGCAGCGGCGCATTTGCGCCCAGTGGCATGCCTACGTACGACGCCGCGCTCGTATCCGTGTCCGAGGCATCGCCCTCCCAATCCGGCGGCATGTGTCGGATCACGCTGCTAACGTCCTTGTCGTGGTTGTGGCGCTTCCTCTTCCTCAGCACCTGCATATCTTTACGCGGGGACTCTCTGCTGACTGGCCGAATCTCCCCTCTCCCGGCTGTGAATTTACGAGGCGACCCCTTGTTGTAGCGAGAGGTTTTGTCGATCTTGGTGGGCGTCGTGATGGTGCTGGTCGTCATATCGCTCGAGTTCTCTGATTCGAAAGTTTCGTTGGGTAACACTGAAACCGCTGAAGCTGCTGAAGCTTCCGCAGCGTCCGGGCTGTCTTCGGCGACGGTAGTGAAGGAGGAGAAGGACTCGTCCATCTTCCTCGGCGTGGTGAATGCTGGGTTTCGGAATGGCGGCGCAACGACCTTGGGAGCGAGCTGGGGGGTGAAGAAGGATTTCGTGGGTGGCTTCGACGACGGCGTTCCAAAGGCAGAAAACGAGCCACTTGCAGCAGCTGTTTTGGCGGGCGACGAACCACTAAATACTACACATTTGATTCTTGGTTAGCCATAATCATCCCCGTCATCGTCGCAACAGCTATGCGATGCTCGAGCCAGTAGAGAAAGGGGATACTAACAATTGTCTGATCGCTTCTTGGCCACCTGCGCAAAGGGGCTCGTCAGATCGATGGGCCCCGTGTTCTGGTACTCCCACTCCATGGGAGCTTCAAAGGTGCGGCGCTCCATGGCCGCGGATGTCTTTTTGCTTCAGCGTTATAGCTGGTAATGGCGATAGTTCTGGCGATGGCGAGGACGTATTTCTGCGTATTTCTGCGACTTCAGGCGAGCGAGTCGCAACCGCATCGTCTGGATCAAAGTGCAAACTTCAGCGCTGCGGTCACATTCATGCACAGATAAGCCGATCCGCGCGTCAAGGGTGGACGTGGTCTTCTTTTAGTCACCTCGAGTGCCGGGTCTTCTTTTGCTTATCCACAGCCAATCTGCATATCGTCACAGTGGCAACCGGCTCTTAGTGCTTGCGCCAAGTAAACAAACCAGAAAAAAAGACCAGCAGCGTCGGTGCCTGAGGCTGCAGGAACCTAAAATCGCAGTCGGCTGCTTATGTCAGCAACGCGGTGGCTGCGTCTCAAAGGCAACCGCAGGAATGAACCTTTTCTCTGATCCGAAGCTTGTTTCACTCTGTCATTCTCAGCCTGCCTTTTGGTTGCTGCCGCCGCAAGAAAAAGGGAAATTGCCATTAGCAGAATTCCAGAATCATCTCCACACATTTCGTTTTCTGCTGCGCCCTCGTCCATCTGCACCAAATCTCAGCTTCCATCATGTCTGACCAGGGCTCGCCCGTCGACGATGGCCAGGAACAGGAATTCCAAGATGAGGTCGCCGACGCAGACTCCGATCGCGAATCTGACCTTTTGTCCGAAATCGACGAGAATCAGTTTGAAGATTACGATCCCGAGACCGCAAACATCGAGGACCGGCCAGTCGAGATTGACGAGGATATTGCCCGTACGCTAAAGGCCAGCAAGCGCACGCGAGCGGAAGGAGAAAAGGCAGCCAAGAAGCCGCGAGGCACTCGCCGCGAGAAGCGACGGGATCGAGAGGAAGATGCGTCCATGCAGGATGTCTCCAGCGGCGAGGCGGAGAAGAAGCCGAGGAGGAAGCGAGCAGAGGCCGAGAGGCGCCCCCGAGTCAAGCCGGCATCGCCCCAGGACGACGGAGCCAACGATGAGAACCTCACCGAAGAGCAGCGGCAGAATCGAGAAATCGACAGACGTCTGGATGCGGCGCTGAAGAACCGCGGAGCGGCCCCCAAGCGCCGGAGAAAGGATGAAATTGTACGTCCTTCATAGTATTTGGGAAAGCAGATCAATGGAGCTGTAGACACTAACTATCATCAACCAGGATCTCGAAGACGAGATTGACGAACAGCTGGCTGCACTCAAGGTGCAGATGGAGCGTGCTTGTCAAGCAGACAACAGCGCTCGTGAATCCGGACAACCTGCCCTGCACAAGCTGAAGCTGCTCCCCGAAGTCGCTGGCATTCTGAATCGCAACAACGTCCAACATGCGGTGCTCGATCCGGATACCAACTTCTTACAGCACGTCAAATTCTTCCTGGAGCCGCTCAATGACGGCTCACTGCCCGCCTACAATATCCAGCGAGACATCTTCACGGCCCTGACGCGCCTGAATATTGAAAAGGAGACTCTGCTGAGCAGCGGCATCGGCAAGGTGGTGCTATTCTACACGAGGAGCAAGAAGCCCGAGCCCAGCATCAAGCGAATGGCCGAGAGACTACTGGGAGAATGGAGCCGTCCGATTCTCAAGCGGACTGATGATTACAAGAAACGCCATATCGAGACTCGCGAGTTTGATTATGAGTACGTATCCGCCATTGCCACTATCACATCACATGCTATGTTCTCTGTATTGACTGTTGCTAACATGATGGATGATGCAGAGCTGCCAAAATGGCCCAACGCCGCAAACAAGGCTCTCAGTTCACTCTCTCTGAGCGGCCCGCACAGTCTGCTGCAGATGCCGAGCGTGAGCGATTCCTCGCTCCCGTTCGTGGTGGCAACCAGGCTCGCATGGTCAACCTTCCTGCGAGTTACACAATTGCTCCTGTGAGCACATTCGATGGCAACAAGAGCCAAGACCACCGACCTCTCGGTGCTGGAGGAATGGAAGCATTCAGGAGAATGACACAGAAGAAGAAGAAGGCGGCTTAGAGAGCCTATTGACTTTTTATTCAACCTGTACAACGCATTACACTCATCATGATATCCTCTCAAAAGTAGCCCACTGCATTGCTTCATGTGCTATTTTGAGAGTGGATTTTCTATACATATGCCTTTTTAATTTCAGGGAGAAGGCCCAAGATTCGTCTGAGGGAGACTGGCGTTTTTAGGAGCTTAAAGGGGGGAAACACAATACTAAATGCAAGAATGGTCATATGACTATGGTTTTAAAAAGAAGCTTAATTCAAACGGATGCCTATGATTTGCTGCAAGTACTGTCGCTCCAGATGAAATCTAATTAAGCTGCCCCAGTTATACACTTTATACATTAAAGTGCTGATAGTGATGCCGCTAATCTTTGCTCTTCTAATGGTTGAAACAAGTGTATATATATATACAAAGGTGAACATGTAACCTTTTTTATTGGGTTTAATTATAGCTATCCATGACATAAATGTTCCAGACTATGGCTTTTTTTCTTGCTTGCCAGAATATCCTAGATATGGCACGCGACTTGCTTATATATATATACAAAATTTGATCAAGCCAAAAGTAGTAGCTAGATGGAGACGATACTTCATTGTCTTTCAAAGCCCCTTTTAGCCCAATATTGAAAAAGCTCATAAGCAGCACATCTTCCCCCCTAACCTGAATTCATATCCAGCCCAAGCGACTATACCTTTACCCTTCGCAGCTCCTTCTTCGCCTTTAAATTCTCCGCCCACGCATCCTCAAACAGCGTCTTCTTCGGCTCAACCTCCCAATCCTGGATATTCAGTCTCCTGACGACCTGGAACGAGCCCGTGCCGACGCTCATTGTCTGGCCCATGATGATACACTCGGAAACACCCTCGATGCGATCAGTCTTCATCTTGGCAGCCGCGTCGAACAGATGATCGGGCGTCTTTTCGAAGGACGCCAGCTGCAGGACGCTCTCTCGCATCTTGGACAGACCGAAACGCGTGATGCCGAGGACTTCGCCCTTGAACGTCATGACGTCGGCCAGCAGCTGGATATGACGGGGATCAATGTCCATACCTGCCATGACGGCGGAAATCTCGACGACAATGGTGGTTCGAGCCGCCTCGATACCCAAAACATCACGGGCTTCCATGACTGAGTTGGAGCTGGCCTTTGTGCCAATGACACCCTCGGTAGTCATGCAAGCGCGTAGTCCGTATCCTTCAACCAGCACGGTGTGCTCGCTCTGCTCAGAGGTCTGGATGATGGCTCTTGTGGCCTCGTTGTAGCCTGAGATGGGGATCTTGGGAAGAGTACGGCGGAGATGGTTGACCCGCAAGAGGAAGTCCGAGGTCTCCTCCGTCATGGTAAGAGATGCGCCGCTGCGCTGCCTCTTCTTGGCCGCGTCGGGATCCACCCAGCTGTTGAGCACAAAGATCTTAATGTAGTTGGGGCCAATTGATATATCGGATGGCTGAATCTTGAGCTTCTTGAACCTCAAGATGGCCTCTGCAATATCAACAACGCCAATGCCAAGGTGCATGCTCTGAAGTGCCTCCATGTCAATGTACAGAATGACGGTTCCACGGTCAGAAACCCATTCATCCTCGATTGCCTTCAGTACATCGATCACAAAAGTCTTTTCGATTCGCCCCTTGACAATGCGCGCGGCCTCGATTTGTTTGTCGTTTAGTAGAGGGCATGTGATGACCGGAGTACTGATGTTCTTGGACGCGTTGATGATTTCCTTGATACGCGGCACACCCTGAGTGATACTCATACCAGCGACACCGGCGAAATGGAATGTCTTGAGCGTCATCTGCGTACCCGGCTCACCAATGGACTGCGCTCCAACAGCACCCACAGCATGGCCTGGCTCGACGTGGGCCTTGTGATATCTCTCCAAGCACTCCTTGACGAACCTCTGGAGCGTTGTCAGAGATACCTTGGTGACTCGCTCCACTCGGGCGAGCTGAACCTTGAGGTCTGCTGAAGCGTCGGCGATGATGTCCTCCTGGCTTGGGTCAGGATCCAGTCCGACCAGTGCACGGGCTTTGGATATCTTTTGTGCTCGATCGGCGACATAAGTGTAGATTGTCTCAATGAAGCCTCGAGCGCTTTCGTGCTCGTCAATGTTTTCATCCGTGGGATCAGAATAGTTGAGTAGTGCATTGTCCACCAAGCGGTGTCTCTGATAACGCTGCTTTTCCTTCTCTAGCATGCTACTGCATACTGCAAGCACTTCGCGGGGAAGCAAAGATCTTTCGTTGTTATCCCAGGTGATGCTCTCTGAGTGAGTCCACGTGCGGTCAAACGCCACAGGCACCGCGGAACCCTCCATGTCGACAGGATCTAGTTTGTCGGCACCAAATTGGAACTGCACAATGCCTCCTGCCGATGTCCTGACAGTGTTGTCGTACTGAGTAGAAAGATCTTCAAGGGACTTCATCAGTCGTCTGGACATGTATCCTGTTTCGGCAGTCTTGACGGCAGTATCAATCAGACCTTCTCGACCTGAGATGGCGTGGAAAAAGAACTCGGTTGGGAACAGACCCGAGTAGAAACTGTTTCGTACGAAACCCTTTGACGCCGGCTGGCGGGCATTCTTGTGGAAATGGGGCAAACTGCGGTCCTGGAAACCATCAGGCACACGCTGACCGCCAATAATCTGCTGTCCGACACAGGCAACCATCTGGGCGACGTTGATGTGCAGACCCTTGGAACCAGAGTTGGCCATGATCAGAGGAGCATTGTTACGGCTCAAGGTGTCCACACACTGCTGACCGGCCTGCTGTCGAACCTTGCTGAGAATACCAGAAATGGAAATTTCCAAAGTCTGTTCCATGTCACATCCGGGAGCCTTTTCGAGTTTTCCCGTTTTGAAAGTCTCGATAAGCGCGTCACTCTTGTCGTAAGCATCTTGGACAAGCCTATCTCTGGATTTTGTCAACTCCGTAATGGGGAAGACGTCGCCCACACCGAGTGAAAAGCCTTGGTTTCCGAGCGCTCTGGCGCAAAGCTTGGTCAGCCTGTTCATGGCAGCAACGGCGTGATCGGGACCGAAATCTCTGAGGATAATGTAAAACACCGAGTTCTTCTTGCCAGATCCAATAATGGACTTGTCCATGCGACCACACATGACTTCTGAGTTACGAATGACCAGCCAGGCATCATTGGGATCCATATCAGGGCACTGTCCAGGCCTGGCCGAGTATTCTCTGCATCGTGCATCCAAGTTCACAAGGACGGGGGACTCCTTGTTCGGGCGCATAAGCACGTTGAAAATCTGTTTTCCTGTCCAGAGGGCTTCGGGTTTGATAATCGACGGCGGGGGAAGATCAATGTTGACTACGCCATCCATCATGTGCGTGCAAATGTAGGAAAAGGCCTTCCTGTTATAGAACCTATCTTTGCTACTAAGCAGATATGAAGCGGTAATGAAGTCTTGGGTGGCAGCAATGATGGGCTCTCCGTTTTTGGGAGTAGCCAGGTTGTGCTTGACACCCATGAGAGTCATGGCCTCGGCACGAGCCTCTTCAGACTGCGGAACGTGAAGGTTCATCTCGTCACCATCGAAATCGGCGTTATAAGGTCCACACACACACTCATTCAGACGGAATGTTCTCCAGGGTCTAATCTTTGCAAAATGGCTCATGATACTAAGCTTGTGCAGAGAAGGCTGTCGGTTGAAGAGAACAATGTCTCCATCCTCGAGATGTCGTTCGACAACATCGCCTATCCGAAGATCTCGGGCAACAAGGGCTCTGTCACCAAACTGTAGATCCTGTTTCCAGTTTCCGTTGTCTTTGATAACGTGATTTGCGCCTGGGTGGACTTTTGGTCCGTTCAAGATACACTGTCTCAGCTTTTCCAAGTTGTGGCTCTGGACTCGCTCAGGGAATGTCAAATTCTTAGCGACAAGCTGTGGAACGGCGACCTGATTGATAGCCAAGTTTGGATCGGGCGAAATGACCGTCCGGCCCGAAAAGTCGACTCGCTTTCCAGACAGGTTTCCTCGGAATCGTCCCTGCTTGCCCTTGAGACGCTGGCAGAAGCCTCTGATGCTCTTTCCGAAGCCCGGCTGGTTAAGTCCCGGGACATCACTGTTGACATACATGGCAATCTGTAGCTGCATGTACTCCCACTGTTCCATGATGGTCTGCATGGGTTTTCCCTTGTTTAGGGCCGTTCGAATCAATCCGCTTATATAAACAATCTCAGCCAGCTTTGCCGTGAGATCGTCTTCTGTACTAGCTCCTTCTTGTGCAACCGACGGTCTAATGCACACAGGGGGGGCTGGAACAAACTGCCAGATGAACATCTCGGGACGTCCCTCGGTAGGGTCCAGTCCAAGCAACTCGCAGTCCGTGGGGCCAATCATCTTGAAGTGGTTGAGCACCCAGAGAGGATTTAGATCTTCCATGGCCCTCACAAGATGCTTGTCCAGATCCGGGTTCAACTTCTTGGCTTCATCAAACGAGGCATCGAACGCAATTTTGCTCTCCGGGGGCATCTTCTTCTGTGACGTCGACTTCTTGTATGCCGAGAACTTGTCGTGCGTGAGCTTGAGGACTCCGACCTTTCGAATCTGGCCGTTGATTTCACCGCAGTACGGACATGTCCTACATTTCCTGCACTGCTCATTGATCCTTTTGTAGATTGCGGTTCGGCGGATGTTGTCCAATCCAGGTCGGCGCAGGTCGTGGAGGAAACTTCGTCTCTCTTCTTCGGTGAGGAGCACTCTGGCGCAAGTTTTGCAGACATTTTGGAGGATTGTCTGGATGAATCGCAGGTAGCCAATGTGGAAAGCAGGGAGTGCTAGTCGAACGTGGCCAAAGTGACCGATACAGAACTTGAGAGGCTCTTGACAGGTGCCGCATTTTCCCGACTTGCTCGAAGTTCCCTGGAACCAAGGTCAGTAGGCTGTCGCATACCAACATGATGTGACTATATAACTGCTGTGCAATGCAATTTTGACAGAACAGTATTATAGCTGGCCATGCACTCACCATTCGCAGATCAAGAGCTCCATTGGTGAGGGGAGATCGGTTGTTGTCGATGTCGTAGAGCATGCGCTGGGAAACCTCCAGCACTCCTTGGTTGACGATGTCTTGGTTGGACCTGCACAAGAGCCGCTGTTAGAAGACTCGATAGAAGTATCCATCTTAGCAGAGCAAGACTCACTGGATGCCAAACTTGATCCCCTTGAAGCGCTTGGGGAGATTATCAGTGAGCTGCTCCTTGGTGGAGCTCACAAACGCGGCGTGTGCCATGCTGTCGCTTCTTTAGGCTGGGATTCCTCTGCGGGGAGAATTTCGATTGGCGCTGTTTGTATCATGAAGACATGATCTCGACCCGATGCTGAAGACCCCGGAAGCTGGCGGAAGAGGCGGCCGCAGGTTTGCGATGGAGCTTGGATAGTGACGAGAAACTGGTTCGGATGAGGCTGGAAATAATTTTTGAGATTCAGTCATCCGTCGTCCCCCACCAGGCAATCGATAAGCCGTACAGGCGCAGATACAGCGCCCCACCTGCTGTAAGCTAAACTTTAGCAGCTGAAGATCCACTGATTGCATGCCCGGGATCAACATGGCGGCTAAGAGTAAAACCCAACGACCTGAGTGGCTGTAAATAAGGACACAGAAAGCTGTTTTAAAATGATTGATAGCCTCGAGTACGAACTGGGATTATATATCACACAAATTTCCTCTTTATACTTACTATAAGAGAGCTGAATCTTGACATTATGAAACTTGAGGTCTTTTTACTGTATTTTGCCGCTACAACACGCTGAGTAAATAGGTTAGCGCAGTTAGAATTGAAGCTTATATACACCTATGGAGGTATGTGTCGTTCAATCCTACCGACTACCCACTATATAATGACAGATAATTGCAGATAATTTTGAATCATGGAGCCATATGCAAGGTGTCGATAGTGTCTTGATTATCTAGGAACAAGGCCAGAGCTCGGAAAAACAGAAAAACAAAGAGCACATGCCGTATGAACACGAATATATCAAGGAGGATTAAGGCATGGTCTTTTACGATGTCATTATATGCAGTTTATCAAGAATCATAGGTACCTATACTGCATTCGTTTAGAATTTGACATTTATGCGTTTGACGTGGTCCTAAACTATACCATCAAGCAAGCCATTATAGAGTTTATAAGCGATTGATACATCTCAAGCAGAGCGAAGAAGGCACTTGAAAGATAGAGCCCTCTTTGTATTTCTAACACGTCCAGCTCCACGCCTATTGAAGTGCTTTTATCTGCCTTTTGTCAAACGCATAGTGGAGCCTAGTCTGATTGGCTGCAGACAAACGGATTGGATTCCGCCCACGCTGCACTTAATTGAGCCGTCATCGTCTGACCAATTTGCCCTGTACGCCGAGGAAACAACATGGAGTTAAGAATTCCGTACCGAATTTACAAAGAGCAACAAGCTACAATAATTCATGGAGAAACTCATATACAAACTGCCAAGTGGTGGGATTCACCAATTGACTTGAAGGATTACCAGCTTCCGTAATAGGTAATTGCAGATATCTAAAACCAGTAACTACAGGTATATGAGGAATTAAATGCAGCGTAATTATGTAGCAACGGCCTAAGTAACAACTGATGCAAATATATAAACTGAATTTCTGCCGCTTCACGAAGCGGACAACCACCATCTCGACTTTGACCCTTTCATACTTCGAATACA
Organism: Trichoderma sp. 2475; assembly: GCA_038502285.1. Classification (NCBI taxonomy): domain Eukaryota; kingdom Fungi; phylum Ascomycota; class Sordariomycetes; order Hypocreales; family Hypocreaceae; genus Trichoderma; species Trichoderma sp. 2475. The sequence continues at coordinate 657,441 of JARPVV010000018.1, forward strand.
TCAATTCCATCCACCGGTTCTTCGCACTCGCCTCTTTCGCAAGCACATTCGTAGCTACAGCTACAGCATATCACACAATGACAAACATGAAAGCCCTTTTGTTTGCTCTCGCCTCGATAACGACGGTAGTCAAAGGCATAGACGAAGTCGGAGTCTTTCTCGGGCCCGACTGTTCTTTTTCCCAAGACATAAATCTTGGTCCGGCCGAAGGCAGCATTGGCCCAACCAACTGTCCCGTCATTCCACTTGATCAAGTAGAAGGCGGAGAACAGCCTGATGGGTCATACCGCCTGTGGTTCTCGCCTCCCGCGTCATTGTTCGAAAACGGGAATAAGTTGATTGTGCGCAGCCCTGCAGCAGACGGCCTGGATCAATGCGGTCCGATCAACACTATTATAACAGGCGTAGGATGCTATGAAGTGAATACCGCTGTGGATATTGTCTTGCAATTGTGCGTGGATCCAGAGAACTGCGGCGCGTCTTCGTAAAGGGAGAGGAGAGGAGCAGTTGGCGATGACCAAAGGAACAATCGCTGCTGTGTGTCACCTTTACGCATTGATATCGGCTTAGCTTGATGCAAAATGAATCAAATAATTAAAAGTATATAACCGGCTTCTAGCAGCTTTGTTGTGATGCAACGTCGGCTAAATGTAATGTCCACAAATGACACATCGTATGTAATGCATTTCTATGCACTCAACTCCTGGGACATTGCATTTGGCTATTTCGTGTTCTAGACCTTTCCAGGTACAGGACGAGATGCTTCCGCTATTGCTGACCCGCAGAAGTAAATGCCACGGCAGCGTCCACAAATCTTGCCCATTGGCCAAACTCCTCCTCATCCCGCGGCGCATATATCATGACATACGGCAGTGGAATGCGCCCCATCACGCCACTTAGCGGATGCAACTCGGCCCATCCCTTTGCCATTGCTTCCTTCGCATCAGTTAGACTGAGGACCATGTGAGAGCTTGCTTCTCCATGTACGTGAACAATTTCGCCCTTTGTACTTTTCTCCAGGTATTTTGGCAGCGGGCTGCTGATCAAGAATAACGCAGAATATTCTTTGGACTCCAAGCCAGACGCCTTCACGGTAAGCTTATCCGGGTGGCGGCTGGACAGTTCTCTCAAATGGTTGTTCATTCGCGTGACTAGAGTGGCATCGCCTGTTTCTGTAGTCTGCCTTTGAGGCGCCACATAGTTGGGAATGGTTGGCCGATTGCCTCGGCGTTGCGCGAGCGGTTCTTGGAGAAATCGTGTGTTGCCGTGTGGCTCGTAAGGAGCGGAAACTCCAGGCTTTTGAAAGACGCCCAAATCGACGGTACTGCTCAGACTAAGTGGTCGTAGACTTTCTTGAAGAAGCCAGCCAAAGGCATTATGCGGAAGGCCACCTGGGCCAAGGTCGATATAGCCGCGATATGAAGGCATGACTAGAGCCGCCAGGGGAACGATGGCAACAGCAGATGTAAAGAGAATTGGGTGCTGGCGTATATACGAAAGTGCGGATGAAGAGAGGCGTGAAGGATCCCAGGCTGACATGTTGGACGAGGGGCTATTGACGAGTATAAATGTATTATCTTGTTGTTGCTCAGAGCTAACTGATGATGGTGAAGTTGTGAGAGTAAAATTGCTCTCTGGAGGATATCTACGCAGAAAACAAATCGTGTGACAGAAGGAGCTTATGAGCTGTTGACATCAGAGCTTCTGAATGGCGTGTGTCGCTTCTAAATCCGAATCCCGAAGGCCGGAATTTGTATCTTGTAAGACAGGACGACAGCCGAGTTCTGTTTCTGCCAGACCTCAAAATGTGCGAGCAGAGCCGTGTAGTCGGCAATCATCGCTAAAGCCCATTCCCGCTCTATTCATACTTTTGTCTGATCTTCCTGGTAAATTAGACCCGGATTCGGCCAGATTTCTCTGCCGTTGGTCTGTCGATTCCGGCCCCGTCTTATGGTGTCTCGATACAGTGGAGTCTCCGATTTTCGATCAGATCGGAGCTCCGAGCGGCTGTCGCTAAAATATAGCGAAGGGCCTATATGCCGGTAAGCAAAAAGAGAACATCGGCTTGAAATCAATTGAATCTGACATGCAAAGCATTGCTATGCCCTTTCGACTATTGTTACGCTTGTTCTCCATGGTAAGTTAGTTCCTTTGCAAACGAGATGTCAGAACGTCTACACTCGTCTTCGAGGTGTTGGAGGTGCAATAAGCCGTTACGAAGTATCTGCGATTGGATCTGTAATTGCTTTGCAGGGTGGGATCTATTTGGAGATGTTGAACTTTGGAGACTTGAAGTCATTGCACATGGCGGCAGAAAATTAGGCGGTCAGCCCTCTGTAAATAGGCGCTGCAGATGCTACATGTATTCAACCTCTACCAAGATGTTCAACTATTTCCATCACAATTTGTGCTGATATGCTGACATCAAAGCTTCAATTCTGCCATCCACTCCGAAACTTCTTGTCCAATGCTATGGGGATAATCTTCTTGCACATAATGGCTTCCAGGTCCGAGGTAGACAGTCTTCACATTCTTCATCTTCTCGCTCAGCGTCTTGAAGTCTCCCTCTCTAATGATAGCCCCAGGCTTCACCCAGAAAAACAGCTTTGGCAAGTCTGATCCCTCAAGCCACTTTGTGTATTTCTGGACCTTCTCCGCCACTTCTTCTGGATGTCCATCAATTGGGATCTCGTTGGGAAACCTCCAAGTAGGCTCACGGTCCGCAGGAATCAGAAATGGTCGACGATACTCCGTCATCTCTTCCTCTGTCAAAGTTCGAAACACACCCCTGGGCAGCATAGTTTCGATGAAGTAGTTATCCTCGATGATCATCTTCCGACCGAGTTCAGGAGTGCGAAGGGGCTCAAACAACGCTTTAAACTCAGGAGGCCAAGTACCACCGAGAGCCGGAATCCACTCCATAAATGCCATACCTGCAACGCGATCTTCGTGGCGGCGGGCCCAGTCAAAGCCGAGAGCAGAGCCCCAGTCATGGATGACGAGAGTAATGCGTTTTGTTGGCAATACGGCATCGAGAAAAGCATCGATATAGCGCTGGTGGTCGCGGATTCTGTATTCCAACTCGGGAACCTTGTCGGAATCGCCAAGGCCAATGAGATCCGGTATGATACAGCGGCTTCTCTTCGCTACGTGAGGAAAGATGTTGCGCCAAAGATAGGAAGATGTTGGGTTGCCATGCAAGAAGACGACGGTGGATTCTGAAGATGTGCCAACGTCGACATACGCCATTTGGCTTCCTAAAACCTGCACCTTCTTCTTCTCATACGGGAAGGCAGCAGAAATTTCGAGACCTCGATCAGTCGACATGATGAAGATGGAAGCGAGGAAAAGGAAGACGAGAACTTTATACGATTGCTGAGCAGAGTTCGACCAAGCGATTCTTCTAGACTTGAGTTGTCATTAGGGATCTCGTTGGAAATAGGTGGGAGACACCGCTCGTTTATATACCGGACTATTGCGACTAACAAAGCAACACGAGAAGCAAATGAACCCACCGATACTAATCTTACACATCAAGATGATTTGAAATCCATTCCAGTCGACGTAAACTAACCCTAGCGGAATAGAAATTCCCAAACTAAGCATGTCGCGCGATTATGAGTAATTCCGCTCGACAACCTATCCCGCGCAGCCTATACTATACGCCTATTCACAAGTATCTTTTCCGATCGTAACGACTAGTCGTTTCGATAGTGATGTCAAGTTGTTTTTATGCCTCGGTCTACCTACTATTTCGACTGTTTACTGATCTTTATTCTCCATAGCTCCATTGCCCATACGCTCGAGTTTCAAGTTTAGTAATACGAAATGCTGTTAATATATATTGATGTCGAATTTTTGGCACATCATCTTCGACGATGATTAGTCTGTTCAAACGCTTCGGCACTTAAGCCCGAAAGAATTTCTCATTCTAGTAAATGAATCACCTATATAGCTGCGCGAAGCCCAGATGCAGTTTGTCGCGCAGCAGCAGTAGCTTGTCTTTCGCAACTCTTCCACATAATGTCTTCCAATAGGTACTTCTACAGTGCTATCCTCTCTGGTGCCTGAAGTTGATGTTTCACGATTGTAATGACTACTAACTGCCTTTCAGTCCCAATCTTCTGCAAAGCGTTATTGACGCTCATGGTGGCCGTGAATACTGGGAATCGGTTCTGTTTCTCGCTGTAGAATTCGAGTTCTCAGGGCCGGCGCTGGCCAACAAAGGACATCCCGGGCCTCATGACGTCAAGATCATAGTCGATACAAAGACCCAAAAAGTCACCATTGAGAAATTCGGGCCCTATTACGGATCCTGGTCGCCCGAGCGCACCGAAGTTGCCAAGATTGGTTCTCCAGATCCGTTGGACGTTCGAGAAAATCCCAGGGCTGCATTCGACTCGCATACTTATGAGTCAAAATGGGACGCCCACAACCTCTTCTTTTTTATTGGCTATGCATTTTGGAACTACTTCAACTTTCCGTTCCATCTTCAATCATCGGACATCCAGATCCGTGAGGTAGATGGATCGACGACGGAGAATGGCGAGAAATGGCGAACGTTGCAAGTAGTACACCCCGACGGATACCCAACACACACAAAAGTCCAGAAATTTGACTTTGATGCTGAGTACCGGCTGCGACGCATGCTATATCGCGTGGATGTGATGAAGCAAGGCCCTCCGGTATGGCATACTTGCTACAACCATGCTGTCTCTGGCAAGTTTGTTTACCCAACTCTACGAGTTGTGAGCGTAACTGTCCCGGGTAAATCCTTCTTTTCTCCTTTTGTTTTGAGCAACATTACAGTAGAACCCATTTATTCTTAGACTTGCGGCGACGATATCTGAATATAGAAGAGTGCTTCATGCATAATGAAAAGTTGGCTCACATATCATATGGTGGCCTTTTACAGTGCAAACCATAGTCCCATAAGGCACAGCGATATCTGCTTAGCAAGAATTTGCTCCTGGACTGGAATTGACATGACCCGGAACCGCTTGGGGGTGGGTTCATGCATGTATCTAGACTGCGCACGCTGCCAGCGCCCAATGTGACCCATTACCGTAATTGCATCTTCATTTCTCAAAGGACAATAGTAGCCTTTGGGGGTTTGTGATTTCTAGTCATTCAAGGCAAGGCCTAGGTAAAAATTGTTAACAAGACTGGGTATTAGAAATGGCCATGTCGTTTGACAAAGGCTTTTGCATCAAATTATGGTCCCAGGAGCCTCATTCGCTTGCTGCCTTTGGCCGTTTGACAACTCGAATAGAATAGTAATCAAATGGTAGCATATTTTGTGCACTCTGTGGAAGCTTTTAGCTTTGCGACTCCTTTCCCCTTCCAACGGCGTAAAGACTCCACTCGGATACTTCCTACATCCCCCCCTTCCCAGTTTTCTATTTCAACATGTCGACCTCGGTGCAGTTAAGCTACTTCATAGGATAGTCCTTGGCTTTCTAACAATCTTGACGCTGATGTTGCCATCTACATCCAAATCTACGCGGCCTTCTTTAACAACTGTGGCAACCATAAGTATTGTGGTTGGAATGCATTCGAGTAATTGAACGTAAGCGAACCGATAGGCTACCTAGAGGTATGGTGAACAGCTAGCCCAAGCGGCCTCTGTTGATCAAACAACTTGGTGACATGTCACGCCCATAGAAGGTCGTCTTGTGACCTTATAGAAAGCTGATTCAATCACCGGGTTCTCAGCAGCGTTACTGGCTACGCTGGGGAGCTGCGTTGAAATCACAAGTCGTTAAAGGCGACAAATAGGCTTTCTTCACATACGCATCTCTACCATAAATGATAGGAGAGCAGTCTACCACGGCCTCAGGTATCAAGAGGATGGGAAGGAAGTCTTCTTATTGGGCGAGCAGCGTAGGTTTATGCACAGCCCTGAGTCTTTCAATGGGTCTTGTGTTGGATATGAATCCACTACGAAGGACCAAACAAGACCATGAAAATAGTTGATAAGTGGAACTACGCCGATGGTGGTGAGAATCCAGCAGAGTCGAGAGTTGTGCGAACACTTCAGCTAGGAGTACCTCTCCATGCCTGTCGCAGTAGACGAAGCGCTGCGTTCAGCCATGAATATGCTTTATCCTAAGCGATAGAAGCAAACGAGATGCCATTTTGTTGTTTTGCCTGTTTCTTCTAGGAGCCAGAGATACTAATTTCAGATTAGCGAGGCGTTCGGATGGGCGACATTCGCTTACCAGTCGACGAGATTACGAAACAATGCTCGGGCCGTACTTGCGGGAAGATGGTCATGGGACGGCAGCGATTAGAAAAGTTAGCCGACACGAGGGGAGACTCGAGCTTAGCGAGGCCTTCTTGGCCGTTGTCCAATTGAAGAGATGGTGCTGCATTTTATTAAAGTTTATTTGTTGCTGCAGTAGAGGCCGCTGACACGCCATTTGACAGCACAAGATGTGATAAGTGACGGCCGGGCCTTGCCTGATGCTCAGCTCCAGGCTCAGCTGTCCACGCCCTGACTCGCACGCCGGGCGGGCTGAAAGAGCGGGCAGCAGTTTGTGGGATTCTGGACAGGGCTTCAACGAGGGGGATCCAACATGCGGTGCCACGAGCTGGACACGTACAGTACGCCATCAAGCGAAGCAGCAGGCATATTAATTAAAGAGACGGTGAAGCCGCAGAGCAGACAGAGGCTATAGAGAAGGAATAGAAGAACATAAACGAGGGCTACTGTTGCCTTTGCATCTCTAGCTGCCGCAACGTCCCAGCTGAGTCTGTGCTTTTGCCTGTTCAGGACTCTCGCATCTGTCCCCATCATGGACGACCCGGCCCTAGGCTCGGCAAGCATAAATCCTGGAAAACGCCCCGTGGGCCTGAGCTAGGGATATCGTGCTTGTACAAGTAAGAAATCAATCACCCTTTTGGAGACTGGACTGTGCGTTGTCACCGGTACTTTGGCTTGCGCGCAGCGTCGCATTCAATCTCCAGTACCTGCAGCCAGTCCATTGTTCTATGCAGCATGGGGCCGGCTTCTCTGCGGCAGAATCAGTGTACGGTCTGGTGGAGATGAGACTCGACAATGTGCGAGAAGAGCTGGTGATGCATCAGCAAGCAAGTTTACCGAGTCCCCGGTGAGTAAGTAGCTTCAATTGTGGCTTGCGTCTTATCATCCACCTGACTTGCCGGCATTTCAACGTCAATTGATTTTGACATGCCGATGCAGCAGCGACCAACATGCAGAAACTAGACCAAACCACCATCGCATCCATGTCGGTCCACTGGACGAATCGGTAATTCCCCGCCGTCCACGGAACCAAGGCCCTACAGCCAAAGCTCGCCGCCAGCCCGCGCAATTTTAGCACGTTTTCTGGCCCTGTCAGTTTGGAGTCACAAGCCAGCAGCGAGACGAGCAAAAGAGACAAGACAAGACAAGGCCAAGGCAAACCCCTGTTCGTTTCCGCTTCTTCTTTCTCTTCTCGTTGCCCCCTTTCAAGGGTAAAGATACGCTGGGCCCTCCCAAGAAGAGTTTAACGCTATCTTTTCTTTTCCTATAGGAGGGCAGCAGATGGCGGAGAAGAACCCGACAGGGAGGATGAGTTTGCATCAACCCGCGGCCGCCTTTGGCGAAATCTGACTGGTTTCTTTTTGCCTTGCGCTGAGGTTTGCGGTCCTGGAAGAGTGGCGGGCATAATACGAAGTGCCTGGAAGGAGAGAACAGGCGTGCGAGAGCTGTCGAGAGAATCATTTATCACACCGGTGGCCCGCTGTATTTGGAGTTTCCGCTCCATTGCCCCGTCTTCCCTCTTTGTGTCTCCCTATCTCTTCACTGCTCGGATAGGGTAGGGTGAATTCGACATCAACACCATCGGAGCTTGAAACTCTCTGTATCTGCGCTGTCCATCTATCTCAGCAACCATGGACGGTGCAAAAGGCGAGGCTGCCGTTGCAGAGGCGCAGCCGCAACACCAGCGTCTGTCCACATGGCGATACAATTCGTGCGTTTGAAGCAACACCCCTCCAGCGCCTGTTTCTTCATTCCACTAACTCTCTATCCCCTCTCTTAGGCCATATGTCCAGACCATCATCATGGGTTTTGTCCTCTTCTGCAATCCCGGCACATATCTCGCCATCACGGGCCTCGGCGCAGGAGGCAAGCAGCCGCAGCTGATTGGCATCGTCAACCAGGCCAACGTCATTCTCTACTGCTTGTTCGGCGCGTCGGGTATTCTGGGCGGCAGCATCATCAACAAGATTGGACCGCGTTGGGCGCTGATGATTGGTGCCACGGGGTATCCAATATACGCAGGATCTCTGTGGTATGTCTGCTTCCATCTACTGGATCGCGAGTTTGAAGATTGAGCGTCTGGAAACTAATCTTGGATCACACGTAGGTGGATTGACAAGGGCGAAGGCAGCTGGTTTGTTTTGTTTGGCGGCACTTGGCTGGGTCTTTCCGCAGGTCTTCTCTGGTCTACTCAAGGTATGTCAATCCACCAAGGAGTTGCGAATGTAGTTTCGGTGATGCTAAAGCGATTTCCCAATCTATAGGCTACATCACCACATGCTATCCTACCGAGGCCGAGAAGGGAAAGTACATTGCGACGTCGTGGGTTCTTAATGCAACAGGCTCGATTGTTGGAGCTGGTATGTTCTTTTCCGTATATACCTTTTGGTAACTGGTTGCTGACGGTAAACGTTTTACACAGCCATCGTTCTGGGAGTCACCGTCAACAACACCTCCGTTTCTGGAGTGCCTTCATCCGTCTACACCGTCTTCATCTGCCTCGAATGCGCTGGTCTCCTGGTTGCTGGCTTGCTTCTGGACCCGTCAAAGATCCGACGTAATGACGGCCGCCCCATTGCGTCGTTTACGCCGCTTCCATGGTATCAGGAGCTCAAGGCACTTGGCATGACTCTGCTGGAACCCAAGATGGCGCTCATCACACTGTCCATCTACAGCAGCGAGATGTACTTGTCATTGACGGGAGCATTCAACGCGTGGTACTTTAATGCCAGAACACGATCCCTTGCCAACGTAAGCGCAACTTCTCCCTCGTATTCCCGTCCTACTTTGTCAAAGCTGACATCAATGATAGTTTTGCTACTGGATCTTCCAAGTTCTGGGAGCCCTCGCTATTGCATGGATTTGCGATGCCAAGATGTTTGGCTCACGTCGTCAACGAGCTTATGTTGCCGGAGCCTTTGTCGCCGTCATCATTGGAGGAACCTGGATCGCCATGGTTTCGTTCCTCTCCGTCAACGACATCAACCGCAACCTGACGCCCCGAGCGGTTGACTGGACCGAAACATCAAAGTTTGCCGGACCTTTTGTCATCTACATCTTCTTCGGAGCCTGTTACCCCATCTTCCAAAACTTCCACCACTGGACCTACAGCACCTTTTCCAACGAGCCGCACGTTTTGGCACGCTACAGCGGTTATTTCAAGGGCTTCCAGGCATTCGGCACGGCCACAGCGTTTGGAATCGACACCCACAGCGTGCAGTTCATCCGAGAGGCCGGTGCGTATTTTGGCATGATGATTGTGGGCTTGTGTCTCACCATGGTTGCCATCACCTTCTACACGACAAACACGCGGTACGGCCAAGAGGAGGGCGTCGTGATCCCCGAGGCGTTTGAAGAGGTGATTGAGGAGCATCATGAACAGGTTCACGAGCAAGTTCATGAGAAGGGCGTCGACCCCAGCGAGTCTGCAGGCTCACAAAAGGAGTAGAGCGATGCGTTCTGCTTTTATGATTATTATTTTTACGTTGTATGAAGCAAGCCTGGAATGATGGAAGTTGCTCTCTTTTTGACGATTACACACATATATATCATCTTATAGTAATGTTTCTTTTTTTTTGGATATCTCTTGGACGTGAGATTTGGATTTCGAACCAGAGCTCACAGAACGATGCTTTGATGCCATTTGTGTTTTTGTAAATCACGTTTCTCTAAAGATGGCGATACTGACAGTTTCCTTCAACTTGAAAAATTTCCAACGGCCAACAAACCAGTGTTTCTGGTGGTGTTGGCGCAATCCCCGTCGCATCCGGACCGCAGTCTTGGCTTCACATTTCACTGCAACAGTCAAATCAGGCCATTTGTGAGTCTCTTTTTGGCCACACTTTCTCTTCCCTGCACTCCATTGAACCGAGCGAGTTTCCCACGAATGAAGCAAATCCCTGACTAGCTAGCCTCTGTCTAAAACCCACCTACCCCGCACAGCCGCGAAGAAGAGCCTTTTACGAGCCGTTCCGTGATCCAAGGCTCGTTTCAACAGTAGCCCCAACGAGTTTAGGATATCGCAGCCAAGCAGAGCAGACAAAAGAGACAAGAATGAAAACTAAATAGGGTCCTAGGCTAGGCTACCGGCTCAAAGTACCGGCAGGATGATCTATGCCCAACGAGGCAGCTTGACGGGCTAGGGGATTGAAGCAAGTTTCCCCATCAGATATTCGATACGCGATGCTACTTTTTCCTTCGCTGCCCCATAAGATGTTTCTGGTATAGGCATGTTGGGCATCGATCCACTTTGATTAGGTAGCTGTTTTTGCTGCCATTTTTGGGAACTGAGGGGTGAAGTGGGTTGAAAATGATGGTGGTGATGTTGCTGTCTATCAAAGCAGAAGAGCTGAGGGGCAACTGACAGCAACATCACATTGCAGTTGGCAGTCCATGCAAGGTACGGCTCTTGTTTCTTCTCAGTTTAAATTTTTTTTTCCATTTTCCTCGGTCTTCCCTTGTTTATCTCCAAAACACCAATAGTAATGCTAACCCGACATCGTCACTCTCTTTCAGCCTCGCCATGACTGAATCTCAGGACAACATCCGCCTCGCCATCTCGCTGCGCGATGGCTCCCTCGAAAAGAGCGTGCTGTTCTCGCTGTCGCAAATCACGTCGCTGCCTCAGGATGTCACGTCTGTGCCGCGGTCCAGCGACCTGATGACGGACGCTGAGCTGCAGCTGACAGAGGACTACGATGCCACGGCGCTGCTGGAGATGCTGGCGGCGAAGAAGATCACCGCGGCTGAGCTGCTGTCGGCGTTTCGAAAGCGGGCAACGATTGCGCAACAATGTGTGAGTTTTTGATTTTTGTTGCTGTGTTCTCTACATACCCCCATCATGCTACTTCTCTCGTCTTTGAAGCCCTTCTCTCCACGCCCCCAAGACAAAAGCTGACCTGGAATTCAATAATCAAGACAAACTGCCTCACTGAGCTCCTCCCCGAAGCCATCTACGACGCCGAAGCCTGTGACCAGCATCTCGCCATGACCGGCCGCCTCATGGGCCCCCTGCACGGCATCCCCCTCTCGCTCAAGAACCAGATCGGCGTCAAATCGCACCTGACAAACGCGGGCTTCGTCACCTGGATCAACAGCACCAGCAAGGACGATGCCGCCATTGTCAAGACCTTTCGCAAGCTGGGCGCTGTTGTCTTTGCGCGCACAAACCAGCCCCAGGCCGGCATGCACCTAGAGACGTCTAACAACATCTACGGCACGACGGTGAACCCCAGAAATCGCCAGTTGACGGCGGGAGGAAGCACGGGCGGAGAGGCGGCGCTGATGGGCATGAATGCGTCGGTGCTAGGCATTGGAGGCGACATTGGAGGCTCGATTCGCCAGCCAGCCGCCCATAACGGTGTAAGTCGAAGACGACATCATACCCCATGAAGTATACAAAACAATGCTAACAAGAATTCAAATCATAGCTCTACGGCTTTGTACCAACCCCTGGCCGATTCAGCGGCATCGGTGTCACTGTTCCAACCCCTGGCCACGACTCCATCGCCGGCACTCTTGGCCCCTTTGCTCGCTCTCTTCGTGACATCGAGCTCTTCTGCAAGGCCTACTCGTCCACCCTCCCCTGGATCGAAGACGTCTCCCTCATCCCCGGCAGCATCTTCTCGTCCTCCATGGGTCGCCAACTGGACGAGGCCCGCCCGCTCAAGGTCGGTCTCATGCTCGACGACGGCGTAGTGTCTCCCCTGCCCCCTGTGCGAGCCGTCCTGCAGAAAGTTGCCGACAAGCTGCGACAAGCCATCGACGTCCAGGTCACGCCTTTTTCGCCCATGGACCACGCCAAGGGATGGGAAATCATCTCCGCGAACTACTTTGACGATGGCGGTGCCAATATCCGCGCCATCTGCGAAAAAGGAGGCGAGGCCGTACTGCCCCTGACGGAATGGATCATCAACGAGTGCCAAAAGGGCCGAGCGTCTGTGGCCTCGTCGCCAGAGGGCCTCAAGGAAGCGCGTGACGCCTATCGCCAGGCCTACAGCGACCACTGGAACCAGCACGACGTCGATGTTGTGCTGGCACCGATATACCCTAGCGTGGCTGGTCCTCACGGCGCTACACGGTACTGGGGCTACACGTCCATCTGGAATCTGCTGCAGTATCCGGCTATCGCGATGCCAGCGGCCAAGCTCGTGGGAGGCGCGAGTGCCGCCGAGCTCAGGGGCGAGTACACGCCCAAGAACGATTTGGAGAAGCACTATTGGGAGATTTACAGCGCGGAGGACGCGGAGGGATTGCCGATTGGCATTCAGGTTGTTGGGAAGCGGTATCATGAGAGGATGGTGCTGCAGGCTGCGAAGGCGATTGAGAAGGCTTTGCTTGCCAAGTAGAGGATATTGGAGGCAGTATTGATGATATTGGCCGCTATGGGTGTGTAGATGGATATGTGATTGATATATTTGCTTGAGGATACTACCAGTAGGGTTCAATGAAACCATGAACTATTTGCTATAGGAGAGCACCCGGGCTCAGAACATGTTGAGAGATGACTTGAACGTCAAATGGAAATGTAGTCGTATCATTAGCTATCTGCTGCTGCGAGAAAAACGTAGGTAGAATAGAGAGAACCAAATAAAGCTTCGTTGCAGGCTACTACTAACCTAGGAGACCTGCTGTGTGGTTCCTTCCAAGACTCTTCATACCGACCCCTTTCGGACCTTCCTCCTAGGCGCCTTGCTCCTCCCTCTTCTTTCCCCTATATATATTCTGTCTTCTGTTTCTCGCATCATTTCCTTTTCTCCATCTTCTCTTCTTCTCTCCATTTCCTCTTTGCACTGCTCAACACGAGCATGTCAAGCTCAACAGGGTCTTCTTTCCCCACTGATTCCGTCAGGTTCGTTCCCTTCCATGACAGTGGTTTCGCTAGATAGTAGCACTCACAAGCTACGGATTCAGTGATGACGAGCTCGAACAACCCCCCACCAAGGGGGGCGGGCTCAGCCCAAGAGAAGGAAACTTTCCAGACAGATCAGCATTTCTGAAAAGGGCAGCCCAGTCGTGACAAGAGGCGCTGCGCCTACGACAGAGATCGGTCCTACCATAACTGAGCCGGATCCATTCATCACGGAGAACACAAGACCAGCGGTGGCAGTACAGCGTCCATCCTCCATTCATTACACGGTAAGCTGGTCTGTTCTTACGGCCTCCATTGGCGTACTGCATGCTAATGGTGCTGGTAGAAACGACGACGGGGAGTTCGCTGATAGGGTTCAAGCCACGGGTGTTTGCTAGTATATCTCGTTTTTCTTCTGTCATCATGGATTCTAGCTCTCTAGTCTTACAATAAAACATTCGCATTCTTCATCTTCCAGATCCCAACAAATTGTAACAGCATGTGTCAGAATACCTATGCACAATCAGCTGCAGACCCCATGGCGTTTGCGGTTGACAAAAAACGAGCTGCCTGGCACTGTCAATGCCCTGGTATGAATGCCCTTTGGAAAATTTATTTTGTCAAGGCGAAGAAAAAGATCTTGACCCAAAATCAGTTGTACAATTTTGCCTCTATAAAAATGCCCCAAGCGCCTTGGGATCAGTTTTCCATATTCAGTGGTTTGCCGTCTACTGCCTCTGTGCATGGCAGATTACTAATTTGATAGGCACTTTCCATTTGCTGTTCATGAGACTGGTCTTTTTAGGCACGTTCTGGTATATTCGTCGCGAGTTCCCATCAACATCAAATTCTAACCGTGTTCTTACAACGCAGCAGAGTCGAAGGCTAAAAAGTCAAAGGCTGTCAGTGTCATCTGAAATCATTCAAAGCTTGAGACTCTTGGCTAACCAATTTTACTTGATTCTGCACAGAACAAGATACCTGCTCGCCGTTTAATTGCAGCACGCTGCCTTCGCCGTCTCCTCCACCAACGTCGACTTGTTCACTCCCTGCTGCGAACTGGGCACATCCAAGGCCGGATTCTTCTCGTGAAACCCGCTCGGCTTGAAATGCACGCTCAGCCTCTCGACAGGCATCACGGGAAAGTCTTCAGTCCTCGGGTTATGCGTCAGCGCAAACGTGTGCCAAAACACCACGTCCTTGTCCAGAATATCATCGCCTCGCGCGGCCCACTTGTCCACACCAGTGCTCTCACGGCTCTGGTTGGTGAACTCGCCGGCGGCAAAGAGTTCGTCGTCCTGGTAGCGAGTTACCCAGACGGGGTGCTCGTGGAAGCGCGCTCGGCGGGCGTTGAATGAGCGAGACGACATAATCATGCGCTGGCTGGCCACTGTCTGCACCTTGTAGGCGACGGGTTTGCGGCTGATGGAATTGATGACGCTGTCGTTGCGGATCTTGAAGACTCTTCCGAGCTCGACATCGGTGTCGGCAAAGCCTGCGCGGTCGAGGACCGTTGTTCGGGCCACATATCCAACGCCGTAAGGATCGTCTATGCCATGCTCCTCGGGCACCAGCGGCACGCTGTCCTCGTACACAACCGTGTTGTTGAAGCCGTCAATGGCCGGGTCGATTCGCAGGTTGAAGATGTGCTGGTGGAACGGGGCAGAGACGCCAGGGCCCACGGGGGTCGAGAAGGGCAGATCCAGACCTTTGTCGTCGTCAATGGGGATCGTAGACATGATGCCCGTGGCACGCATCTCGAACTCGACGCCGCCAGCTTGATCCAGCACCCAGGCAAAGATGTACTCGTAGTTGGACACGGTGCAGATCATTTGCACCACCAGCTGTCGGTTTCGCACAACGGTGGCTTGGCCATTACGATAGTTTGTGTGCTTGTGCAGGATGCCGGCATCTTGCTCGTGGAGGCAGATGACATTTTGAAGATGCACTGGCCGGCCCTGGGAGTCAATTCGGAAGCCGTCAAAGTACTTGATGTGGCCCAGACAGTCGCAGCCCAGGCTGAGCTGGTTGCAGGTGATGCCCAGCCCAACGTCCCCCACGTCAAAGGCCTGCTTACGGTGGAAAGGCCGTCGTGGATCGCCGTACGGCACCGTCATCTCGGACAGTGACAGGCGGTAAAAGACATTGCGGCCGTCAAAGGTCAGGTTGTACAGCACCAGCCCTTCGCGGTAGTTGAAGCCGACGCGAAACCGCCATTTCTGCCACTGGACAAGCTGGCCGTCCAGAGAGAACGAAGGGCCCTCGGGCTGCTGCACAATCAGTGGCTTGAGATCCTGCCTCAACGGAGTTTCAATGAGGTCGTGGGCGTATTCAACGGCTTTGACAGGCTTCCACGGCTGCGTCTCAGTGGTGCTGTGATCGCCCCCCGTGGGCAGGTAGTCGATACGGACGAGCTCGCTGGTATTGGCATCTATCACCGGAGAAAAGGCACACGGCAGTGAGTAGTGGTTTGTCTGCGGGTGGTCTACGGGCACGATGAACATGTAAAACTGCACCAGGCGGCGGTGCTCATTCTCATCGTCCGTGCCGTAGATCCACGGGTCCGTGCAGACGGTAACTCCCTCCGGCAGTTGCAGCTTGGCAATCTCCTCAATGACTCGGGGGTGCCGCAGGCAGACCGTCTCCAGGCCAATCATCTCGTCGATATCAACCGGACCCTGGATATGGCTTGGCAGCTCCTTGAGGGAGATGACGGCCTTTGTGTCTACATTGATGACGGCCTTGAGGAAGGCATGGGTGTCCAGTCGGTGCAAGTAGCTGTACAGCAGGCGTGGAGGTGGCGGAGGGAGCGGCTGGCCTGTTCGCTCGGCCTCGAGATAGGGGATGACATCCTTCTTGATGGGTTCCTTGACATCGATGACCTTGAAGCGGAGGTTGACGCCGGGGAAGGAGGCTTTGAGGATGGTTGTGGCGAGAGAGATTTCGTCTGGGCGGATGGGATCGAAGGGATGGTGATGAGGCATTGTGACGGGATACTCTCGAGGTATGTTCTCTCCCATTCTTTCTTTCTTCCCTTCTCTGGCGTATAGTTACCGGTGTATGAGATATGGTTATGAATAATACCTATACCCCTGTGCTAACTCTAAAGCGTTTAGGTATTGTTCAGCAAGGATGTCTCATATGCCGCTCCAGGTTTTAACGAAGCTGAGATCCAAGATGACTAGTCAGAAACCTTACAACGGTGACAGGTGCCCAGGGCTCAATGAATCGAGGAGGGGGTCAGCCGCCATCTTATACAAGCCATGGTCTTATCTGCAACGACTGTACTGGTGTTTTTTTAACGGGGTACGCAAGTCGTTGCATTGCCCGTTGCTCGTACTATGCGGTCCTTAGCATTGACACTAAACAGTGCTACCGGTTGGAAAAAGTATATCCTGCTGATAGTTCCATCAGATCAACTGTCATATCTTCGCCAGCTAAGGTACGAGTTACGCCTGAACTTCCCAAACCGGAAAGAATACGCCAGCAGCCACAGCTGATTGACCATTCACCCATAATGAGAAGCCAGCAGCGATAAAAATGCGGAGGTTTTGCTTCCCCAAAATAGCTGTACTGTGCCGCACTCCGCCATCCTTTTCCGTGACCCGTTTGGGCCAAAGATACGCGCACTAAGCATCCCGCTGTGGGGGGCTTGCTGTCTCTTTTTTTTTCTCTTTCTTATTCATCTCCTTTCCAGCATTTTCCTCTTATATATTTTGTCTTGTCCTTTTTTTTACTGCTGCTGGTTAAGTTCATCTTTGAAGTTGACAAGCAAGCAAAATGGCGCCACATTTTCTCGGCATCAGAAACGTGGAGACAGCACTAACCGTTCCTCAATGATCAACTCTGCGGACCAAACTCCATTCAACCAAGTGTGTCGAGCTAAGAGAAAGCTCAGTGACAGCACCCCGGTTTTTGTCGCCCTCTGATGATGGAATTCGCAGAGATTTGCCGATTTTGGCTAATGTTGCTTTATTTTTGCTATCAATCAACAGCTACGACCCAACGCCATACATGTCTTCCATATCTTGTGCGCCCCATGAGATACTATACAGATGTCACAAACAGATTAAGCATGGAGCCCCAGCAACGGCTCCAGAATGAATAACAACAAAACGATAACCGCGGGACGAAGACAACACCAGACCAAGGAGAAACGAGCTAAGAAAGCCGACATCACGAAGATATCGAGCAACAAAAGACATCATTTTAGATTGAAAATGCGTCATGTCTCATCTCCTATTCATGTCCATGTCTCTTCCATGCCAGTCATTAACATTGAGATGGAGTTGATGGTCAAGAGACCACTTCACAGAAACCAGCTCCATGTGCTTTGAAGAGTTTTTCAAGTGATGATGAGATCCCACTGCAGCTGCGCCAATAGTCCTCGCCAATCATGGAAATTTGGTTGCGTCTCACGCCTCAGCCACACCTCCTTTAGCAAATCACTTGCACACTGCACGTTTCCTAATCCAATGTGGCACCCCAGGGCTTCGACTCTCACCAGAGCCTCCTGTGCCTGATCCTCGCGGGTCGTCTCGACTGCCACGATAAAGAGCAGCGGCAAAAGACCGGCTTCTTCCGGGGCTCCAAGCGGTACTCGTGATATGCCGGCAAGGCATTCAGTCAGAGCTTCGGCTTTAGGCATAGGAAGAAGGGCGTGCAGGGATGCCCAGTCGATAAAGGGCTGCGATGAAGTCTGAATCTGAGGAGAGGCTGCGGCTTCTCTCTCAGCTACAACTTCAAGCACAGCGTGGATACAGGCGATGACGGCACAGTAATACGCCTCAGCGATGGTGGTTGAGTTTTTAATCGTCGACATGCCCATGCCTTCGGGGATGGCGAAGCGGTCTGCGTCCCAGCTTCTCCTGGAAAGCAACTCTAATCTATTAACCATAAGGCGTCAGTCAGAAAGCAACAACAGCTAAAAGTCAGGAAGTGCGGGAGGCTTGAGCTCTTCACATACATTGTCTCTATTTCTCGCCTCAGCTCGTGTGGCCCGTCTCTCGTATTAATCACCAACAAATTGCTGACCCGGCCCAGCAGAATGATGAGACTCTGGGAGAATCCCATGTACGGATCTACGGGAAACAGCTTGCCAAGTTCAAACGGCTCGTGCTCAAACTCGTCCTCTGGCGAATGCAGCGCATATTCGGTAACACGCGCAATGTTTTTGTGATACGACATGCTACAAATCCTTGTTAGCCCTATTGATATTCGTCGTCATCAGAGTCCCATGGTGGCATACAAACTGCGAACATAGGCCAGCGTGTTGTTCATGGAAGCCGTCTGGTTGGGGCTCAGTGACCGGCAAAGCGATTCGATGCCTTTGAGATGGAGGCGCCAGCTTTCTACGCCGTCCTTGATAATCTCATACTTGCAGAGGAAGATTGATGCCAGGATAGCCATCTCGGCCATTTCAACGTCCTCGACGCCCGCCGCTGCCTGGCTCTTGTTCTTCCTGTTCTTGTCAAAGTTCTTGTTGCCGTTCCTCTTACTGTTTTTGTCGCCGTTCTTGCTGTTTCTACTGTTTTTGCTGCTTCCAGGACTTGGTTCCCCTTCGGATATCATTATTATACCGCTGCTGCTGCCCTGTTTCAACAACTTTGAACTCGAATTGGTTACCTGGGGAATCAAATCGCGCACGGCAGACAGCACACGGACGTAATACCGCGTCGCTGCATTGGAATACGCCGATCGATCCGCATCAGATGCGCTGGAGCGGTGTAACGACGCCGTGGCGCAGATGGCGTCCAGCAGCAGATTTGACGAGGCGATGCGCGGTAAGATGAGCGACTTTAGCGGGTTGGAGTCGCTGTTGGCGTTGACCAATACGTTGCTCAGATGCTCCAGGTAGTACTGCAGGAAAAAGTATTGGTTCGTAGACAGGTAAGAAAAGGAAGACAGCGATGGCACTGGCCCGGCCATCGACGGCCCGTGCCGCATGGCCGATGCGCTGCCGCGGGTGCGGAAGACGATCTGCTGTTGGCCGAACGACGGTGATAGTGAAGAAGAAGAAGGAGAAGATGATGATGATGATGGGGAGGGGTCAAACAGCATCAGCTCAGAGTGTCTCCACACTGTTGTTGATGATGCTGTCGTTGTCGGGGTCAACGCCAAAGACGAAGATGACGATGGCGACGACTCCGCCGCATTGCTGGAGACGTCCGCATCATCAGCCGAACCCGACGAGGACGGGCTCGATTCCTCCTGGTCCTCGCCGTCGGTCACTGCTCTGGTCGGCCGAGAATCACGAGTCGGCGTGACGACGTTGATGGGACAGAAGATGTCGAACTGCACGCACTCGAGGCCCAGCCGAAGACAAGTCTGGCATCTACAAAGGCCGTGCCGTTAGTGGATTTCCCTGGTTAAAAAAAATCTATTTATAAATGCCCAAAGCCGTAAGAATCATCGTAGTAGGGGCGGCAGAGTCGGCTAGAATCTTTCTAGAGCAATTGACAACTCCTCCAACACAGCACATTGACTTACTTTGGTTTCTGGCCATCACCTGCAAATTCAAAAGGTCAAAGTCAGTCACCTTGTCTCTTGCTTTGTTCCTGCGTCTGTCTGTCTTTCTTTGGCGTCTGACACACACCCGCGGGATCTCGCGCGAGCCGTCGATGCCTTCTCCAGAGAGTCCCGTCGGCTCGGAGTTTAAACCTGGAGCTTGGATCGGGACGGACTGGAGCTTGGAGATGGGACTAAAATAGACGGGCGAAAAAACTCACATTTCTTTCTCCGGCGCTTGCAAGTGCTGCACCCTGTGCGACTCCACGGCGTCTTCCTGACTCTGCGTGGCATGGCGAGTCGCGGACAAACTGGCTGGCAGATTCAAGTTTCCAAGACGTTCACCGGCTCTTCCATGCAGGCAACTCGTTTGGTCTCCCGTCAACCGTTGTGTGGCTGCGGAATTACAGAGCAACAGATTGAGCCTCGAAAGAATGAATGAAAGAAAAAATCGGTAAAACAAGAGGCGACGAAACGGATTCAAGACATGCTAAAAATTATAAAAGGGAAGAAGAGGCCAATATCAAAGGCGGTCTTTCAATATCGCTTGCTAAAAGAAGATAGAATGCTACGCACTGGCGGTAAAAAGAAAAAAAGTGTCCTTGAATGAATTGAGGAGAAAACAGGCGGCCGGGGTTGGGTGGCCTGCGAAATGGCGGAAAAGAGAAGCAAGCAGTCGACGCTCAGGCCGCGCGCATGGGTTTGGAAGCTTTCTTCCAGATCAGCACAAAGGCCTGGGCCTAGCTGGGGCCCCCCAAAAATAATGAAAGCGAGAAAAGGCAGCGAAGCAAATGCGAGGACAGGATTAGAGAGACAGCGACGCGGGGTAAGTTGGCCGATTGTTTGCCAGTCCAATTAGCCATTCCTGCAAAGAAGCGAGATTCATGGCATGATATGACTGGAATAGAAGAAAGAAATTCCACAAGGCCAGGTTTACCAAGAGAAAAGAGAAAAGAAAGAGTGTGCGAGAGGCACAAGTTTCTAGAGGTGGGAAAAAAAAGGGGGTGAGGCGAATCGCAGCAAATCTTCAACGGACGGATGCCCTTGGATTTGTGCTAGGCAGGCACGCTCGTAGTCGTCTTGCCGTCAGCGGCCTTGTCAAGACCAAAGCAACAACAACGTGAAGCGGAAAAGGGACTCGTCAGATTTCTACGATGGCGGTATTCCAAAACCAGCCGCTCGGCCCATGATTAGCATCCTCGAGGCGAGCCACCCGTCCGCCGTCATCCTTCTCGCCAAAGTGCGTCTCGCAGGCTTCCTCGGAGTAGATCTCCGGCTAAGGACGCGTATCATGGAACAGGCTGAGCCCACAGTCTAGAATCTGCTGCTAGGCACAAATCGCGACGGTTTCAGACGCACAGAGCGATTTGCCGATACCCCGATACCCGTTCTGGAGTTTTAAGTGATTAGGCTGCTGATGGATGCGCTGAAAGTGCTGACGGGAGGCGTCCGCGAGAGGCGCCAAGATTCGCCCTACCAACGAGACGACCAACTCGGGGAGGGCGGGTATGAGCCTAAACGCCTTGGATGCTTGGCAGCTCGATTTAAAGCTGTGGCTGCCGGAGGAATAACGCCTCAGTCGCTGGGGACAGCTTCCCGTCTTTGCCAGTACTGTACTAGGTACGAGTCATTCTTCGCTTCACTTCTCCCTTCAGCCGATGTGCATAAGAGACGTCCATCTCCGCACATCGCAGCGAGGCACCCGACTCGCGCTTCTCGTCTCCTCTGGCTCGGGGCCGTATCATACCTACAACTAGCAATAGGTAATGACCGAAGACCCCGAAGCGCGCTACTTATTGCCCGAAAGAGCAACTCGACTACCCAGACAAATGCCCGCAATAGGATATTATACTAGCCTGCTCTCTCGGTAAATCTTGCTACAGTATGCACGAAAGCAGGAGAAAGGGACCCTATCACAAGTCATATTCATGCGAGGTGGGAAGGGGAACGGAACGCAACCCTTGTTTGATCCCAGAATCTGCTTGGAAGGGCACGCCATCCATTCGCTATTAAGCCAGGCCAAGCAGGCTGTGGCTCGGTGTTAAGGGCGAATGGACGGTGTAGGGCTTCTGTGCCACTGCTGTTACAGCCGCCGCTCGCATCGTATACGCAATGGTTCGAAATGACTAACATGGAATGCCCCTGCAGCGTTGAGCGATGAAGGATTTGCCCTGCTGACTGATGTTCTCGGTTCTCGCGTGTTTTGCATAGTTGCAGTGCAGGAAAGATGGCAGAGCAATCACACTGTGATGGGCAGAGGAGCGGTAATTGGCCAGCGTACGAAGGAGCTATCCAGCTTCTAGCTGTTTGCTATTCCTTTTCTAATGCTACGCTACTCTACTCCGGGGGGAGCAAAAGTGGAGAACGAGATGGTCGAAGGAGCGGTATAGATTTGCAGATGACTGCCTGGAAAGCATGTCAACATGGAAAGATATCAGAAGAGAAAAGTCAGATGCTCACAGGATTCAGAAAGCTTATGTGTGCTTATCTTGCTGCATGTAAAAAAAAAACTCTCCTCAGCGATACAATTCAGCCCATTTCAAAGGGGATCGGAGGGAGCGCCATACATGGAAGATCGACAGCTAGGGAGTCTTCCCCGACGACACGGCGACGGCGACGGCTCCTCCCAGGACAAGCTTGATTAAGGACGGCGGCAGAGATCCACCGTCAAGGATAAAGAAACCCGTCGTGAAGCGTCCCTAGAAGAAGAAGAGAGAGCTACCAGGAGCTAAGCAGGTCTGTACTGTAGTCAACCTTGGTTCAGTATAACGTCTTGTGTATAGGCAGCCAAGCCAAGCAAAGCAAAACACATGGACAAGCTGCGTGTGACGGCTCCTCTATATCCACGCGTGGTGGGACTCGATAAGCGATTCTGCAAAGAGTTCTCAAAGAGGGACTGCAGGAGCTTGGCAAAGATAGGCTTGAACATGAAGGTCTGATAAGTTACAGGAGAGTGATGTCCCATGCTTCTTGTGGGTATTATCCAATTCTAATACGTATAGAGGCGTCAAAAGGTGAGAAACGGTGTGTATTAAGACACGTCTTCGTGCTCCATCTCCCTAACCGCCATTCTTGTAAAAAATGCATGATTCCAAAACTTTCTTCTAAAAAATGAACAATACAATCCGTCCATCCATCCATGCCGATCAGAATCCCTTTCCATGTTGCCTGAAATATCTACCGTCCATGCTCCAACCAATTTGACCTATTACGTTTCGTTCCTTGACTTGCGTTAATTGTTGTGTAGAAATATCTTTGTGTATATGCAATCTGCGTTGTGTTGCCGTCGTTAAAACAGACGAAACACCTCATCATCGTCGTCGTCTTCATCTGTCATTCTTCTCTAATCGCCGCCGCTGTTCGTAGATGCCGCTCCAGAAGCCACTCCGGATCTCGGCGCTCCCAACGACCGTCCCGAAGCAATACTCAGAGCATCAACCTGGAACTCTGTATCGCCAGTGCTAAACAGCTCCAGCTTGATCCGATCGCTATTCACGCCAAACTCCCTCAGCCGCCTCGCCATCTCCATCATGAACTGCTCCGGCCCGCAGACAAAGTACTCCGTGGCCGAGTTATCCAGCCAGAGATCCTCCCTGTGCACTTTCGCAAGATCAATCTTTGCGTCGTGGTCGTACGTGATGCCCGCCAGGTCCGAATCCGCAAGCTGCGTCTTGAAGATATTGACCTTCATGTTGGGCCTGTCGCGGGCGATTTTGCGGACGTGCAGGTAAAAGGGGACAGAGTCTCGTGAGCCCTGGATCCAGGATATCGGCCGGCTGGGCTGCTTCTCGATGACGGCGTTGAGGATGGACACCATGGGCGTGACGCCCACGCCGGCGGAGAGCAGCACGAGCGGAGCGTTGGCCGTGCTGAAGGTGTCGAGGAAGAATTCGCCCGCGGGATGCGTGAGCTCGAGAATGTCGCCGACGTTCTTCTGGTCAATGATCATGTTGGACACGACGCCGGGATGCGTGCCGTACGAGGACCACAGATAGCTCGGCTGGCGGACCGTCTGCGCTCCTCGATCACGCTTGATGGTGATGCGGTAGTAGTCCTGCTTGGGCTGCTCGCTCAGGGAGTACTGTCGGTTCTGCCAGTATCCAATCTCCGGCACCATGACGCGCACCGAGACGTACTGACCCGGCATGAACGAAGGCAGCAGCTTGCCATCCTCGGGAACCAGGTAGTACGAGAAGACGTCGTCGGATTCCTCCACCCGTTGCTGGACGCGGAAGCGCCGCCAGCCTTGCCAATGCTGCCAGTCGTGATACAGCTGGGCCTCTCGCCCGATGAGCATCTTTGCGAGCACCCAGTACGCCTTGTTCCAGGCAATCTGCACCGAGGGCGTCATGGCCGGGCCGAGGACCTCTCCAAAGGCGGCGATGAGATACTTGCCCACGATGTCGTAGTGCTCGGGCAGGATGCCCAGCGAGCAGTGCTTCTGGCACATGCGCTCCATTTTGGGGATCAGCTCGGTGATGTGCGTGATGTTGTTGGCGAAGCTGAGGATGATGGCGATGAGGGCCCGGGGCTGGCGGCCGTTGGCCATGTTGACTGTGTTGAAGTAGTCGTTGAGCTCGGGGTGGGCGCGGAGCATGTTGCCGTAAAAGGTGCTGGCGATGAGCTCTCCATGTTCGGTCAGAGCTGGGATGGTATCCCGGACGAGCTTGACCTGTTGGGCGGTCAAGGCCATTGTCTGAGTTGAGAGTGGTTGGAGATGTTGTAGAGGCTGGCTGCTCTAAGTAAAGTCAAGGGTAGATGATATATATAGTACAAGAAGATATGATAGAACACTTTCAAACAGTAGCAAGCACTATACACGACAGGAACTTGGAAAATGAAAAAGCAATAGCAGTAATACTCCGTAGGAAACAAACAACAGTGGGAAATCAAGGTTATATGGTTAATGGTTATATGCGGAGAAGAAAGATATAAGATCCCGGGGACAGACAAGCACGAATGCGTTTATCTATAAGAAAAGACTTTTCAAAAACAAAGATCATGGCACGACTTTGTCTCGTCTTCTCCCCGTAATGGCCCGGCCGGAAGCCGCACTCGTGCCGCATTTCACAGCGCCAATTCCGGCGGTAACTAGAGAGAATTAAAAAAAAAAAGAAGAGAAAAATCTGAGTCCCATCTGATCCTTTCGCTATACAAAACGTCACCGCGTTTTCTGCATCACACTTGCGTCAATGGAGGCTTCGAAAAGCGAGTAAATCGTATGATTCGAGACCAGGGGGGCTGGACTCCGTGGGAAACGGCTCACACAGCACCAATCCAAAGGCGGCACCCGTTCTAGAAAGACTCATCCCGCATTACCTATTTCCTCAGACCCATTGGAAAAAGAACCCTGGCGAGTCGGAGACGAGACAAAAAGAAAAGAAAAAGACAATAAAAGTGGACAATGGCCGGTAAGCACGCGAGCAGGTGGTTTTTTCCCGCCGGGATGCTGTCACTCCCAAATTAAACTATTGCATCAGGGTCTTGGTAGATTAGCAGCCCGGCCTTCTGGGGCGACCGATAAAAATCGAACGACTAAATATGGGGGCTTGCCACCAACAACACGCCATTCGGGGGATATGGCAAGAGAAGAAAGAAAATTTCTCTCCCAATTTGCTGCAGTATAGTGACACCCGGTTCCGGTTATTTGAGCCATGTTGGTTCCTGGTATGCTGTGCGGGCAATATATGCAAGGTCATTTGCCGAGAACCGGGAATTGGGGGCCAATCAAGCCGCGGGAGATACCAAGGAGTTCTACCCTTTTGTCAGGGTTCGTTGACTTGTCGGCGTTCGGCAGTAGCATCTGTTGTGATTCTTTTGGAATAGACCTTGAGTTCGGCTAGGAAAAAGAGGAAAAGCAGCCACGAGGAGACGTCCAAGGCTTCTCCGGGTCAATGCTTCTCATGAATATCAGATAGAATAGGCTTTATGCTTGTATGTTTTTGGTAGCGTCGTCCGTATAAGAAGTGTTGTAACAGCTGTAGTAACAGGTACTTGTGCTGGATATCCGGTCAGATACTAGCAGTATAGTAAGAGCATTGCATGGTAGTATCCGGGACTGAGGCTCCAGCCCTATCCACATGGTTTGACGCCGCCACTCTTCCACCAACACGGGCCGCACTTTGGCGGATGACAGACGGCGAGACTAAGAGCCCGCATATGCATATTAGTCCGGATTGGCATTGAGACAACTACAAGTGACGGCAGCGGTAATAGGTAGTAGCACCTCGGCATGGACGACATGAATGAACCGTATGGCGGCGCTACGGAGAAAGCCGTCTCCCGTGCTTCTTTGCATGAACAGCATCGCCATGTGTCTGAATATCAAACCCTTGCACGTATGGGCGGCGGTTTGCGCTTGTTACGCCATGGAGATGAAAGGAATAGCTCATTGTAATCCCTACAATCTTTCCGCGGGCGAGCCAGTTGTATAAGATACGATGTGTGTGTGGCGTGTGGTGCTTATTTGTGAAGTTTCAAGCCGTTTCCCTCTTTGAGACTCGTCAGCTGCTACTTGATCCACCAGCAGTACCACCCAGGCCAACCTGGGTCCCAACTTTTGGTAGCGTTCGGCGATTTTCTAGACGTCAAACCCTATGACTTTGGCACCTTGGTATCGTCGCATTCCGCGCTCTGGACATGGATGAGAATCGTACGATGTGGCGATGTAGTGCTCCCTGCTGTTTCGATGATTGTTAATGCGCATAGCTCTTCAGGATGCTGAGACAGGAGAATGTCGAAGGAAGGGAGATGTAAGATCTAACACCTATCAGTATTTGACTATGGCTGGAAAGGATCCAAGCCGGCTCTAAAGTAATCGCGGCGTCCGTGCTGCCTTCGGCCTCAGCCTGCACACACTTTAACGCCCTCAACGCCCTCAACGCCCTGCTTCGAAATAGACGAGAAGAAAGGGGAACGAAAATTGTTGGCGTAATACGTCACATGTGACAGCACCAAAGGGAGAAGTCGGAATCGCAACAGATCCCGGAGAAGTAGATTCAAGACTGCGGAACATTCGCGTGTACCTACTCCGTATATGCCTCGGAAGGTCGAGATCCCGCAATGGAGTCGAGCTCCAGCTTGGAATGTGGAGAGAGTCCCAAAGACCCCATATTCAGCAGCTCAGCCGAAATCAAATGGAAGAAGAGGCAAAAAAGAAGGAAAGAAGAATTCCATAGGTGGAGTCAGTCTGTTTTGCTCTTCAGCTGGGCCATAAACGCTTCTCTCGGCCGAGGATGGCGTAGATGTTCATGTACTGCATTTTTTAGTGCTAGCAGCAGCGTCATAACAGACCCATCTTCGGCGCGTTGGCGCCCCCAACTTGTCCAGCATTGTGTT
Source organism: Trichoderma sp. 2475 (assembly GCA_038502285.1). Taxonomy (NCBI): domain Eukaryota; kingdom Fungi; phylum Ascomycota; class Sordariomycetes; order Hypocreales; family Hypocreaceae; genus Trichoderma; species Trichoderma sp. 2475. The sequence goes on from JARPVV010000018.1 coordinate 684,401, forward strand.
GATCGCATTGTTGCCAGCCACATTTTTCAGTTCCACGTGGATAGAGAGCCATGAGGGCGAGTTTAGTCCCAATTGACTTTTTTCCTGCTATTGCCTGTTGAATCTAGGCCGGATCGGTCCGCGCCTCTTGGTAGCAAGTCAGCTCAGAAGAGGAATGTCGCCCAACTTTGAAGGACCGTTACAACATCATTGGCGGTTTGCTTTCTCGTGGGATTGCTTGTCGATAAAGCTTCGTGCTCGTACAAATCTTATTCTTTCTCTGCCAGAGTAAAACTGTTTAGCAAGTGATCAACTGGCCTAAAAAGGACGAGGTGAAAAAGCACATTCCCTGAAGCGCAAAGCGATGCCACCCATCTTAGCCCGCCGCTGCTTTCGTGGGTCGATTTCTAACGCAGTCGTCTTACAACAGGAGATTTTCCTTCTCATGGCCAACCCGGCTATTTTTCTTTGCCGTTTTTGACATTTTTGCTGGTCGTGGCTCAGCTTTGAAAAATGAACCGCAGCACCCGACGGTATTAGCCTTTTCATCCAGATAAGCAAAATTAATTTTTGATTTTCTCCTTTCCCGCCCATTCCCTTGTTTGGATTTGGGTCCGATTCCACAGCGGTATCTGCTTACCAAATTAGAGCGTCTGTCTAGCAGCTCGAGATCTCGAAATCTAGCGGCAGCCCCAGCCAGCAGCTATGCATCTCTTGCGATAGCGAATCGCACGCCTCGAATTCTTCTTGCCTCTCTCTCTTGCCTCTTGCCTGGATGTTCTGTGATATCTCGTCATCTGAAACAATCATGCTCAAAAGTCGGTCGAGAATCGCGTACTGCACGGTTCCTGCGAAGGTACCTCCCAGCATCAGCAAATTGTGTCTGAGGGGAGGTATCCGCCAGGTGCTTTTTGCTATGGATTGCGCAGAGAGAGAAAGAGCGCCGGTAGCACTGGATGATTGAGCTTCACCACCTTTATTCTGCCACCTCCCGCCACTTTCTTCTAGCTGATCACAATTAATCTTCACAATCTCTCATCCATCATTTTTCCTTTTCCTGTGTTGTGATCCTCGTTTGCTTTTGCTCCCTGTTGCTTTGCTTATTGCTTTCTCCTCCTGTTTGAGTTTCGCCGGCCTTTTCCTCGCCTGTTTTCTTATACGGCACAACGTCATCCTGCAGGTGAGAACTTCTGGTATGTCATCAAATTCTTTATGAAATTTCCACCTGCTGAGTACCTGTTCGATTCTACTCCTCTGTTCGCCTCTGCAACTCTCGTGTCTCCCTCTTCGTCAATCTGCAGCACGTCGTCATAGGAGAATCCGAGCTGCGCGCAAAGCTGCGCAAGTATGCGCTCGAGAGCTGATTGGCAAAACGCCTGGCCGGGTGCCTGACCGAGTTTGCCCAACTCCACCGTCACATCACGCATCATGCCGAGTTCCTGTTTGCTTCCCCTGCCCGTCTTACATTAGCCTTTTAGCATGCGCAAAGCTGCTCGATCTGTTTGAGAGGCGTGCCGACAACCCCAAGCCACTGCCCTGCCCCTCATTCTTTCAATGGCTTGTGCCCGCTTTATGACATGGCTGGCTCCACCATGGTTTTGGTGCCTTTCCATCACGGCATTTGGGCGCTGTTCAGCCCAAGGAAAGACCACATGGTTTCTGGGTTGATTGCATGCTTCAGCCAGCTCTGTCAAGTGACAAGCCTGGTGTGCTGAGTTGGTGAACTTTTGATTTGATTTTCCACGTTTCCTCCTCTTCCGAAAGTATTTGATTTTTCTTCATCCCCTCATCTCCCTACGGGGCATCCGTTCGTTACTGTGATGTAGATTTACTGAGTCGTTCATTTGCCGTTCATTCTGGTTGCTTCCCATGTCATTAATGCCGTGCCGATCTTGTGCTGCTCGGCATCCCCCGTTTGCTCGTCTGTCTGTCCCAGGCGCATCCATTGTGCCTACATGTGTGATACTTGTTCATGACATTACAAAGCACAGAGCCTTGTCATATCTGCCCGCACTTGACCTCTTGTCCTTCTGCATCGTGTGCTACTGCTCGTCATTTTGTTGCCTCCAAATGCTTTGTCCCGCAAGGCAGTGCTTCAGGGCGCTTTGCCGCTTGCAGAGCGCCTGTGATGGCCCCACTGGAGGTTTTGGAACATGGACAACGCCCCAGCCTTGAGCTGGTTGGCGCCGCTTTCAGCTGCTGGTCGCCGTCATCATGGCGTGCCCAGCCAATGAAGCCTGAACGCTAGAACTCGCGTGGCCCTCTCTGTGCGTGTATGAGCGAGTGTGTGAGCGTGCTCAGCGAGCGAGTCTCACGCCAATGCTACTGTACCTCTTGGTTCTTCCGTTTCTCATTCTTCCTCTCTCCTCTCAATCTGCCACTTTGTCACGATACCGATAAACCCTCACCCTCACCCTCACCCGTCACGTCTCATCGATCTTGCTGCCCAGAAAGAAAAGCCTGCGCCTCTGACCCGCCACCCGGACTCACGTCTGCCGTCCTTGTTGCTTGCATTCGCTTTTTATCCTCGTTCTTTGGCTTTACATTTGCTCCAATATTTCGCTCTTGCTCGCCTAACCGAAATAGACGCCTCTTCCTCATCGTACTCATTCTGCCTATTTATGCGGCCTTGGGAGATTTAGATCCGGCCGCCTGACATCACCGCCCAACCACTTGCCGCAGCGACGCCGCAGCATGTCAACGGCAACATGAGCTTCCTTAAGACCAGGTATGTGGTAGATTTTCAGTGATCTTGGGTTCATGTTTTGTTTGCTATCCTTCCTTTTTGTCTTATTGTTGCCTTTTAATTTTTATTTAATATTTCTCTTTTTTCTTTTCTTTTCTGATTCTTCTAAAAATACCCCCCTTTCCCCCGGCAACAGGGACTTGCCCCTTCAAACCCCCGGTGCAAGGGGTTTAATTCTTTGCCTACCTGCTGCTACATCACATACATCACATACATATACCTAAGCTACATACATCTGTGCCTTATCTATCGTGCCCAAGTGGGCGGCCCGCCTTTTGCGCTTCAGGGCCTCTGCCTGCCGCTTGCTGCTTGCTGCTGCCCTCTACCGCCCTCTACTGCTTGCTGGAAGCTGCGGGCTACACGGCAGCAGCAGTTAATCATCGATTTGGCGCTTTCCAGGCCCGTTGCTGGGCGCTGATGCCGGATTTTGGTGATGCCGTCACCCCGCAAAGCGTGCTTTTGGCCTCTTCCACCACTAGCCTCATTCTGCCCCCTCTTCGCGCGCTGACCGCCCAATCATGTGCCGCCATCCCTTGCGCCCGCCAGTCTCTCCAAACCAGGCCAAACCAAACTCCAACCCTTTTATCTCAATCCCATCAGACTCCCCTCAACTCTCCATCTGTTTCTGCTTTCTGCTTCTTTGCGCAATCGCCCGCTGACCGCGCCCCGCGCCTCGCTCTCTCACGCGCCGCAGAACCCAGCAATTGCCGAGCTCCTCCATGACTCGCTCACAGTCCTCAGCGTCCACGGCCGACGACCCCGCCGAGAACACGGCCGACGAGGAGGATTCCGAAGACTACTGCAAGGGCGGCTACCATCCCGTCCAGATCGGCGAGAACTTCAAGGACGGCCGGTACACGGTGGTGCGCAAGCTGGGATGGGGCCACTTCTCGACCGTGTGGCTGTCGCGCGACAACACCAACGGCAAACACGTTGCGCTCAAGGTGGTGCGGTCCGCCACGCACTACACCGAGACGGCCGTCGACGAGATCAAGCTGCTCAATAAGATTGTCCAGGCCAATCCCGACCACCCCGGCCGCAAGCACGTCGTCAGCCTGCTGGACTCGTTTGAGCACAAGGGCCCCAACGGCAACCACATGTGCATGGTCTTTGAGGTGCTGGGCGAGAATCTGCTGGGCCTCATCAAGCGCTGGAACCACCGCGGCATCCCCATGGCGCTTGTCAAGCAGATCACCAAGCAAGTGCTGCTGGGCCTGGACTACCTGCACCGCGAATGCGGCATCATCCATACAGACCTCAAGCCCGAGAACGTCCTCATCGAGATTGGCGACGTTGAGCAAATCGTCAAGAGGGTCCTGCCCCAGGGCGGCGACAAGGACGAAAAGGAAAATAACCGCAACGGCCGCAGAAGGCGCAGGACTCTCATCACAGGCAGCCAGCCGCTGCCGTCTCCCCTCCACGGCAACTTTGAATCCTATTTGCACGCCCCATACTCGAGCATCGATCGAGCCTCTGGTAAGACGGAAGGTATGTCTGCCGCTGTACTTGACACCATCATATCTTTGCATGTCTCTAACACAACATCGGCAGCGGGTAAGCAAAAAGATGATTCTCTAAAAGCCGATGACGCTCACAACAAGAGAGAAAAGTCTGCGTAAGTCTCGACTACCCCTTCCCCCCTCTTTTATGGCTGCCTTTGAACATCTCTCGCCGTCTTTCAAGCTTCGACTTTGAGGCGTCATCCTCGGCATTTTCCTTTGTTGTTGTTGTTTGTTGTCTAACTTCAAGCACCGTTGCCAGTGACCTGTTGTCTCGCGAAGTCTCAGGAATTTCTCTCAACACCCCGACGACCGAGGATGGCCATGACGTGATCAGCGTCAAGATTGCGGATCTGGGTAACGCGTGTTGGGTTAACCACCACTTCACCAATGATATCCAGACGCGACAATATCGGTCTCCGGAGGTGATTTTAGGAGCGAAATGGGGAGCAAGTACGGATGTATGGAGCATGTCTGCCATGGTGAGTCTTTTGTCCCTCTAAACTACCCCGCCGTCCCCTCCTCCTCATCGTCAACATTTCATCGCTTGCCTGCTAACCGTGTATCCTCACAAACAGGTCTTTGAGCTGATTACGGGCGACTATCTCTTCGATCCACAATCGGGCACAAAATACGGCAAGGACGACGACCACATTGCGCAAATCATCGAACTTCTCGGTCCCTTCCCGCGCTCTCTCTGCCTCAGCGGTAAGTGGAGCCAGGAGATCTTCAACCGCAAGGGCGAGCTGCGACACATTCACAGACTGAGGCACTGGGCGCTGCCCGACGTCCTCAAGGAGAAATACCATTTCAAAGAGGACGAGGCCAAGCGCATCTCTGCTTTCCTGACTCCGATGCTGGAGCTCGTGCCCGAGAAGCGAGCAAACGCCGGCGGCATGGCCGGTCATCCATGGCTGGACGATACCCCCGGCATGAAGGGCGTCAAGATTGAGGGGCTGGAGGTTGGGAGCCGCGGCGAGGGCATCGACGGCTGGGCGACGGAGGTGAGGAGACGATAAACGGGGAGTCGTGTAGACTTGATGCGTCAAAAACCGCGATCGCGCATAGAGATTCCTATCGTCAGGCGTTGTGTGTGTGTGTGTCATTTTCATGCAGTAATACAATTTTTGAGCGCGCTCATCAACCCAGAGATGGCGACTGCTGCCGGCATTGATGATTTGATGATATTCTCTAGCTGGGGTGAGGCAGAGCCCACCCACTTACATGTATTCAACCAGACCTAGTTCGTGTACCCCGCCCATCATGGCAACCGAAGATATAGAAGTAGCTTTTTTAGAGTTTTACCTTTGCGTGGCAGCCATGCTTAAGTCACTTTTGTCGCCAGCCTAGCCCCAGCCTTATGATGCCTTTCAGCGCCCAGTTTCCCTTCTTGTTTATTTATTTATTTATTTATTTTTTAACTTGTTCAGTTTTTTATACCTATCAAGATCCTTCCATCTTCACTACGTGATATCGACAGTTGACAAGACGCCGACGAGATTGCACTAGACGGCTGGCGATGATGAAGAAAGCTAGTTGCTGCCTGAGGCATCAGCGTTCTCCAAGTTGACAATCTTGTCTGCGACTTCACATTTGCTGGTAATGGTATTATCTGTATGATCATATATGTAGGTAGTCGCAAATGCAATAGTGATGCCTCTGGCCATGGAGTGGATATGTCACCATGTGCACGGACCACCATCGACAAGACCTCATTTACGCTTGTTGATATCTCTTGGGAGGAGCCCGAAAGGATATGCAGCACAATATTCTACCATAAAAGAAAAGTTGCAATAATTTTCTTTATTTTTTTTCTTTGTAGATAGCCCTTTTCCTTAAAACACAAACAAAAAAGAAGAGAAAAGAGAAACCCCCTCCTTTAAAACTCACCATCCCTACTCCATCCATCCATGGCCCATATTACCCTCCAAGATACCCCTGAAAGACCCTCTTCAGCCCCCTACTACGACCTCTTGTTTCTAGCTGAGCGCCTGGGTTTGAGCGTTGAGGAATCGTTGTCCTCCAAGGGGCTAGGGGGCTGCGAAGTAGCGGAAAGGGGCGTCGTAGGCTGGCTCTCCGTGCTGGTTTCAGGCTCGGCTTGATCGTCACCAAAGTCAGTGGCAGTATTGGTGGTAGTTGGCTCGTCCGTGGCAGCAGCTGCTTTGCTCCCCTTCTTGCCGTGCGACTTGAGAACTTCTCTTACTATGCGCTTTCCCTCATCCATCTCGCCGTTACGCGATCCACAGGCCATGCATTTCCACATGCCGAGCTCGCTGAGGCTCTTGGTGCCGGGTGGGGCCTGGCCGTTGACCAGGCGACAGACTCGGCATATCAGGACGATGCGGTTCTTGGCGGCGGCTTCGTCCTCGCCGAGGAGGACGTCGAAGATGCGGTCGTACCAGTGAGGCTCTGCGGCGGCTTGAGGCGGCGGCGGCGGGAAGGCGTGGTGTTGGCTCTGGGCGGACTGAGGGCGAAGCAGGTGCTGGCCAATGGCGCTCGGCTCGTCGTTTGAAGTGACACTTTGGGTCTGGGGGGTGACCGGCCTGCTACTGACGAAGGAAGCCGGTGAGAGATCACGACGAGGGATGTTTGCAGTTGCTGGGGGTGGGATGTGAGTTCTTTCAGGCAGCGTGAATCCAGCTTGTTGCTGCTGCTGCTGCTGTTGCGGAGCGTCTTCCTTGATCTTAATCTGTGGTTTGCCATCCTTGCCTTCTGCACCACCGTACTTTTCAAGGAGCTCAAGAGTAGAGTCATACTTGGTCGCCTCTTTAAGCTTCTGGATGGTCTCTTGCCGCTCTTCTCGAAGGGCTTTCAGCTTTGCTTCGAGATTTTCAATCCGAAAGTTGTAGTAGCTTGTGATGACTACGCGCGTAGTGTAAATGCTATAAACGTTGTTAGCTTAGGTGACATCCAGATATGAGAAGGTGCTTGTCCATTCAATCTATATGTATCAACCCCTACACTGTTTATACAGATTTGGAGTGTGATTACATCAAATCTTGCACTTGTAGAGATCGAATCAGGAAATCAGGGGAGTGCAGGAAAAAGTTGGGTGAGTGCGAACGTGAGGGGTAAAAGTGAGACATGCGAAAGGGAACTGTAGAGGGAAGAGAAAAGAGAGAAGGGGAAAAGAAGAGGCACAGAACGCAAGCAGGGAGATGGTGCAAGGTCAACAACTCACAATACAGGACCTCCAGCCATGCCAGTCCAGTCCATGGGCCCCAGATTTGGATATCCAACAACCAGCAACAGGACAATGACGGCAACCAGGTAGGCAAAGGACGTATACAGCGTGCCCAGCACCTTGATCTTGCGGAACCGCAGGCGAGTCCACTCAAGGCGAGACTGCGTGGTGGCAATCTTCTTGGAGAGGCCGGAGAGGGCCTTTTCGAAGGAAGCTGGAGAGGGATCGCTCCTCTGCACAGCGCGCGACGGAGAGGTTGCCAGGTTAGCGATATGTTTGTAGTCAGGGAGAAGAAGATGTGTTTACCTTCCAGGGCCAAAGCCAGCCCATGACGGGCATCTTGTATGGCGTGAATGAGAATAAAAAACAGAGGAAAATGAGAAGAAAGGAAAGAAAAGATAATGAGAGTAGGTAGGCGAATTGCGTCGTATCAAGTTATCCGCAGCTGTCAACTTTGGGCAAAAAGGAACGAAAATGAAAACGCAGGTGACGCAAAAGAAGGACACGAAATGAGTTCCGTCAAGAGAAAATCAAGAAAAAAGGCCCGGCGCTCGGTGACGGCGCAGCCGCAGTGCAACACAGTTTGTGATGCCAGATCGCAAGTGTATGTTGTTTGCTGCTGCTGCTGCTGCTTCCTTCTGTGTCGCCAGCCTCGCCCAGAGAGAAGCGCTTGACGTTGCCAGAGGAGAACAAGTTTGGCGTTTACGAAGCACGAGACAGGCCAGAAAGACAGGTGATGCTACTTTGCAGCCTTAGCTCCTGGGGTGGGCATGAGCTTGTGGTGACTTCATTGGGCAGGTGGAAGGGGGTGGGGAGGGGTAAATTGAGAAAGCTGGAAGCTGGAAGCTGCCCTTTTGCCCCCCCTGTAGGCCCTGGGCTTTTGCCGGTAGCTTTGCCTCAAGCTGCGTCTATAGGGGACCCGAGGCGCTGTGGTTTAGCGTTCCAGCGAGGCTGCGCCACAGCGGCTGCATCGCGCACCTGCAGAAAAGCGACACCCCAGGAGCCAAAGCAGGAATTGCCGTGTCTGTTTTGCTGGCCGTCGTCATCAGCATCAGACTTGGGTACCAAGGCAGTAGCAAGTGATCCGGATTTTCAGAGGTATCAATGCCCGAGAATTTCAAAAAATTTGCTCGACTTGAAGCTGTCGGCATTTGCGACCTGTATCTAACAAGACCGCATCAAGCAAAGCTACGCTTTCTGAATCTTGCCGTCCATTGAAGCCAATACATATCCGCATTCTGCCGGCGACATTACAGAATACAACCCTTGAAACGCCATCCTTGTTTCAATCAGCTCCCCATGCCAGGCACCGTCCGTTGGCCGATCGGCATCTTTGCCCACCCTCAGCGCTAAAATTTCAGGGACCCTGACTGCGTCAGAACAGATCTTGCATAGGTAATGCATAGGCCTATGTATTTTTCGCTGCACGATCTGGCATGTCACTGGGGGCAAATATATCTTATAAACGGAGAAGAAGAAAATAAATAAATCGATGTACTGCTAAAACAACCCATCCAAGTCATCCTAGCCTGTAAAGCTCCATTTGTCAAGATTCCCAGATCTGTTGGCTCTGGACACAGGAATTGATCGTGAGAAGGCATTCTGTCCAGCCTGTATATATATAGCCCATAGCCCAAAGTCCAAAATCTAACTCCCCAGAACCCATATCCTATATCCCATATCCCGTGATCCGTATCCCGTATATTCCAAGTATTTGAACCTCATCGAGATTGAGCCGAAAAAAAGTACCTGTTCGTTGTCATCATAAACTGTCACCACCGGCATAAGCACTAGCATCAGACGTTACCAACATCGGTAGCCATTCCATTCCCATCAACGTCATTTCCGTCGACATCATCATCGATATCCTCGCCATTATCGAAATCGTCAAGTTCGTTATCGCCGTCAGCAGCATTATTGGCGCTATCGTTACCATTAGTATCGAGCCCATCACTGTCCTCGGCTCCAACGGCCTCATCAGCATCAGCATCAGCATCAACATCAACATCCATATTCCCACTCGCAGCGCGATACTCGGGCGCCGTCCCAAAGTGCTGGTTCCAGCAACACTTGTGCGCTCTCCACACATGCGTGCTATCCTCGCATATCTGGCCCAAGCTGATGCATTCCGTGCAGATAATGAGCCCGCCGGGGCACGTATCGCAGACATACGCCTGCTCCTCATGCACGCTGGATCGGCCACAGATGCCACACTGACATGCCGAATAGTCGTACTTGTATCGCCCACGCTGGCCTGCCGGATCGTCCAGCCAGATTGGAATCCCTGCCTGCTGCGTATATCGCTTGAGGAACTTGACAAACTGCTTCTTCTTCGATCTCTGGGCCGAGGCAAAGAGCGTGGCGCCCAGGAAATCTCTCTCTTCAAAGTCTGCTAACCCTGCTTCGATCAAAACCTCTACGACGAGGCGGTGGCCGTTCCTTGCAGCAGCAAAGATTGGAGTTGTCCCATAACGGTCTCGATGGTTGGCTGTCTGCGTCAAGGGGAGAAGCTTCTTCACAATGCCTACATGCCCTCGCATGGCGGCATGAAAGAATGCCGAGCGGCCACAGTTGTCGAGATGATCCATGTCGAGCCCGGGAACCTGGAGAAAGAGTCTCAACAGCCGGAGCCCCCCAGAATGAGCCGCTCTGATGCTCGGAGTCCATCCGGCATGAGTCGTGGCCATGAGATTGGCGCCGTGGCCCAAGAGAACCTTGCAGGCGTACAAATGGCGGCCGTCTGCGGCACACACAAGAGCTGTCCATCCGGTTTCACTCTTGGCTTCCATATCGGCACCTTGATCGATCAATAGCTTTGCAATTTGGGCATGCCCATTGTCCGAGGCCATCATAAGGGGTGTCCAGCCTGCGTTGGTGGTCATGTGGATATCAGCCCCATAGCGAATCAACAGATTGGCAGCGGGATAATGGCCATTTGTTGCAGCCAGAGAGAGCGGAAACAGTCCACCTGCTGCTCTCACCGCAATGTTCGCCCCGTAGTCAAGCAAAAGCTTGATTGTGAAAACATCGCCGTGGTCGGCAGCCATGCAGAGCGCAGTCCACTGATTGTTGCACGACTGCTCAACATCGACTCCCCTCTCGAGAAGGAGCTTGACCGTGTTGTGATGGCCCTTGTCGGCAGCGAGAGTCAGGGCAGTCCACCCTTGGTAAGCAGTATCTTCCGGGTTTGCCCCATGATCGAGGAGAGCTTGAACCGCGCTCGCGTGTCCCTCGTCGGCCGCCGAGTGCAGACAGGTCCAGCCGACGTTGTTCCTGACTTTGATATTGGCTCCCCTTCCAAGAAGGTAGTTGAGTATCTCTGTGTGACCGTAGGCAGCGGCAGATCGCAGTGCCGACCAGCCAGTCTCGCTTTCGCACTCCATCGAAGCGCCGTAGCCGTCCAACAGGAGCTTCGCAACGCCAAATCTCCCATGGCAACAGGCCAGGTTCACCGGCGACCAGCCGCTTCTGGTGAGCGACGAGATGTCGGCGCCGCGTTCCACCAACTGCTGGACAATGAGCGGGTGCCCGTAGCTGGCCGCAAGAGTCATGGGCGTCCATCCGTTGGTGTCCTCAGCCATTAGATCGGCCCCCGGAGAAGCCAGCACAACCTCGGCCACTCGGCTGCTTCCACTGCACGAGACGACAAAGACGAGATAGCCGTGGTCTTGGAGACGGATGCCAGCTCTGATGGCCCTTTTGAAAGTCTCAATCTTGTCTAGACTGGCAGCCCACATCAGGCAAGAGCCTTTGCCGTTCTTTTCATTATCCCGGTACAGGTAGTCGCCGAATAGGCCGTTGAGGTGTCGGCAGGCTCTCGCGAGAGCTGCGATGTCTCCAGGGCGGGCCAGAAGAGTCCCAATCTGGATGAGGATCTCGTTGGGCATGTCGAGTAGCCCGGGTTTGGTCTTGTCCATTTCCATGACGACGATGGTTTGGGCCCAAAAGCGTGAGATAGGGGGAACTAAATTGAATGCGGTAAGGAGTGTGATATAGAGACTAGACTGATACTATAACGGCATGAAATATGGAGGAGGAGGAGGAGGAAGAAGAGGAAGAGGAGGAGGAAATCAAAGAAAAGGAAGATGAGGGAGCAGCGACAAAAAATATTAGTAAAAGGACGAGAACACGGAAAGTCAGAAATGCCCCTCTCCTACAAAAGCTGTGCCCATGCGTTAGAATGTAAGGACTAGAAAAGCAGAAGAAAAAGCAATAAACTGGCACAAGGCTGTCGGTCAATACGTGGCTGGCTGCAGCTGCATACAAACAAACACTTCAGCCTCAGCGCCAAGCTAGACGGTATCCCCAGGCCGTTGAGCCTGTGTCATTTGCAGCCATGGTGCATTGATACCTGGGTAGGTAGGTAGGGAGACACAGCAGGTCCTAGCCGCGTCTGAAAGAGGGGGTGGCCGCGTGGGAGAGGCTGTTTGCGAGGACTAGTTATATGTGCGTATTTGCCCGGAGGGTGAGAGACTGAGCAATGGACTTGCCGGGCAGTCATCGTTGTGTTTGGATTTGAAACAGCGTCCAGAAATGAATGCTCTCTATTGCATGCTGCTGTACTAAAGAGCGAATACTCGGGTAATATATACACTACATACAATTTACTAGGTAGTACGTATAAGCAGAGGAAGGTCAAGCATCTCGGCTTACGGACAAGTACCAAGAACGACCTTGAAGGCATTTGAACCAGGCTGGGATGTAGGTATAAGTTGCAGTGAGATTGGAGCTGCATTGTAGCATATGACTCCCCAAGGCAGCCAAGCCATGATACTACTACTAATACTGCCCCCTATCTATGCCTCTCTTCTAAGACAACGCAACTTTACAACGTGCCCAACGCCGGAGATGCCTTTTGATAGTCCAACTAATCAAAAGTAACTCAACACATGTCGTAAAAAGCCCAATGAATGGGAGTACAAAGTACGCAACTGAAAAAGCAAAGTGTCGGGTAGGTGGGGCCTTGTCTCAGAACCCCGTAATTGTAACTCGTTTGGTTGGTCAGAACCGACTTCGGATACGTACCCCGGTTCCGTGGGAAGGCAGGCGCATAAAAGTGGGGCATGGATGCGACGGAGGTCGCTGGGGAGGAGCAACTCACTGTGTGAATATTGGCCATCAACTGCGTAGAATCTACTGTATTTACACTGTATGCCTCTCAGCTGTAACCTCATGTACCCAATAAGCCAATCTTTAGATCTCGATGTACCTGAACTAGGTCCGTATTGCTATGTGCTAGTAGCCGTAGAGGCGCTGGATATTATAAGTAAAAACAAAAAAAATCAGCGTTATCCATCGACTCATCCTTGATTAACACCGTTCCAGCTCGACGGCTGCCCGCATATGCCTCGAATACCCCAACCTGCTGACGAGAACAAACACAAACATCGTCAGTTCAAAGCACCAAGGAACTTATTCTGGTGATTTCATTGGCTTCTATGCTCGGCCAGACACTGAATGTACCCTCCCTCCCTGCCGTTGTACATCAAGCCACTCTCTTTCCGGTCAGTTTGTACGACATCCCACCCACGCAAGGCAGCCGGTGAAAGTCTGGCCAGCTGACTCTCTCCTGGTCTAGGATCTCCCCAGTTTGTCTAATTAGACCCGAACTATTCCGAACATGCTGCTCAGATAGATGCCCAACCTGGGGGGAAGCTTCAGGCTCCTCCGCATCAAGGATGTGCGCTTTCGGTCCTGTCACGCTCGAACAGCATATCAAGCAGCATGCAATGCACTTACAAACTGTTTCCTGCATGCTCGTTCTCTTCCTCTGCGCCGTACGTGTAATAAAGGAGACCCCCTAAAACATGTAGTATTCAGAGATCGCGATGCCAGCCACATCTATTTTGCGCGCCTCCCAGTTCAATCCAGTAGTATCACAAGCCAAATTGGGCTTGACAGGCCCTCCTCAGAGGCACTTAACCAATCTGCCTCGTTTGCTCTCTATCCATGTCCATGTAGCAGTCGCTTAAGCCGAGCGTCCTGCAAGTCGACCGGTGAGCCTGATCGGCGACCAACCATGATCCACCTGCTTCCGCTGAGGCTGGTGATCCCTGTACCAGCAATGTGATTTCGTGTGTTGATCGATTCGATTGGCTTGACTGAGTGTCTCGCTTTGTTGGCAATCTAAATTGCTCTGCAAAGGCGCGCCGTTGATATCACAGTGCCCCTCACCGGTCTGGAGAAAAAGCTCCTGTGCTCTCGTAACTCTGGCCTTCTTTTGCCTTGACCGGTCTGTCTCAGTTGAATCATGTTATGTGTCCATTTGTAAATTTGATTTACCATACTGTTGTTCATGACTCAGGGTACTGCAGGATGAGTTGGTAATTTTTCGTAGACTCCAGAACAATCAGTATGCTCATATTTTGTTAGTGAATCGCTACGCGTCGTAGTATCAATGAGCAGTGATTTCTTTTTTTATTTGAAAAACGGTGTCAAGGCCCCTATGAATAGCCCTTCCAGCCTTGCAGCACTAATGCAGGATTAAATCAATGGATTGCCCGGCCATCGGCAACATCCTTGTAGGATCGAGTGGGCTGGCAGACAAACATCATGCTGTAATGTCCTGCTGACTCTCGCTCTGGGTGCAATAAGCTTCAATTAGAATTGAGGTCCCACTGCTTTTCTCTCGATGATTATGCGATATATCATATTCCAATACAGGTAGAGCAGAGCCAGTAACTGTTCAAATCTCGGCATGGCGTATCCATCAAGCACAGCCGATAGATTTGTTTGCTGGCCTCACTTTCATTGCCACATTGTCCCTCGAGTTAGAAAACAAGATGTTATTGCAGTAGCATTTTTAGATATCCAGAGAAGTGCCTATCAGGGCCAGAGACAGGGCATATGGCGTATTCTGTCTCGCCAAGGCCCGTTACCGTGTCAGCAGAGGCGTCAAAATTTGAAGACCAGGTCCAGTCTCTCGCAGGAAGCCTGTGTTAAAAATTCTATTACCTGGCGAAACCCCATATTACTGATGCTCTCCATATATGCCAAAGTAGCAGAAATTATTGTCGTGCTAGATTTGAAATGTGTGGCTGGCAGGGGTAGACTTCTTGTAAGAAATGCGGCTTGTGGAATAGTGATGAGCGGACAGGGGTCGAAGGAAACAAACTATCATTGTTCCGTATAGATTCGATAAACGGCTAAATTGTCGTGGAATCGTTACTATTTAATCATGGAAAGATAGTCTGCCCAAAGTCAGTCTGAATTAGCATATTATCACCTATGATAGCAGGATTGCAATGAAAGAAAGAGATGCACACAATATCAGAACCGCCGATCCAAATATTCCACACCAGAGGCGTAGTAGACGATAACTTACTACAGTATCTATTGAAAAAGCCCTTCCCATATCTTGGGTTCGTTCGCAAACTGTCTTGGGCAGCGTTATGGCACCTCTGAGCTTCTATGTGGGTTGTTAGTCGACCAAGCCGATAGCATTTAGTATTTATCCGATGCTGGATCTGGAATTTACTGTTGGTTTCCAGATAGAAGCGCGGTAATAGTTGGTTTTTGTGTTGTGTAAGCAAGGCCACGAACATCTTTTCCAAAGCCGCCAGTCATCGATTGGAACTGTGCCATGTACCAAAAACACGCACCCGCCAGTGAAGCACAAGCAAAGCAAACTATAATACACGAGGAGCAATTGTCAGCTAGAATACGCCACTTTGGTCATGGATCGTCGATGGGGAACAAAAATTTAGCAGAGGCTGCTTCGGGATGTTTGCAACATTCAGGGTAGCATTTGGCAGGCTGCCACAGCGGGTCGGCCCGTGTGGGGGAATTTGGTTCGATTATGGCGCTGAAGCTAACAGGCATCAATCCCGATCTGCGTTGGGACTGTTTTGATGAAATTGATCGCCGTTTGATCGTGGTCTGTACCGCAATTGCCGGAAAGTACTTGAGACTTAACAACTTGATCCGCATGGTACCTAAAAGTGGACAGAAATGGTCATGAAGGTTGGTCAATTCCAGCTCACTATCCCCTCAAGCTATTTGCTTTCATGCTGCAATAAAGCGATAAACCAGCAAGTGTCCACTACGATTTAGTGAACTATCAGAGATGGGCATGACTGTAGCCTGGGCGAGTGTTGATAGTACTCCACGATAGACGTCACACAGAGAAGCGATAGAATTGACCAAGAACATCAACAAACCAGCTTCATTAGGCATGTATCCGCCTTTGTCTTTGGATCATGGCCAAACACATGTTATCTCCGTGTATCCATCATCAATATGGGATGTAGTCGCGCTCCAAGGAAGGCTACCGAAAAGTAGAGTGTTAGTACTCGTATATGCCCAGGTTGAAAAGAATGGGATAGAGAGGCAGATGCGCTCAACTTACCAAACAACTGACTGACTGTACTAGCCCTGAAAATGGATGATAATCCCAAGTCCCACACATATTTCGCCTTTGGCAGCTTTTGGTCGCATCCATAAATCTTTTATCGACTCGTGATATGTTTTTTGAGTCTTGCTCCCACTGTGCCACCTCAGTGAATTTTGTCAGGTTCGTCTTGGCATTATTTAATCGTTTATATTCCTCCACTGCCCAAAACCGGCGGCCAACCCCGCCCATTTGGTCGGAGGACCACGAGAGGAAAGGGGAAAACCCAAAGGAAGCAGCTCCTCTTGTAGACCTTGTAGATTCTCGCACGATCCTTGGTATATAGCATTGGAACCTTTGCTGATTGAATCATGTTCCAAGTCGATTATGTCTTTCGAGCGAGGTGCCGTCCTCGGTTCAGTTGCAGCAGGACCAGATCCGAGATTATTGGGTCCGTCTTCAACTCTGCAAGACAATGCTTCGTCAGCACTTCTGAGATAAGTGTCACGGTTGAGAAGAATAGACATCTCTTGAGCACAAACGTGGAATGCCTACAAAGGACTTACCCAAAAAGAACCTCCCATGAATTGGAGGCCAGGGCTCGACCCTGGAGAAGGAGCCTGAGAAACGGCTACTACATCGACCAGCTGTAGCAGCTAGGTTGGTGTCTCCTTTGCGGAATGGAGCGGTAGTGACGATAAATGCTGATACAGGGCTCGTTTGGGCCTTGCGGCTGAGAGACGTCCCATTGCGAGTCCAGTATGGATGTTGTGTGGAAGAGGTCTTTGGCCCAATCCGCGTGGCGAGTCTGAACTAGACCAGTGTCGCTGAAGATGACTATGAAGATATGAGACGAGAACAAGATGGACACGGGCAGCAGAAGGAAGAGTAATACTCACAGATCTATTGGATTTGAAGTTTGCTGAGGACTCCTCACAGGTACTTGAGTTTCGTATGGTAGTAGAGGAGGGAATTGAATACAAGGATAAATGACAGGAGATTGGAAGAACTTGGAGGAAATGAGCTGGAATAAACAATTTTTTTTTTCCTGCAAGCAGATTTGATGAAGAAACGACAAGCTCATTTGTCGAGGTGCGTCGCTCCTGCCCACTATCAGGGAAAGACAGGGCGCCCACTTATTATGAAGGCTTCTGTAGGAGCTTCTGTGACGCTAATTATGTATTATTTTCGCTTCTCGGTGGCCACAAAATAATGCCAACATGATACCGCTTGTATAGGAGAAGAAAAAATCAAACTAATATTGCTTAATGTGATATTTGATCGTGAACGATTGTACATCGAACTTTTTGCTATTGTGAAAGCAATTTGCAGCCTCTGCGCACGATAAACTATATCGAGCCGCGCTAAATGTCAGGACGCTATAATACAGCGACTTGTTGCCCTATAATCTAGTGATCCTTTGCTATATTTTCAGTAGTCCAGCCGCTATGCTTTACCGCTAAAGCCTTTCTCATTCCTTTTCAAGTTTCAAAAATTACCCAATGCAGCTAGCCTGAACTGGATGTCACTTTCCCATCCCACTGCCAGCCTTGTGCCTTGCCTTGATACGAAGCCTCGACGATACGCTTTTTAGCTTCACCATCATCTGGCAAGGTGGCCCCAACGCAGCGATGTTCCAAGTAAGTGGCTTCCTCAGCTCGTGTGCACCCTGAAAAGGGACAGAAGCACCCGGAGAAGAGCATATCTCGCTAACTGGCCGTGACCGCCCCAATTGCAGCGAATCAAAGGAGCCATCGACCGCACCATCGCGGAGGAGCAAGCCCGCCAACAAAAGGCGCTTGAGGCGAGCTCCCCCATGTCCAGATCTGCCTCGTCGACTTCGCGAACAAACGAGGGCGGCGCGGGCAGACGGTCTCGATCCAAGAACCCAGACTCTGACGCTGGAGGCTCTGCCCCAAACCCTGACCCTGCCTTTTTCGAGGCAGCTTTCGTAATCGACGATGGCGACGAGCCCAGTCGAGCAGGAACTCCCAAGCCGCCTGTGCCTCCTGAGAAGGACACGCCAAACGGAGAGTCTACTGGCCACGCTGAGGCTGCCCAAAAATCAAACTCTGGCGGCGATGGCAAGGAAGGCTCGTCGCGCGAGGGCCATGCTGCAGGCGAAGGAGCCGCCCATACGACTAAGCCGGTGCTGACTCTGGAGCTCAAGCAGAAGCTTCGCAAGCTGGAGAAGCTTGAAGCCACTTATCCTGGTACGTTGTCTTTGATTTTTGAATGACAAATATTCACAAAGCGAGGGAGAGAGCGAGAAGCAAAATAGCTAACAGCACCATGCCACAGAGCTTTTACGATCCTACCGGGTTGCGCATCGCCGTGCCACTGCCATCGAGCCTTTCGAGAAAGCACTTCGCGAGAATACACCTCTGGCCACTATTGGCGACCCAGAGTCTTTTCTCGAGTATCTCAACCAGCTGAAACTCAAGGAAAGCATGATAATGGAGGAGCATAAGCGAGTTTCCGTCGAGAAAGAAGAGCTGAAGAAGAAGAACGACGAGCAGGAGGAGAAGATTAAGAAGCTTGAGGCCGAAGTTGAGACACTCAAAGCTGAAAAGCCAGCCAAGAGTAACAACGAAAAATCTGAAGGAGATGATGGAGACTTCTTTTCCTATGATGACGAGGTTCCCAAGCTCCAAGCTGAGATTTCCACAAAGACGGAAGAAATCGAAACGCTCAAGGCTGAAGTGGATAGCCTGAAGCAAGAACTCTCCAACGTCAAGAAAGAAGAGCAAGTTGAAGCTCCCAAAGCTGAAGCTGACAGCTCGGAGCAGGATGCCTCTTCTGCCAAGCAAGATGAACAGATTGAGACGCTCAAAGCTGAAGTGAACAGCCTGAAAGAAGAGCTTTCTACTGCCAAGCAAGACAATGAAGCCGAGTCTCTCAAAGCTGAGGTGGAAACTCTGAACCAGCAGCTCTCCACTGTCCGCGAAGAGAAGGCAGACTTGATGAAGAGCATGGAGACTTATACCAACGATATGAACAGGTTTCGTGAAGCCTATGAAGCAAACGAAGCTCTCCAGGATCAACTATATGCCCAAAGCGGTGAAATGGCCAGCTTGGTCGACAGACTTACCAAAGGAGACAGCGCCTACAAAGAGCTGGAAAACCAAGCTGCGGACATGGCCAGTCAGCTAAGCAGAGCAGACGCGGCCAAGTCCATCTCTACTGCCGTAATTGACGAGCTCAAAATAAGAATTGACTCGTTGAAGAAGGACAAGATCGAGCTCCAAGCCACGGTTGATAAGCTCGCCGATATGGTTGAGGCTCAAAACCACGCACCCCCGGCGCCTCCGCCACCCCCAGGATCTCCTCCACCACAGACTTCTGATTCTGTGGAGGTTCCACCACCGGCTTCTGATACTCTGGAAGATCCACCGCAAGCGTCCGACGCTCTGGAAGTTCCATCTGAAGCCACGCAGCCGACAACGGGCGGCGGCAAAAACAAAAAGAAAAATAAGAAGAAGAAGGGCCGCGGCGGCAGAGCTGCTAGTCCCGCTCCCTCCGCTACTCCCTCTGTTGCTGCAGGCGAGGCTGGAGAGGGCACGCCGGCTAACACTCCTGCCACTCCCGCTCCTCCAGCTTCTGATGCTGGCGAAGCTGTCACGGCTGCCCAAGGCCAAGATACTGCTGCGTTGGAGGCTCAAATCGCCTCGCTGAACCAGGAAATTGAGGCCAAAGACAAAGAGATCGAGCGACTGTCTAAGCGACGTAAGACTGAGGAGGATCTTCGCGAGGAGATTGAAACCCTGCAGGAAAACCTGATCAACATCGGTCAAGACCACGTTGAAGACAAGGAACGCATCAAGGAGTTCCAAAACGAGAAGAAGAAGTTGACGGCAGAGATTGCCGCTTTGGAGGAGCAAGTTGCCGCCATGGGCTCCACAGCCGACGCCAGCTCGCAAGTGCAAGAAGAACTGAAAACTCTCCTCAAGGACTATCATGAATTGAAGGAGAAGTTTGGTACTGTCACCTCTGACCTTGCAGCGTCGCAGCAGCTAGCGCAAAGCCGCTTCAAGGAAATGACAGAATTGCGCGACGTAATGCAGAAGTTGCAGCCTGAGATTAAGAGCTTACGCCAGGACTCTGCTGAGCTCAAGAAAGCCAAAGAGGAGCTTGCAGCCAAGGTCAAGGAAGTCAAGGACTTGGAGAAGAAGGCAAAGGAAATTGAGCGAAACCTGGCCACTCTTCGACAGGAGGCGGCCAGCCACGTCTCGGAGACCAAGACTCTCAAGGACAAGCTGGCGGCAGAGACTGAAGCAAAGACCCAGCTGGAGAATGCCCAGCGCGTGTCAGGACGAGACCTTAGAAAGGCCGATGCCGAGAAGATTGAGCTGAGTGCCAAGTCGGAGAAGGTGGAGCGCGAGCTGCACAAGGTCCAGGAGGAGATCTCCAAGCTTAGACCGCGGGTGACCGATCTTGAGGATCAGGTGCACAAGCTGAAGCGCGAGAAGGCGGCAGCCCAGGAGGAGACTGAGTTCAAGGCCAAGCAGTATACCACGGCCCAGGGCCTGCTGAGCAGCATGCGCGACCAGGTGTCCGAGATGACGGTGCAGCTCAAGGAGTCTCAGTCCCAGGCAAGATCCTTGGAAGAGGAGCTTGGCGAAGTGCAGCACCTGTTGCAAGAGCGTACCAGAGAGGGTGAGACAATGCGGCGGCTCCTTGCAGACGTGGATCAACAAGCCGAAACCAAGATTCGGGATATGCGCAACCGAATGGAGGCGGCGATTGCCGAGCGAGAGCGTCTCGAGGACGAGTCCAGCACCACGATGCGGAAGAACGTCAAGACGGTCGGAGAGCTCAAGTCTCGAGTGCGAGAGCTCGAGGTGGAGGTTAAGGACCTTCGCAGCGAGCGCGAGGGAGTCGAGGAGCGGGAGCGAACTCTGCGCCGCCGCAACCAGGAGCTCGAGTCAGTCGAGAGCAGAAGCGAGACCGAGGCTGCAGATTTGCGAAACACAATCTCATCGCTGCGATCTGCCTTGGACGCCTCTGAGCAGCAAGTCCGAGACGGGGAGAAGCTCAAGACCTCCCTGCGCAAGGACTACGAATCGCTGCAGCTCATGTATGATAAGATGTCCAAGGAGCTCAAGGCGATCCAGGCCAAGGCCGCAGCCACGGCCACGGCTACACCCACGAGCGGCACGACGTCTCGAACGTCGATAGATTCGACTCGCACCTCGTCCGCAGGCGGCGAACTGTCTGAAGTGCTGTACCTCAAGACCATTCTGCTGCAGTTCCTGGAGCAAAAAGATAACAGACTGAGAGCGCAGCTGGTGCCTGTCTTGGGCAAGCTCCTCAAGTTTGACAAGTAAGTTGAAATGTGAACATCTGCTGCTTACGTATCTCTTGGCTAACTAATCTTCTTGTAGGGCTGACGAGAAGAAGTGGCTCGCTGCGGTTCAACATATCGAAGTTCGTTAGAAAACAGCCATTTGAGCGTGTACGATAAAGGGAGATGTGGAAATTCCAAAGAAGGATGCATATTGTCGTTTTAATAAGACTTCGTATTGTACCAATATTGCTTTTTACAAGGTATATAGTCAGGCACAGTTAGAAGACTACATTTTCTCGTGTATTTTCTATCTGTCAAGTAGCCTAGATGGATTATTTGAAAGGATGTTTGAAAGGGAAAAAGAAAAAAATATTGAAGGGAAAGGCGGTGGTATTATTTGATTTCGGATGACGATGAGATTACTAGAGCCATACGGTACATTACATTTGCGATAGTTTACAGATCATGATAAAATTGAACCGCTACATCCAACGATCCCAATGCATCTCAAGAAACGCCAATCTACCTTATCTATCGATAGACAAGATGCGATCCAAATCTGTCTGTCGGATCAAACCGTAAAAAAAAAAAACCAGTCTAGCCTCGAAAAAGTTTTTTTTCTTGTCCAAAAGTCTCCATCCTCGGCCCGTCCCCTTAGTACCAAACGCGGGATTTACGCCTCCGGTCTTTCTCTCTCTCCACCAAACCATACCAAAAGCAAAAAGAAATTTTAAAAATAAAATTATTTCCCTTGCCGTTTCGTTTTTTTCTGTCCACTCAGAACTCGGCTTCGACCCCCAATCCTTGTCCGATCTTGCTGCAGCCCGATACACACACACACGACTGCGAGATTTTGGAGGTGATGAAAATTTTTAATCATCGCCCGTCCCCGATTCCCGAGATGAACCTTGTCCTGACCTTGTGTTTCTTTTTTTAAACTTGGGATGCTACTGGATGCGCCCCTCCTAATCTTGCAGGACCCGTTGAGATCCCGCTGCTGCAGGCCTGGAGATTGCGGTTCAGATCTGGCATGATCGGATCTTATTGCTTGGTAGGGCTGAGAGCCACTCCCAAGGAGGCAAGAGTCTTGAAGCAGCTTACATGTACTCTCTGTTACTACGCTGTAGAAGGATTGTGGACGTCGTCTGTCACATGTCACGCAGTGGTTCTGATTGTAATTGATACAGATTGTCTTGATTCGCACAGATAAACATAACCCTAAGACTATCATGATTCCAACTCAGCTCTGTGGAATAGCTGCATGTAGACCACAATTGAATGATCTCCATATCGAAAAAGCATTCCGTACCATGTTTATTTTCGGCACGAAACCTCCAACAGAGCCCATCATAAAGTCAGGCGAGGCAGTCGATCATGTCGTAGCCCGCCTCAACGAAAAAAAGAAAAGCAGCAAATTTATGCCTCCATCCGTTCCTCCAGCTAATTCAATTCGGCTGTGCTCGTCCATGGGGCTTACCATCAAGGCAACCCCCATCGTCTTCCAATCTTCCGCACAACGAGTGGTATAGTTGAATGCATGAAACAAAAAAGATTCAAAGTGGGGAGGAAAAAGATATTCAACGCCGTGCACGTATGCATAGGGCTCTCGTCCCTGGTCTCATCCTAAATCCATGTCCCTAAGCGAGGCTGAAAACAAAATTAAAAAAAACCAAACTCATTGTCGTATCAAAGGGGTAGAGGAAATGTCTGTAAAGAAATTCAAGGAAATAAAGAAAAAAATCAGGGTAAAGTAAACAAATAGTAGCCTCCCATACCTAGTGAATCAAGTGATAAATACTCGACGACAAAAGAAATCGTGTATGGGGCGGCGCCAACAGGCTGGCGCGTTCGCCCACTGGGTATCATGGAAACAAAATCCCCCAAATGCTTGGTGTATGTGTGCGATCCTTGTGCTAGAAACAATGCAAAACCAATTCCCTAATCCATAAGATACCATTGGATCATGTAAAGTAAAGGAAAACATAAAAAAGGTTGATAGGAGTGAAAAAAAAAAGGGTAGCTTCAAATGTGCATGGGCTCCGTTGTATATGACGACCTGCAAATTTATCGTCTAGGATAAATAATTTGCAAGGTCGGCAAATACAGAGCTGCCAGAGCAAGTGAATTTGAGCAAGAAAGAAAAAGTAGAAAAGAGTAATTGGGAGAAGGGGGAGGGGAAAAAAGGCGAGTACGAAATTGTAAGCAGTCGTAGCTCTAACTAAAGCAGTCGAACTGTTCGTTCCATTGAATTCATTTCGATAGACGTCGTAAAAAGTCATGCAGCGGGGATAAGAGCGGAATAATTGGCGTAAACAGGGACATGAGATTTGGATGAGTAGGACGAAGACGAGAGTCAGGCGGCTAAGCAATGAGAGAGAGATTTATCGGGCGGTGGATTCGATCTTGACGTCTTTGAATGGGACCATCCAGTGAGGCTCGAGCCAGCCAGCATTGTTGAATACAGTCCAAAGTCTGGAAGCCTTGTTGACATCAATCTTGCAGGCCTGCTGGGCATCAGTCTTGCGGAACTCCTTGCCGTTTTGGAAGCGCTCAAGGCGGCGCATAAACATGCGTCGCTTGCTGGTGAGGTAAGTGGCACAGTCCAGGCGAAGACCGCTGGCAAGGTTGAGCTCTGAAGGGTGCAGCAGCCTGCGGTTGGGGTCGTTGCTGAGGTCAATGGGCTGGCCCTTCCATTCCGGCTTGAGCTGGGCAGCAGCACGATCCGAGAGAGAAGCAAGAGGCGGGCAGAAGTCCTGGAGCATCTGGAAGTTCTTGTCCTCGCGGCTGGGGGCAACAATGCGTCGAGATGGCTCTGGCGTAGCACTTGGACGGCGTCGGCCAGCAGTAGTTCGAGCAACAGCAATGGTCGAAGCCAGTGTGTTGGAAGCAGCAGCCGCAGCGGGATTGGGACCACCGCTGGAGCGAATTGGTCGCGGAGCCTGTGGCTTGGAGACCCGGCTGGTGACTCGATCAAGGACTCGATCAGCGCGCTGAGAGCGGGCGGGCTTGGCTGCAATTGGCCTGGCTGGCTGGATGGAAGGCAGACGGCGAGCTCCCATGGCGGCCTCGCGGTCGGCCTTGAGATAGGCTCGCTCATTCTTCAGCCATGCTCTGGGGTTGTTGTTGAAGTTCTTCAGGACCTGTGACTTGATGGAGATCATCAGGTTGTAGTCCTCACGGCGTGGAGGTGGGACAACAGTGAAGATGTTGGCGGTGGACTTGAGGGCCCGGACATGGTCCTCGACGATTTGCATATGAGTGTCTTCGTCCTCGACAGGTGCAAACAATGGCGGCTGAGGCAGGCCAGATGGCGACGACTCATCAATGGGATAGAGAACCGGATCCTGGATCGTCGAGCTCTGCGGCGTGCTTGGCGTGTTGTCGGCGTTGCTGGCATTGCTGGAGGCATACTTGGTGTAAGGCGAGATGGGCGGCGACATGGGCAGCGGCAGCTTGTCAGACACCGAGGCAGCGCGGCCGCTGTTTGCCGACATGGTGGCGAGGACCGAAGTCATTTCATTGAGCGTCTTTGAATCCTGACGACGGGCCTTGGCCTGGTTAAAAGTCTCGAGCAGGTTCTCAGGGGGAGACATGAGATTGCTAATGTCCAGCCTGCTGCTGGCCTTGGGCGGCGCCGGGGCAGCCATGTGTGCTGGCTGGGCGACAGCGGACGAGTCGCTGTGGGGGAAATTGGCGGCCATTGTGCGAGATTCAATGGCCGATTGGCGGTTATTATTGAACAAGCCGTGAATAGGAGAAGGGGCCAGGGTGGAGGCGTGAACTCTGGATTGAGATTGAGATGTTGATTGAGAAGAGAGAGATGGTTGAAGACGCAGAGGCTCAGAAGAAATCGACTTGTGAGACGCGGCAGCTGATGCGTTGAGGATGTTATCGAAGTGAGTGGAAGCTTGCTGAGCGGCGCGGAAACGTGCGTGGCTTGCGGCGGGTTTGTCAGCCATTCCTAGATGGCGATGACCCGTCTGACGTGGTTTGGGCCGGTGGCAAAGGCCGTCTCGACGCAGGCAACACAGTGGGTCGGCTGGACAGATTGGACTTGATGTGAAATCAGTTCACACAGCCCTTTCGGAATTTAGCGTTGAGCCGGAGATAGAAGGCCGTTGAGATTGGCTTTGTGGTTTGTCCAAAGTCCGCCTCTGACAGCTAGTGTGGAGATGTGTGTTTGTAGTTGATTGGTGATGGTGACGGTGAGCAAAGGAGAAGGAAGAGGAGGAAGAGAAAAAGCCAGCTTGAGAGAGACTCTTTGGGGCTTATATCTGCTGTCACTCTGGCGACGGCAAGTTAGTAAAGATTGGGAAGGCGAATTGAGTTGAGCGCGATGGATGAATGAATGGAACAGGCAGGTTCCATTCAAGCAATGCGTGCTGTGGCGATGGGGGTAGAATTCACCTTTTGTGGTAGATTTCGCTTCGTTAAACGATGGATATTCCAGGCCCTCACTCAAGGGATTTGGAAAGATCTGCTGGATGAAGAAGGGGGTAGCAGTGGTGATGTTCGCCGAATGGTTCGGCAGATGGCTCCGATTGCTCTGGTCCTGGGTAAGTTGAGCGTTGCGGACGATGCAATTGGCAAGATTGACTGCGGAAGATCAACTGGAGCTGTCCCCGGCAGAAGCTGCAGGTACAGACTCGGTGGCTAGGAGGGTTTACAAGGTGAGGCGAAGCTGAAGACGAATCTGCAGCGGGTTTGCGGATTGTGTTTAGTTTGTGTTTGATTTGCGTCCAGAGGGAGGGAAGCAGCAGTTATAGAAGAAAGAAAAGCAAAAAAAAAAAAAAACCTGGCGGTCCGACACCTGGACTGATGACTCTTTGGCGGCTCTTTTTCACTTTTTCGATGGTACGGGTATTTCTTGCTCCTAAACTTTGCTCCTGGAAGTAGACTTTGTCTTGTTTGCACGGGACCCAGTGGGCGATTCAGCCAGAAGCCACAAGCCAAGTGGGAGAAAAGACAAACGGCCAAAAGGTCCAAATCGCTCGGTGCTTCTGCTTCCTTGGAGAAGCGAGAGAAGCAGTGAATCACTGTTGATACCCGACGAGGAGGAAGCGTCCTGGTATTAAAAAGCCGTGATGTGGCGGCCGGCGAGACCCTGATGCAGATGCAGGCACCACAGGAAGCGCCCACGCCCCCCCGCAGGGGAAGGAGCTTAGAGCAGCATTAGCAGAAGAGCGAGCGGGAGCATCAGGAGGGGGGTGGACGTATGAGTGGAACGGGATGGCGGATTTGGGACTTGTGAGATGCTAGTCCTGATGGAGTAGTGCCTGTGACTGACTGGGCCTCTGGTTGAGCGACTGACAAGCCTAGAAGGGAGGGGTGTGTGGATATAAGATAGCGGTATCAGACAAGAAGACGCTGTGTGTCTGTTGCTTCTGCTGTAGGGATTGTATAGGCTTCATATTTGCTGCCTACGATCCAGCTGAGTCCTTTGCTTGGTGGCGCTGCTACTAGTTGCCTCAAAGTATCTTCACCGTTTTGAACCGCAGATAGCGCCATTATTCCACTTGTAGGAACCTACACATATACGCACGCATACACGTACTCAGCGGCGGGATACCTACCTAGGCTTCGAGTCATCAGCGCGGAATCTACACGCAAAAGCGACACGGGCAGCAGCTCAACAAATAGGCGGGCCGTGATTGGGAGGACGCGCTGCGGTCAGGCTACACACCATGTCTCTTCCTGTATATCGTTTCTTTTTTTATGACATGGAGGAAGAAGGAAGGAGAGGAGGCAGTGATGCCAGACCAGGGGGAGCGAGAGAGAAAAGGGGGGGTGGGGATAGCAGTTCAATCAATGATTCTTCCTATTCTCATCTTCATGTACGAGTTCTTGTGCGAATGCTGAAACATGGAGCCCTTCGTATCAGAGAGATGACCGCCATTTGCCCTCATCCTCACTCTACATCAATCAATCATGACGTTTTCCATTCATGCTCCCAAGTAGCGGTGGGAAAGACAATAGCTACCCAACGATCAATTGACATCGAGAGACGGGAAAAGGGAAAAAAAAAAAAGGACCTGCGTCTTTTCGCTCTTTCTGCGAGGTACCACCCGGGAACCGCCGCGGATCTCCATTGTGCCATACTGCACATGTGTAAGTGCATGTAATGTACGTGAACTGCATAAAAAGGCCTTGCAACAACGTGGTGGACTTGCTATAAAAAGTTACGGCCCAAATGCAAAAAGGGAAAAGCAGTTGCATCATCGACGGACGAAATAAATGCAGACATGGGTACCACGGCCGGGATTCTCTAGCGGCATCGACTAATGTATGGAGTACCCCGACTCTGGGCGGCGTTCTGCAAGGCCGCGCGTGTAGCAGGTACGGCTGGCCATGGCCCGAATCCCGTCATGGAGGCGTCCCTGTGACTTCATTTGCCCTGGCTGTAGATGGAAATAACGGCGAAGCTTGGAGGCGAATGAGTCTTGTGGTAAGGCTTAGCAGCGAGGCAATTGGGAATTGGCCCAATTGGACGCGAATTGGTGCCTATCGACTGGCTGGCGTTGGGCTGTGAAAGACGCGTCATATTTTCTGATCGTGTAACACTGGCTGCCTGTCAATGTCAATGAGGCAGACGCGGGAGAAATGCAAAGGTGAAGCAGAAGAGAGCAACATCTGTCTGTATTGACCAATTGACACAATATCAACGCAGGTCACCGGTACTTGCATGCATGCTCCCATCCACCCTCCAGAAAAGGTACCCCGAGACCCAACCGACATCAAAATGGCAGCTTCTTTCTTCTGCACGGAGAGTTTCATTCTCTTCACCATCTCGCGCTTTTCACGCACGCACTTGAGCTTTGTTGCTACGCCCACGCCCCTCTCCATCTCACTCAGGACCCAGTCATGTGCGGCCTTCAGGCGCGGTCATCAGGCACACCGGACAGGGCCAAAGGGGTGGGCTGAGCGTTGATTTGATTTTCCGCCTACCCCCCTTGATGGATCCAATTCCAGTTCAGTGCCTACTGTACCCAGCTGGAAGGATAGTGGCTGTTTTTTTCTTCTTGTAGTTGATCTAGATGCTGTACATAGGGAATCAATCGTGTACGACGTTCGCGATCAACATGCAAAAGTTGAAATTACGGTTACTCCAAGACCGCCAATTGCGAATGGCGTTTGCACTAGAAAATTGAACAAAATTAAAACAGCAATTGGCGCTTCGTCTTCCTTTTGTTTTACCTTTTTCCATCTTGGAAGGGAGACTTACAGCTGCAATCACTTAAACTTGGCTTTCTGCTCGGCGGCTGTTAGTGGAGAGAGAGGGACCCTTATAGCGCCTCCTCCGCTTCTTCACCGCAAGAGAGGCGTAAACCAAACCAGCCCTAAAGTTTTTTTCTCTCTCTCTCAACTCAATATACAGGGGGGAAAGCTGCCAAAGACGTAAAGAAAATAGTGAAATGAAGCTAAGAGCGGAGAGAAAGAGGGTCAATTGACGACATGCGCAACATGATTTCGCGCAGAAATCACATGGCGTGGGAGGATCTTTGTGAATGGACTTTTTTTTTTTCTCTCTCATTCGCCCTGTTTAAGTGGGTGTGGCTGTCATATGGCCGGCGGCTAGAGCGTCGCGAGAAGAGAAATCAAAGAAAAATACTAAAAGACAAAGAAAACTATGGCATTGTATAGAGTAGTGCCGAGAAGGCATTGCCCCGTCGTCATGGAGTGCTTGAACAGATTGTATCATAATCGCCTGATGAATGACCGATAGGGCTGCAATGGACGGAGATTGTTGCCCGTGCTTGCGACTCTACACCCTTTCTGCAGTAAGGCCCTGCAAATTGATACAATCCAGTGTATAAGTACACTGTAGCGATTTGCTCGTATTTGAGATAGTAGAGAAATCAAATTTGGTTTCGGGTCCGCAGATTCGCGTCAATGCCCCTAACAGAAAACTCAATTGCACTAGCAATGCTGCCCAAAGTCGAAAAAGAAAAAAGAAAGAGAAAGAAGGAAACCGAACTTACAAGCCCGCCGGTTGACTAACAATTAGAAACAACTTGGTGATGGGGTTTGATTGATAATGGTAGACTAAACGCCGATAGAGGGGCAACTTCTGGCGATTACGGGCGATAGCAGCGATAAAAAAAAAGTACCAGCCCAGAAAAGGAGGGGCAATCAGGTTTATCACCCCTCATCGATAAGGGACTTTTTTCCCCTTGGGCGTACGAGGAAGAAGTGTTGCACCAATATTCGTTTTCGGTCGATCTGGACCCGGCTGGTAGGATTTTAGGAACGGAGGGAGAAGAGGGGAAACGGTTTGAGGCCTCTTCCGGTTAATTGGCCGCGAGGAGTTGACGCGGAAGAACAGGCAACAGGAGAATAACAGCAAAGGGAAAAGCTGCAATTACTCTTGCAATTGCTTCGCTCACAATCAAGCAAATGGACGGGACGCAACGCAGATCATGGCACCAGCAGCAGAAGCAGTAGAACGACATTGCAGGCGGCAGTGGCGCAATAAGCCGTTGGTCTCGCTCAGCTCAGCTCTTCTGCTTGCGCTACTGTACATGTACCTACTGGCAGCGCCTTCAAGCGACTGACTGGTGATGATGAACTGGTGGGCAGGCCGGTGGGGTGACGGACTGCCTGACTTGCCTCGACCAGGCTGCTTGCTTGATTAATTGATTGATTGACTGGACGGAATGCGGCGATGGCGGTGGAAAGGGGGGGTGTGTTCGTGCAAGGTCCGAAAAAGAAATCAAATATCAGAAATAGATAAAATGAAAACTAGCAAAAAGGCATCAATCAGCACCGTCAAGAAAGGACTGTCCTGCGCAAGGATTCCCAAATGGCAGGGCTCCCCTCGTTAGCTGGACGGACGGACTCGACTGACTGACTCTCTGACCGTGACAAACCGTGGGCAGAAGAAGCCAAAAATCCAAAAACTTGACCAACAAGAACCCAAAACCCCTGGTCAGGACCCCCTCTCTCGGTCAAGTTTTGGTGCCTGATGCCCAACGAGCCGGACTACCTATTCTGGGCGGCGACTAGCCGGGCAGCCCAATCGCAAGAGGCATGTCGTTTGAAACAGTCATTGCTGCCGTTGTGTGTATTAGCGTGGACGTGGATATTGTGCGTACGCTGTGCTCTCTCCTCGCATCTCACATGCTGCTGCTTGCTGCTGCTTGCTGGCACTCGTTTGGCATGACTTTTTGAACGGGCGAGGTGAGGCTTAGCTTGGTGAGCAAAACGACTGGCTGGCATTGTTTCTTTGTTAGTGTCGACGGGAGTCATACGTACATACTGTGAACAGCTCAGCACTGCACAGCAAACGAAGCTGAACAGCGAAAGAGATCAAACATACGGCATGACTCGTTGGCACGGATCTACTGGTCAAAGACGGCGCACGTACTGTGTTTCGGGTTGCATTGCATCTGCATTTGCTCGTCTTGTTGTTTGTTCTCTTCTTCGCTGTCAGTATGCGAGAGGCCTCTGCTGCTGCGTCGTGCCTTGACCGGCTGCGCAATGCAATGCCTGTCAGAAAGCAATCAGCCAGTCGAATCAAACCAGCCAATTCCCATTGCATCCTCGTCAGCACTCGGTGTCCCTGCAACTTGTCGTCCTACTGTACATAGCCCCATAATCGCTGGAGCCTTATTCCCAAACGCACAGGCACAAGAGCTGCAGGCCCTCGCTCTTCCCACGTCCACCGTCGCTATCCTATCGGAGGCACGCTCGGTATCTGCCTAGGGAAGCTGAAGGACGAAGAGTGGCAGCACAAAGCAGCTCCCGGGTCAATTGGCCAGTAGCCAAGCTCGGCGGCACGCAGGCGGAATCCATTGGCCAATGGCTCACGCCTCGGCATCCACACCGTCCCTCGCGTGACTCTGTCCACCTGAGCCCTGCCCTCCATTACATAGGTATATATAAACACCCCGTTTTCTTGTCTCAACCGGAATGCGATATGCGATAGAATTCGCTCGGCCGCACTTTGCTAGAGGAAGAGAAAATCAAGGTCAGCTTTGCCAATCAATCTACCAATTCGTCCACAACTTGACTCGTACACACTGAGGGGGAGAAAGGAGGGGGAAAGCGAGGCACAGACAAGGACCGAGAGACACACAGTGACCAGGAAACAAACAAGACCAGGGTGGGGGGTGTAGACAGATTAAAAAAAAAAGATGAGGAGAATCTGGATCTGAGAAGCATAAACTGCGTGCATGATACATTGACACAAGCCAACCAGACGCAAGAGACACTAACCAGCCAGGTGCCTTGCTCCGCCTAGCTCTAGCACGAGAGTGAGTCACAAGGATGGGGCTGACGATGGGAAACAGAAAAAATAAAGGCAACTAAAAAGGGGAGCCGAAGCAATGGGATGCATATTCGATTTTGGGGGGGACTTGACTTGCCTTGACCTGGCCTAGGCGGCAAATCCCACGAGTTTCTGTCGCTCCAAGGCAGCCGTTCTATCGATAAGCTAACGTTCCCTAAATTGATTCCATTGCAGTAGGTAGGCGCTCTATTATTATTCATGCATTCTTCTGTGACTAGTCGGCCACAGTCCTACTGTATATCTGACATACGTCATGCCCGTAGGCATCAATTGTGAGCAGGCGAATTGATACTCTGCTGCCTTGGTGACTTGTTTTCTTTTTTCCTTTCTTTTTGTTCCTTTCTTAGGGCTGGGAGCTGACTTGTCTTCTTCTTCTCTTCTAGGAATTCCAGCCCGAGGCGGCTGGAATGCCCAAAAACGGCGATCCCTCTTCCTTTTCCGCCCTGGCAATCCAGATCAGGTCAATCCCATCAATCCATCCGTCAATCGATTCAAATCCGATTTCTCGATTTCCAGCGCCCATGTGAAAATAGACCTGACCCAGAGACAAGACAAGACGTACGTCAACGTCATCCCAGCGGATGCCTCCCAAGCCCGCTTGTGGCGGGCGGTTCGACCACTCTAGTTGGGGTCTGGTGAGTGTGGGGGAAAAAAAGAGAGAGAGAGAGAGACCCAAGAAGGGAGGATCCATCACCGAGAATGGAGGGGGGGTGGCATTAAAGAAGCCGTCTCGTCCTGTGTCTCGACAGATGACAGAAGAGAGAAATAAGTGATTGATGGAGTTAATGGGCTCTCGGCCGGAGCAAATCAGTGCAGTAAGATATTGCTGTCGACAAAGAGGCTTGAGACGAATTATCCAACTGACTCTCTACTACAGCTGGCTGTCAATTGGGTTTCCATCGCACCAAGCTGGGCTGAATCGGATTGGCTTTCTCGGATCGCTCAGCCATGATGATTTCCCTCCCACCCTCCATCAGCAGTCGTCATCGTCTCTCGTCAGTCTCACTCGCACTCGCTTGCTTGACAGCTCAGATCAGCTTCGCTTGGCTCGGGGGGCTTTGCTATCGATTTCAAATTGATTTGATAGCAAGCCCAGAACCAAAGGGAGAAGTGCTCGCAAAGGCAATGGCCAATGCGTGCAATCCTACAAAGAGGGAAACGATCCGGCCAGCCCGGATCTGCTCTCGAATTGCCATTGAGGCCCTTGGCTTTTCCCTTGCTTGCCGGCTTTCTTTCGAGCAATTTGATTATTTCGCGGATGTATTACACGCTCCCAAACTCCGAAGGGGAAGGGGGAGCTCTTTGATTGATCAGCAGCCGAGCGGCTCTCCCAGAAAGCGAACAAGCAGCAAAACCCGACAAAAAGAAGAGCCGCCACCCCTGCTCCCCATCAACCCCAGCTAGTGTCCACATCTGGGCCATGCCGTTCCATCACACTTGCTGCTAGTTCCCAGGCCTAGTGTACCTGTATTTCAGCGATTATCCCGCGGCAGCCCGCGCATGACACCCCCAAATCGCATTCTGGAGGGGAGAATGGAGCGAAAGAGAAGAGACAAGAAAGGAAGCGCGTAGATCCTGTCGCACAAGACGCGCGCCATCTCGCTCAAACATGGTGAGGTGAGGTAAAGGCCCAGGCCCATCCAATTGGATCTTTTTGAAGCTGCAAGTAAAGGTAAAAGTCCCTCCCTTCTTTTCTTTCTTTTCATGTGAGGGCTTCAATACGGGCCGCCTTGGCGCCTCTGACATGAAAATAGAACATCCACTCCCGCGACGCCTCCCCGCCCTTGGGGCTTTGCTTCTGTCTTGTTGCTACAGATGCCCTAGCTCCACGGGAAGCTTATCTCCAGATAAAAGATGCGTAGTGTAGGGGAAAAGAAAGATGGATGGGGGTTACTACAATGCGACATCGTGACAGTGACGGGTGATGGGTTCAAACAGATCACGGGCTCGTAGTCGTCGCCCGTAAAGCATCAAGCACTTGCGTCATTGCCTCGATTATTTCTCTCGTTTTTCTCTCAACTCACGCCCCCCTCCCCCAAAATCTCTCTCTCTCTCTCCTTCTTACAGTATGTTTCGTCTTCTTCCCCCTCGTTCGTTTCGGCTCCGACGTTTTGGCATCTGCTGCTGCGAGATTTGCGATCCCCCCTCTCCCCCGTTCTTCGTTCCCAGCTTAGCTTGCCCGTAGAGTAGCACATGGGCATCTCTAGTCTGTCTGCAGACCCGAGCGAAATGCAGTAGATAACTCCGTAGCTTCTCAACAAAGGAAAAAACCCCCCTCCCTCTCACTCTCCTAGTTTGTGTGTGATTCCCCCACCTACGGCTCTTCCCACTGCGTTTTGCGGAATTTCCCTCGGCCTCTGAGGGGGCGTGTTTGAAAGAAATCCCCGCTGCCTTCTGCCATCTACGGCTGCTACGGCTGCAGTTCGACGTCGTGCTCCCGCTCCTTTGATCGTTCTGCCCCTTGTGAGGAGAGCAGCAGCAGCAGCAGCAGCGGGGGACTACGAGCGAGCAGAGACGCGCCATGCAACTATTTTGCATAACCGCCACCTATCTATGCAGCAGGGAATCATCCCATGTGGCCGGAGAGAGGGTCCTGTCCTTGATGATCAGATCAGCGTGCTTGTCACTGTTAACTCGCATTAATTAAGGCACAGGGCAGATCCAGGGTGCTGCGCTGTGCTTCTGCTCTATGCAGAAACGGTATAAGATGGACACAGGAGCGGCAGTTGAATTAGCCTGTGGCGATGAAGCACGCTGCCCAATGGGGTTCTTTGCTGTTATTTCCTTTCTACCAAGTTGAGGGATTGAATTTATAGCTACATACCTATAGAGAGAAATCTTTGATTTTTATTGTGTTTTGGAGTTACAAATTCATACCTATCATAAACTGTATCTGCGGACAAGAGCAGCTGGGCATTGGATAGCGCCTATTAGAAAAGACTTGGCGACTGACAGCGTAAAAAATAGCAGCAACACCACTACCCCGCTCGCTAACAAAAACATCTTTCGCAAAAATTACAGAAAAGCAAAGGTGAAAAAGAATAGGAAAAGCGTTCAAAAACAATCAGGTTTCTTGATTTACTAGCTAATCTCAATTCCATTTGAATTCCGATTTCCATTCCCTTTGTATCGCATCATATCGCGATATATAGCAATCCACTTGTTTGAAATTCGGACAGGGTATACTTCGAAAAATCACCATCTTTGCCTCCGTCGTACTTCCTTCAGCCCTTGGCCACGTTTCCATCAAAGTGCCATTTGTAATAACAAGAAAGAACAGAAGAAAATAATCAATCGATGAATTGTGGCTCGCACTCTCTCAAGATGGCCAGGGCTGCAAAATCTGCACCACTGCCGCTGAACTCGCAAATCTGCTTCAGCACGTTGCATTTCTTCTTCACCGCGACCGAGGTTTGGCCCACAAGCACCTCAAGGATCTTGGTAGAAAGCTCCTGTGCCGACCAGCCATTCTTCGTGTTACGAGTTCCCCAACGGCCGATGCCGAGATACTCAGCACGCTGAGCATAATCATAGCAGTCGGGCCACGCGGGGATAATGACTTGAGGGATGCCGGCACTATGGGTTTGTGTTGAACTGTATGTTAGCCAACTGCAGTCCATTGGAAGGCATAGAGGGGGAAGAACTTACACGACAGCCTCGTTGTAAGAGTTTGCTCCGCCATGATGAATAGAGCAGACGACAGAGCCGCTTCGAAGTACAGCAAGAGGATCGGCTTGGATCCATTCTTTAACTCGAATTCGGTCCTGTTGAAATGCTTGGCAGAGGACCTGCTCGATCCTGCATCCGGGCAGAAACACAGAGTACGCACCATACTTTCTGAGCTTCCAGAGGACCTGCAGACGACCCTTTTCAACTTGCTTATCAAGCTCGTTAATAACAGTCTTCAAGGCTTTCGCCAGCTCTACAGCCTGGTCTTCAGTCATCTTGACGATAGATCCCATGTTGACGTAGATGGTTCGCCCCTCTGCGAGCCACTCAGCCAAGTCAGGCTCGGAGACCCAAACAGAGACCGGGTGGCGAATGATGGGGCCACAGGCAACAACATGAGCGGGAACCTTGAGCGGGAAATCCAACTGCGGAAGAGAGGCTACTAGAATCTTGACGTCGTCAGGGCGACGTCGTATAAGATCCATGGGAGTTCGAAGAACCGTATGAGCGGTAAGGTAAGACTGAACGTCCTTTCTCTGGGGGTCCTTTTTGAATGCCTTTGTGGTGAAATTGACATAGTATGCGTTCAGCAAGGCCTTATACCAAGGGACAGGATATGAGAATCCGGAGAAGAGCCTTTAGAACAGTTTTAAATAGATGTCAGTGTGGTTTAACATTGATAGAAGAGGGAAGAGGCAGGTGGGAAAGCAGATAAGGGGTTAATCTTCAAATTCACTTACGCAGGAAACTTCCAAAGTCTTGCTCCTCGAGGCTGCTCTGATACCGCAAAGTCTTTAATGGACTTGGGGCTCAAGCAAACGAATTTCACATCCAGGTGATAACAGGCCGTCAAACCAGCCGCCATAAAGCTGTTCACCACAACCAAGGTAGGCTGAACACCTCTGATAATATTGACAATAGAGGCAAAGAGGTCGACCATCTGGCGTCCCGTATACGGCATGTGAATCGCAGCAGCATCTTTAATCGCCTTGCGAGTGTTGCTAAATCCAGGAGGCCGGTTGAAGGACAGAGGCAAGGTAGGGCCGTTCTGCTTGCGGTTGAAGTGGTCTTCAACTGCCTGCATCAGGGGCAAACCGTTGATCTGGTGATACGTAGCACCAGCAGGAACCTCGTCGTTAAAGCCAGGAGGAGTAGCGAGATGGATTTCGGCAGTCATGTCTGCATCCCGAACAGACTGGGCGGTAGCGAGGAAGACGTTGAGCTCGCCAAGCTCAACGTCCGTGATGAATAGAATTCTCTTTGGCTGGATCATTGCGAGAGATGCCTGAAGAGAGAAGAAGAAGAGGAAGAGGAGGAGGAGGAGGGGATGGAAAAAGAGGGAAAGAGAGGAAGGAAGGTAGGCGGTAGGAAATTTTGCCAGTTGTTATGCGCACCGCCTTGCCAGCTGGCTGCACTCAACGAGCAGTCACTCCCCAGTCACTTTTTGTTTACTCTTCACTCACTTTTGCCAAGCCCTTAAGAATAGGGCTTATAGGGCTTTAGACGAGTATTGTTGCTTTGCGTCCAATCCAGATGGTGAATCCGTCCATCTTATCTAGAAGCTGTTGTCCTAGGTAGCCGGTAGCAGATATGCTCCACCACCAATTTACGTCCAAGTTATATGTATTGGTCACTATAGAGCTTCTACTAAGATACAAACTTTGAAAGTTCATTTTCATTGAAAAACGGAAGCAATACGCATGCTTTCAGACCTAAAAGCATGCAAAAGCAACAGGTATTCGACTTTGTACTTGGGGTTTTTAGATATAGCTGAGACCGCTTTTGGAAGCTCCCTCCTCCTTGCTAACATTTCCGGGTAAGACATCGTTTCCGGCCAACACCACAAGATCGTATCGGCTTTGACACAATTAAAAAGAAATTGATTAAAAAAAATGCTATTCATTAAACTACCGACGCGCGAAAGCAATGATGGGGCAATTGGTGGACCATCTTTAATCAGGGTCTACTTTCTGGCGCACTATGATCAACAGATGCTTGGGCCGAAAATAAAGTAGCTAAATGTGTTTATTTAGTATAGTAACATGCTGCTGAAATATATCTTTGATTTATGTTCATCCAAATGTGCCAACTCCATCACTAGCATTGTGCCGCCTGCGCAAAAGTCCTCTCAATCGCCTCCGAAAGCTCCTTCACCGTCACTTCATCTCTCGGCACCGTATGGCCCTTTCCATGATCAAACAAGATGGCCGTGTCCTCGTCACAGATCCCGTAAAGCGCCACTGCGCCATGAATGTACGGATCGCTGCAGCCTACTACGTGGCATGTCGGAATATCAATCACGATGTCGTGCTCATCTGCGAGGAGCGTCTGGACACGCCCGTCGATGATTTGGACGGGGGGCCAGCCGGCAAAGAAGATGGCGCTCTAGCAGGCAGTTAGCACGATATCATATCTCTGTATGAATAATGAAGAAGAGGCTTTGAGATAAGGGAGGAGATGGGGGCTCGAACCTTGATGCGTCGAGGACGGCCTTGCTCTTTAAAAAGGCGCTGCTCCTCGAGAATCAACGTCGCTGCCGTCGTTGCTCCTTCAGAGTAACCAAGAATGCTCTAATTTTTGCCCATATCGTGTCAGCAAACCACATGCATATCTCAGCAGAAAGCGACCAGAACTCACATCAATTTCCGGATCGTCATCCAGAATCTGCAGTAGTCGATTCATGCTGTCAATCACAGCTGGGGCTGCAAACTGCTCTTTATTGGCCACCAGCTTCCGCATCGTGTCTTCAGGCGTGCTTCCCTGCGACATGTCCCTAATCTTAACAACCATTTGTTCCAGCTCGCTCACGCCATCAATGTCCATGAACCGGTACAGCGGCGGAGCGCCAAAGTAATTCTCGAAGCCAGGCGGTGGCGTCGCTTTCGTAAACCCGTCGATCCATTTGAACTCGACGCCAGGCCGCGTTGTGGCCTCAGTGAAGATGCCAAGCTGGACTTTAAAGTTCTAGGCGCGTGCAAGCAATTAGTAAGATGAACAGAGCCCATATTTGGTGCTTCAAAACTCACCGAAGCACTGCCATATGCTCCGTGGAGACAGAGAACTTTATTTTTCATGCTGTTCAATGTAATTCAAAGTGAAGATGATATGAATTGGGCAAACTGCCAGCTCAAGTAAAGAGACAGATGGCCAGCAAAAAAAAAATTCCCTTTCCAACGCGTCTATCTCAGCGTGAAGCTTATCTTTTTGCCAGTATTTTAGGAATCAGTGCACCACATCAGGAGCTAAGATCATCCATTCCCTGATTTGACTCAGATTACCAATAAGCTCGTCTTTGCTTTCAAGGGAGGAACGCGATAGCGGAGACGTCGTTTTCAGTCTGAGACGCGTGCCGCGTCGCTTTCGAGCCACCTTTGGACGAATTCGAACGCGAATGGTACTTTGGAGACTTAATCGGAAGATAATAAGGAGGTGATCAGCGTCCAGGCATGAAAGGCATGAATCTGTACCAGACATCAACAACGGCGGCAGCAATTTGGGACAAAGCCACAATTTTTGAAGCCATCAAATGAGACTGTTACACAAATTAACGGCGTTTTTTTTTTTTGTCTGAGCTGTCACCATATCCAGTAGATTAGCATAGCTGATTCTAGACAGCGGGTAGTCCCGTTACACTGCACCAAATGTGTTCCATCTCTAAAAACACTGTTTGACAGCCCTCCCATATTCACCGAAGCAGTATCCTCTCTTTTTCCCATCCTCCTATATGGCATTGGTTAAATGGAAATAAAGGGAGGGAGCGCCAACATGGGTCTGTACTGTAGCTTACCCGACTTGCACATATTACTAAAGTTCAATCTCCCTTCAGTCGGATGGACAGAATAGCGCGTCTGTGCTCTTTATTAGTATACATCAGCAGTCGGTAAGCCTCGAAAAGTGAAAGAATTACTAAGAGATAATGTAGCTATGGGCTATTAGTAAGGCAACCTTGATCCGAGGCAGAATAGGCTTTGCCAAGATTGCATATATCTGCGTGCTATGTGTAACCGCACTGCATTCTCGTAGCAGGAGCTCGGACAGGAGATATGGGAGCATGCATACCGTTTTCAGCTTTGCTCTCGTCCACACGTTTATATGAATAGAGCAGGATCGACAGCTCGCACAGCATGCAGACGCCTGAACTTCTGATCCTGCAATGGCTCCAAGCCCTCCAGCTCTACTCTACAAGTAAACCATAGTCCGTCACCATCTCATGTTGCAGCACTTTGCTACTACTGGTAGCTACCCCTATATAAATTCTCCCTTGCAGCATTTTGGAGACACGGCTTGTGAAATGGTGAGACACTTCCAACGGCGAATAATTCCAGGCCAAGCCCATCTCTAATTTTGTACAATAAGACTGATAAGCGTGTCGTTTGCATTGGTTGACTGACAACGAACTGAAATTCTTGTGATACCGACAGTGTAATTGAGCGGCGTATTGGAAGCTCAAACACCGCAAGCCCTGGATACCAACCAGTAAGCCACGTCGATCCTGGTCGATGTTCACGACCCAACATGTACGCGTGAAACATTAATTCCCGTTTTAAATGGATAATGTCTCACATTGGGCCCTTTTTTGTTGCTTATCCCTATTAAATTTTATTGTATAACGAAAATTGGTCCCGTAAAGCACTATACTGAGAGGCCAGTCTTAAAGAACCTTGTCCGCACCATTTTCGCTCTTGCTTCAGTTTCTCCCTTTTGGCATCATTTTGTGATGCAGTGTAAAAAGATAAACGTTTAATTTAGTTTCCTCGAGATCTCGAAAAGAGACGCTCACTCACAGCCCATTATGGCGTCTTCCGACGGGGATTCGCTGCAAGAGGCGCCTCTACCTATCGCCATCGTCGGCATGTCTTGTCGTCTGTCGGGTGGTGTCTCGACGCTTGACGACTTTTGGACTATGCTCTCGCGATCTCGCGATGGCTGGAGGCCGATTCCTGAAGAACGATACTCGGCCAAGGCATATTACCACCCCGATCCTCACAAAAAGGGCTGCTTCAACCAAAAGGGCGGATATTTCATGACTGGCGACATGTCAACGTTTGACGCACCATTTTTTAACATCACAAGGCAAGAAGCTGAAGCCATGGGTATGTGTATAAGCATATGTGTGTGTCTTTGTAAGTTTGAAATGGCTCACTCTTATTGTTAGATCCACAACAGAGACACCTTCTGGAGTGCACATATGAAGCTCTTGAGAATGCCGGAATTCCCAAACACGACATTGCTGGTAGCAATATGGGTGTTTTTATCGGCGGCACTACCTCGAATTACAATCTCGGTACGCTGAAGGAGTTAGACCAGCTACCGATGTATGATGCCACGGGCAACCACCAGTCCATCCAGGCTGGGCGCATCTCTTACTACTTCAACTTGCACGGCCCTTCCTTTACAGCAGACACGGCCTGTTCATCCGGTTTATACGCGCTGCATTTGGCAGTACAGAGCATCCGTTCGGGAGACTCCGATTCTGCCATCGTCGCAGCGTCTAGTTTGCATCTGCAACCTCATTACATGATTTCCATGTCCGGATTAGGGTGAGTTCGTGTGGTTTTCGTCGCATACAAGATCCCCCTCTCTCTGAATTCTGAATAAATTCTGATATTTTCAAGGCTTTTCAACGAACACGGAAAGACCTTTGCTTTCGATCACCGGGCAAAATCAGGTTTTGCCCGAGGCGAAGGCACAGGCTGTCTCATTCTCAAACCGCTTCACCAAGCAGTAGCTGACAACGACAAGATATACTCGGTCATTGTCAACACTGGCGTCAACCAAGACGGCAAAACTTCAGGACTGACGTATCCTAGCGGCGATGCGCAAGAACAGCTGATGCGCGACGTTTACTCCAGAGCTGGTATTTCTCCAGAAGATACTGGCTATGTTGAAGCCCATGGAACCGGTACGCGAGCTGGTGATCCTATAGAAGCCAGTTCCGT
This sequence comes from Trichoderma sp. 2475, assembly GCA_038502285.1. NCBI lineage: Eukaryota > Fungi > Ascomycota > Sordariomycetes > Hypocreales > Hypocreaceae > Trichoderma > Trichoderma sp. 2475. Next base: position 725,321 of record JARPVV010000018.1, read on the forward strand.
TCATCGAGTGTTTGGCAATGGACGCACAAAGCGTGCGCCGTTGTACATGGGCTCAGTAAAGTCCAACGTTGGCCATTTAGAGAACGCAAGCGGAATTATTTCCATCATCAAAGCATCAATGATGCTAGACAAGGGCTTTATTCTGCCCAACGTCAACTTCGAAAAGGCAAATGAAGCGATTCCACTCGATGAGTGGAACATCAGAGTCCCAACCAGTATCCGACCGTGGCCAAGGGACAAGCACTACATCAGCGTTAATAGCTTTGGATTTGGAGGTTCCAATGCGCACGTTGTGCTTAGGAAGGTTCCAATGGTCATCGCGGATCTTCCTCAAGATAAACAGAGCACAACTCCGAGGCTATTCGTGTTATCCGCCCACGATGAAAGTGCTGCCAAGCGAAAGGCTGAAAATCTCGGCATCTACATTGAGCAGCATCCCGAAGTCTTCCAGAAGCGACTAATCAACGACATGGCATATACACTCGGCGAAAGGAGGTCACATCTGCAGTGGCGCATCGCGATTACAGCCCCTTCTTGTAGTGAGCTTGCAAATGCTCTCAACAGCATCAATGCCACTCCAGAAGTAGTCTCCAGAGAGCCAAAGCTGGCGTTTGTATATACTGGCCAAGGAGCCCAGTGGGCGGAGATGGGGAAAGAGCTTATGGAAAGTCATCCAATCTTTGCCAAAGCCGTCGAAACTTGCAGCAACTATCTGCAAACAATTGGTGCCGAGTTCTCTCTGCTGGAAGAGCTCGCCACGAGCAGCAAAGAGACGTTGATCAACGAAGCACACATCTCGCAGCCTGCATGCACAGCCATACAGATTGGCCTCACAGAACTTTTAAATGCCTGGGGAGTTTCACCCTCTGCAGTCGTCGGTCACTCTAGTGGTGAAATTGGTGCTGCCTTTGCCGCTGGTGCCATCACTCTCGAGGATGCCATGTCTGCTGCGTATTGGCGCGGTAAAGTTTCTTCAGAAATGAAATTCAAGCATCCCAATCTTCGAGGTGCTATGCTCGCCGTCGGTGCTAAAGCTGAAGACGTCAGAGTCGTTATCAAGACTCTGGGACTACAAAGGGTAAATGTAGCCTGTGAGAACTCTCCCAACTCCATAACGGCTTCAGGAGACGAAGAAGATGTCGACAGACTGGCTGCTGAACTAGAAAGTCGAAGCATCTTTAACCGCAAATTGCGTGTGACGATGGCGTATCACTCTGCTCATATGCAGCTAGTTGCTGATGACTACAAGGCCGCCATCAAATACGTGACATCCGAGGCCTCTTCAAAAGTTGAGTTTTATTCATCGCTATTCGGGAAGAAGATTGACTCGACGTCAGTCCTCGGTCCTTCATACTGGGTCGAGAACTTGACAAAGCCTGTTCTCTTCTCTTCAGCTTTCAAAGAGCTTTGTCTTGGGACAGAGCCGGATATCATTATTGAGGTTGGCCCACACTCTGCCCTTGAGGGTCCAATAAAGCAGATCCTGAAAACTATCGGCTCTCAGGCTGCTTTGGGGGTAAAATATGTGCCTTCTCTCGCTCGTAAACAGCATGCTACCTCATCCATGTTGAACTGCGCGGGCAGCTTATTTGTCAAGGGGTACCCCATCAACTTGCGTGAAATCAACCGTCCCAACAAAGGCGTACGAGCCCCTGCTCTTGTCACAGACTTTTATCCATATGATTGGTCGGAGCACAAGTACTGGTTTGAGCCTCGGTCAGCTAAGCAGATGCGCCAGAAGCCATTTGGTCGCCATGATCTCCTGGGTCTCTTGGAGGACTCTTATAGCGAAGTTGAGCCGAAGTGGAAGAATGTCATTTCCACTGACGATGTGCCTTGGCTCAAGGACCATCGCATGCAGTCTCTAGCTACGTTTCCTCTAGCGGGCTATATCTGTATGGCTGTAGAAGCTGCATCACAGCGAGCACAGCTGCGAGGAATTACAACTGCCCAAATTGAAAAACTCCGTCTTCGAGAGGTTAACGTTTCGAAGGCCCTCATACTGGACGATGGCGTTCCATACGAGATGGTGTTTTCTTTGAAGCCTTATGCCGAGGGTACCAGGTCCTACTCCAATGAGTGGGATGAGTTTCGAGTTTTGTCGTGGAACTCAGCCAGAGGCTGGCTGGAGCATTGCAGAGGATTGGTTGGCATCAAAAAGGGCGCCCCAGCCAATCCAGTCAACAGTGCTCTGCTCCAAGCAGCTTCCACTCGCCGCCAGCATGTCAAGGTAATGGACTCCCATCAAGTTTCCATTGATGATTTCTACTCTGAACTGGAGACCCGGGGAGCTGGATACAGCGGAGTCTTCAAATTTTCGCCAGATACCAACTTGAGGCTCGGTGAGAAATATACCACTGCTTCTTTGACGGTCCCTGATACAGCAGTCACCATGCCGATGTCTTATGAAACAGCATCTATTGCGCCATCGGCATTCATCGACCTGTTCTTTCAGCTCACGTTTCCGCTCCTTGGTGCTGGCAGTGGCAAGATGCCTTCCCTTTTCATGCCCTCCGCCATCAAAGAGATCGAGATAAGCAACGCATTGCCAAACAAGCCAGGCGATCGGGTGCAAATCGTTGCGAACGGATACCTGGATATTGAGTCCCCTGGACCCGTTGACTTTTCCATCGATTCCTGGCATCAAGATTCCGCCGCGCCTGTGGTAAAGATGAGTGGATTCAGGATGACGCCAATAAATGGCGATATCGTTGAGGGCATGAGTCCGCGATCCATCTGTTACAAGGTGGAATGGGAACCGCTCGACGCAAAGGACATGGAGTTGAAAAATGAAGGCATAAAGAGCGGCGCTATTCAAAACGGTCATAAGAGTAAGAACTCTATTGATCAAACATCCGCCAACGGTAACAGGCCAAAGAGCCGTGCCAATAACCATCAAGCCCCCAATGCGATGAATGGCACCAATGGCACTAAAGCCCATTCAAACGGTCATCACAAGCCTGAAAAGCCTCTTGAGAAAGTAAATGGAAATGGTGTAAGAAATGGCAACGCCAAAAGATCGAATGGCCATCTTGCAGAGGACACTGCGAATGACAGCTTCAATGATGTTGACTTGATCGTAATCTCCCACCACGTTGAAAACCATCAGCTGGAAAAGGCTCTCTTGGATCTGCTGGCGTTGCGCACTGCAAAGACTCCACGCTTAGTTGCCTTGTCCGATGTTGTTCCCGAGCCGACCGCTTGCTACATCTGCTTGTCTGAAATAGACAAGCCGATATTTGCCAACATGTCTTCTGCAACTTTTGAAAAGTTGCAGAGTCTGTTCACCGTCTGTCATTCTATGCTTTGGGTGACATCTGGGGCGTATCGGTTCGCAGAGAGCCCAGAGAAGAATATTGCTCAGGGTTTCTTGCGCACAGTTCGTTCTGAGGCAAACAAAGCCGTGGCTTCTCTGGATTTAGATCCTCATTCTAAGCTCGATGCCCGTGATACAGCCGAGCTGATTCTTCGTGCTATCAAAGTCTCAGTTTCAACAGCCGAGAATGATGCCCCCGCAAACTATGAGTTTGCGGAAGAAGGAGGCAAGCTGATGGTACCCCGTGTTGTCAAGCAAGACGACATGAATCTTGCAATTTTCCATGATACAGAGACATCAAACTCTCCGCCTTATTTACAACCATTTGACCAGCCTGGACGGCGTCTCGCTGTGGCTGTCGGTACCTATGGAGCTCTGGACTCTCTTTATTGGAAGGACGAGCTTGAAACGCCTTTGGGTCCTGACGAAGTCGAAATCAAGGTCGCGTGTACAGGAATGAACTTTAAAGACGTTGTCATTGCTATGGGTCAAGTATCCAGTCCGTATCTCGGCGTTGAATGTAGCGGCACCATATCTCGCATTGGTTCCCGTGTCGATTCTTTACGAGTCGGCGATCGAGTCTGTGCCATGTCTCTGGGGGCATATGGTACATACTCTCGATGTCTTGCCTCCAGCGCGGCTGTTATTCCCAGTGACATGAGCTTTCTGGTGGCAGCGTCAATCCCCGTCGTATACTGCACCGTATATTACGGCATCATGGATCTAGCGAGGCTAGAATACGGCGAGAAGATACTGATTCACGCTGCATCTGGCGGCGTCGGCCAAGCAGCTATTCAGCTTGCACAGATGGTAGGGGCTGAGATCTATGCCACCGTCGGCAGTGCAGACAAAAAGCAGTTCATCATGGATAAATATGGCATCCCAGAGAGCCGTATTTTCTATAGTCGAGACACTGCATTCGGTCCAGCCGTCCGCGAGGCTACAGGCGGCCGCGGAGTCGATGTCGTGCTCAACTCGCTTGCAGGAGACCTTCTGCGTGAAACGTGGGACTGCCTTGCACCTTTTGGGCGCTTCATTGAGCTGGGAAAGCGAGACATCACGAACAACACGAGACTTGAGATGGCCAAGCTCGAGTATAACTGTACTTTCAGCTCGGTTGATTTGACCCTTGTTGCTGCACAGCGACCCAAGATCTTGGAGCGTACTTTTGCATCAGTTATGCGACTCCTCGAGAGCAAAACCATCAGGCCCATTGAGCCCATCACTTCCGTCAGCATCCAAGATGTTGAAGGAGCACTTCGTAAACTGCAAAGCGGAAAGACGGTGGGAAAGCTCGTGGTGACACATGGAGGCTACTGTCAGGTGAGAGCTACACATCCCCCGCCTCGCTCGGATATGCTGGAGCGCGATGCGACGTATATAATCATTGGCGGAACTGGAGGCTTGGGGCGGTCCATGACGAGACGAATGGTCCGCCGGGGTGCTCGACACATCGTCTTGCTCTCCCGGGGTGGCAAGATGACGGATGAAGTGAGTAGGCTGGTGAAGGAGAGTCGAAAGCTGGGTGCCTCGATATACGTGGTGCCTTGCGATGTTGCCAATGAGAAGAATGTTTTGGAGCTGGTGGAACAGTTGCAGGATGATCTTCCGCCCATCAGGGGCGTTATTCACGCCGCCATGGTTCTAAGAGTATGTCCTCCTCCCAAAGCCCCTGTCTGGCCCAGCTACTGACGAATTTTCTAGGATGTCCTGTTTGAAAAGATGACCTTTGAAGATTATGAAGCTGTTGTCCAAAGTAAGATATCAGGAGCTTGGAATTTCCACAACGCCCTTATGAGAACTCCGCTCCGTTTCTTCATTGTCCTCTCTTCCGTCGCTGGCATAGTGGGCAACCGAGGCCAAGCACATTATTCTGCGGCGAACACGTATCTTGATGCTCTGGTCCTACACAGACGCCGCCAGGGCCTAACCGCCGCATCTATTGATCTTGCCGCTGTAGAAGGAGTCGGTTATTTGGCTGAAAATGGAGCCAAGATGTCACAAGTAATGAGGAACTTGTCAGACAACACTCTGGGCGAGGCAGAGGTTCTGGCATTGATCGAATCTGCAATGACAGGAAAGGTCGACGCCTTCTGTCAAGGCCAGGTGATCACCGGACTAGGCTTTGATAATGCGTCGTCGATGCCGTTCTATGCCTCTGATGCCAAATTCTCTCATCTGCGTGAGGCCTTGCTCGCCGCATCAGCCGATGCCGACGTCTCTTCGGGCTCTGAGAACTTGTCTATCTCTCAGCAGCTACGCAAGTGCAAAACGGTTGAGGAGGCACAGGATATCGTGACGCTTGGGCTTCGTGATAAGCTGGGCGCCATTCTGATGCTCTCAGAAGAGGTGATGGCGGCACGACAAGGAAACACGTCCATCACTGCTTTTGGGCTGGATTCTCTCAATGCGATTGAACTCCGGAATTGGATTGGAAAAGAGCTTCAGGCTCATTTGCAGGTCCTGGAACTGCTGACTAGCGGGCGGGTTGCGGATCTGGCTGGTTTGGTGCTGCGAAAGTCGAGGATTGAAGGAGTTTGGACAAAGAAGTAAAACGATTATAGGATTATCTGGTCAGAGGACGATTGTTGGCTGCTGCATGTGTAAAGCGAATGATGATTTAATAATATTGGTTAAGCATTACTAACCATTTGAGTCTTTGGTGGGTAGAATGAACTGTTTTCTTTCCATGTCTTTGTTCAATACATGTACTATTACTGGTGATGGTTCTGTCCCGCTGTTAAAAGTTACAGCGCTGTGCATAGACTGCCGCTGCCTCGGGAACCGCGGGTGCGCAATCGATAACGCAGATCTTGTTATCTAAGCGAGTTTTATGCGACTGGACCTAGAATGGCAATTATCTTTTCAAAAAGAAGGTGCATCTCGGTTACTAAAGAGAAGGTGCACCTCGGTTATGAAAAAGCATCAAACCACTGCTTACGCCGCAAAACCACCGCAACAGCCTCGCTTACAACGAAACACTTTTGTGGCGACAGGACATCTCAAGGCTTGTGGCATCTTCCGCAGGGCGCTAAACCTCTGCTGAACAATTTTGCCAGAAGAGGAAATGGGGATGCAATGGCCCGCCACTCGCTCTATTCCACCCTTGGAAAAGGACGGTGGAGATGCTTCAGCAGCTGAGATGGCGGCGGTGACATCACTGGCGCAAACCTACCCTGAGCGACTGAAATTACCAAAAAGGGAAATGGAAGAGAAGCACGGGATCGACGATAGTTTGTAATGTGGGGAGGCCTGGATGCGAAATAGGTTTTGCTCGTGGTGTCGATATTCGAAATTCGAGATTTCAGAGGAGCATCTGGCACATTTCGAAAGGGTATATATAGATGCGATGGATTCTCAGAAAGCAGACTTATTCCATCCAGCATCACAGCACAATAAGCAAAAGACATCAACCCACAAGAGAACCGAATTCCAGCCACCAGCAGAATATCTTGCAACTTTCTCTCCAAAGCACCAAATTAGCATCAATCACCATGAGCAGCAACGTTCAATCCAACGATCTCCCTCTTTCTGGCGTTGCCCGAGATGGCTGGTCAACCGAGACCGAAGCCACAGCCACCTGCTTCTGCGGCGCTGTGCAAGTGGTAGTTGTACGTTGCATCCCCTTCTATATCATTTACATCACTACATTGAATACGGCAACTAACACTATGACAGCCCATTGTAGCTCCAGGTCTGGTCAATACCTTTCTCTGCAACTGCTTCGACTGCCGCAAAGTCACCGCGTCCATGTTCGCCTCCAACTTCACCGTCGAGAACTCCTACCTCAAGTTCGTTCGAGGCGAGGACAACCTCACTCGCTGGGGCAACAACAAGACACCCACTTCCAGAACCGAAATGACCAACGCCTTTTGCAAGACCTGCGGCACGCTCATGTACCGCAGGAGCGAGAATTTCCCCAGCCAGAGCTACATGAGAATCGGCACCGTTGACGATTTCAATCTTCACGAAACCAAGCTCAAGCCCGAGGTCGAGATCTTCACCGATAGCCGTGTCAACTGGTGGCATGGAGTCGACGGAGCCAAGACCATTGCAGGCCCTCTCACGGGTGCTTCCATGTGACTGAGCGAGAAGAGGACGAAATTGTAAATAAGTATTGAACTCGAGATGTACTGTACCATACAATAGAGGTGTTGGCGGGAGTGTTCTAGATTGACGAATAGACTTTTTTCCTTCTATTACTCCGTATTACTATGTGCATCCTTTTCCTGCCCGACGTGTCAGAAATGTGGCTGCTTACAGTGCAGCCGTATCTGCGTAGATATTTAAGCATAGCTGCATGCTTCGTATATGTGCCGCCCACCCGCATCTAGTAAGACGAAGGCGCATTCAGGTACCCAATACGAAGTAGACGGCCTCCCTTCTTCTGTTCCCTATGATCTCGTGCTAAATCATGCGTGAAGCTGAGAGCATGATTGGTGCAACTATCGCCAAGCAAAAGAGGCCCTTTCCCGTGTCTCGCGGTGAGTTAGCCGTGGTTCCGTCATACACTCCGCCGTCACACAACACCATGATGCCACCTTTTCCGCAGCGTTGCATTTCAGGTGCCGACGTGGCACACGGCTTAGCTTCTAGGTGACCTAATGCACCGGAATATTTTCTCCAGGTGCGCGGGAGGAGCGGGTGCAGCACTGCAGCCATGTGCCGATGACACCCTATGGGCTGATGCCGAGGCCGAGATGCGACTTTTCAACGTTCAGCTCCGATGAGGCAACTTGAGCTCAAGGCAGCATTGTGCTGCTAATAGTCTGATTTTTTTCTTTTGTTCCCTTGAATCCTTTCCAAGGCTGAGCCCTTGGCACGATAATTGTCTGAGAGAGAAGCCCCCGCACCTCAAAATACGATGCTTGGCGCGTCGATCCCGTCTAAAACGCTCCCTTGTAAGCGACTTGCTCTGCCTCACTAATAGCCGACGCTCTATTGTGCTCTCTCGCCAACCTGCAGTAGTCGATAGATTACGCAATAGAAAGATCGAGACATAATCCTTCGGCCCTCGTATCTGTTTACGACTATTTCGTGCACTTTAGGCCGCTGGCTCGAAGGCTCACCGCCAGGTAGATGCTCTTTTGGGAAACGCGGTGTTCGTATTCTGAGAGGCCTTAAGCTTAACATGGAAATTTGGGTAGCGCAGATCCCCCGGGATGTCGGTCGTTGGAGTGGGGAGGCGGCCGCTTCTGTCAAAAATAGTCCATCTTGGCCGTAAATAGAACGTCAACTGGGCGGATTGTTCGGTTAAGGCTTGACTGAAGAGTAACATTGAGGCTCAATAGAGCCCGACGCTGTGAATTTCAAGAGTATAAAAAGGGCAGACGTTTCCTGTTGAGATGAAGTTTAGAACAATCATCTCAAGCTCTCAAGATCTCAAGACTCACAACAACTCTTCTTACTATCTCAAAGTCATTCTCAAATATTTTCCACGAGAAAACTCCAAATCAATCCAACATGAAGTTCACCACCACTGCTGTTCTGGCCATTGCTGCTTTCGTTGAGTCGGCTTCTGCCCTCGGCAAGGCCCGCGTTGTCAACAAGTGTCCCTACAGCGTCACTCTCTGGTCCGTTGGCAGCGCCATCTCTGCGCCAACAACCCTCGCTCAGGGTGGTTCATATGGCGAGACCTTTTCTCGCGACCCCGTCACCGGCGGCCGTGCCATCAAGGTCACTATTCAGTCTGACGGCCTCTACACCGGCAAGCCAGAGACCATTTTTGCCTTGAATCTCCAGGACAACACCATCTGGTATGATCTTTCGGATGTCTTCGGCGACGCTTTCACCGGAAAGAAGGTGACTGTCTCAAGCGCAAACACTGCGTGCCCTTCAATTAACTGGTCCAACGGTGTTCCTCCTGCAGGAAGTCAGGTCAAGAACTGCGGCGCGGATAAGGATGTGACTCTGACGCTGTGTGCTTAAAACAAGACACGAGCTGATAAAAGGGTATAAATGGACCATGGTGTAATTTATAGAGTTGAGTCTGTTCAGGCATATGTTAGTAACGAATAATGACATGAATTATGAACTCCTGGTCCGTCGCACCTTTAGTGAAATCTCAACCTGTGTTCTCAAAATTCAGAGTCGGTTCAATTTGGATCATTGTAGGGTTGTAAAATGAGCTTGCGAATGTAGAAAAGAAGAAGAAAGCTTAAACAGCTCTGACAGACGAGAATTGGCCTTCGACTTCAGCGTAGCGACTCGTTATATGCAGGGATTGAAATTTTTTAACCAATCTTCCGAAAGATCGACCACGGCCATTGAAGTGAAATTAAATGCCACTCATTGGCTCTGTTTCACTACGGTACATAATAATAACATGCTGGTTGCTGCGGCCATCGCGGTACTCAATTCAAAGCCTATTGCTGGATTCGTCCGGTTGCCGCTGGACTCGACCATGCAGCCCCGGTAAAGCCGTAAAAGATGTCTTAGTACGAAAAATGAGTCGAAATGAGCATTTTTTGCATAAAAAAAAACACATCTTTGGTTTCTTCGTCAATGTCGACAAAAAAGAATTCTCCGATACTGGGAATCGAACCCAGGGCTGCTCGGCACTCGAAGAATGAGAGCGAGCGATGTTAGCCACTACACCATATCGGATGTGTTTGATATCAGCAGGTGTCAAATTTTGTTCTATACGGTGTCAGCAAATGGCCTTTTCGATGAACGTCTCTTCTATCGTCGATCTGCCCTTCTCTTCGACCGATATCATATAGGAGGGAAATATTTTGCGCCACTTGGTTGCGCCTCTTGATTTGGTAAGATGACTTATGACAACTGGTGGTATTTCTAGAACCTCTCAAAATCGCGTGTCGTTCGCTGAGGAATCTTGAACTGGAACCGTTCAATGCTGCCTTCCTTGGTTCTTCGACAACAGACACACGCATTTGTTTCTCGCCTTTTCCAAAGCAATCGAGTTGGCGCATTTTCCAAGGCCAATCCCAAGAAGAAAAAGCATGGGATCATAAGCGTCGAATGGCTGTTAGTCCAAACGTTTCGTCGCCGTGGATATAGGGTAAATGTTGGAAGCCAACGAGTACGATGCTGCAATATGACAGTATAATGCCGAGCTACCTAAAATTTGTCATGTTAGTTTGCATCTCGGATCTTTTGATTTTTTGAAGAGAAGATACTGCTTAACTCTGCCAAAGATGTAACCCAGCGCCATGCTTGCCCAGCTCGATTTCGTGGTTTCTTCTCGTAGATTCCCACCAGATCGTAGTAGAATCGTTAACAACAGCTGAAATAGACTTGACCGGGATCTCAGGAGTTGGAAATTATTTGGGCTGATAGTATGTGATGAATGTGAAGACAAAAAATCAGGAAATCTGCCACTGCAGCACCGATGATGCTGCATACAGGATACAATCACGTGAGTGGATTCGTTGCATCAAATTTCCAGTATGCAGAGCCTAAGCAGCTGGCTAATTATACCGATATCTGTAAATACCGTTAAATTGTTAGAGGCTGGTCTTGATAATACTTTGATATGGACTTTGTGTCACAAACTGCCAGGAAAGTATAAACTTCAAAGTCACAACAGGATTGAACATTGAACATTCTGACATGTATATACAAATATTGAATTCTAGTTCAAATCTTCTTCGCTGTTTACACTTCTCCTCTTTAAAAAAAAAAAAGCTCAAATTCATCTGTATTATCCGCTCTCACCTCGACGTTGCAGCAGCCGTCCAGTTGTATGCCATGTTAAATGGCTGAGTGAGCATGCTCTCGAAATCCTTGGGATTGTTCACATCGCCGTAGACCTTTGCCGCACGAACCAAGAATTGATAGGTTCCTGCAGGAGTGGCGATGCCTTCTTGAGTCATGCCAGTATACGCAACAATCCATTCTCCCTTTGGCGCAAACGGAATAGGGAAGCCGGGCAGAGTGCCAACGATATCAGCGCCCAGCACATTCGTTGTGTTCACCTTGGCCTTTGTATCGCCAACAGCGACAAGGTCGACTCGGAACAAGGGAGATCCGGCGTCAATCTGAAGAAGAATTGCAGGATAATCAGGCAAAGGCACAAGAGTCTCGTTCCACACCGTCGAAGTCGGAACTGGTACGATATACGTATAGTTTGCAGGGACTGGGTCCAGCACGAAAACAGTTTCCCGAATCATGTAGTTGAAGTTTGTATCCAGGACGGGGAGCTTGGCCAGGCTGCCGACGACACCCAGGTAGGGAATAGCAAGATTTTCGCCGCTCGTGGCATTAACTGTAATAAATCCGCTGTAAACAGGTACTTCCGTCGCATTCAATCCATGAGGAGGGGTTGCTACAACGGTAATAGCCGCTGAGCCTCCTGCTGGGACTGTAATCTTCTTCTGCGAAAAGGCAAGGCTGGCTGCAGCACCCTCGGCGATGGGATTCGGGAAAGGCGCAGAGTAGTGGCCCGTAGAGCCATTTCCAAAGGTGTACATGGTGAGGGTTGGATTGTGGCCGATCGTGTACGTGACACTCTTTTTGCCCGTGTTCTTGATCTCAAAGTTTGTCTTCTTGACGAAATTGTCTGTGTCATTGAAAGAAATGCTTGAAACGCTAAGCAGAGTTGTTGCGTGAGCAGCATCATAGGCCTGAGCCAGACCACCACCTTGCTGTGCAACAGGAGCAAGCTCATTATACAGCATTGTTCCGTCATAAAATGGCAGCTGGAGGGCCGTTGATGACAGCACATTCAAAAGAGTCTTGGGGTCTTTGGTGCCTCGTGCCTCCATAAGCAACGCATAGATCGATGCCATCAGCGGCGTGGCCATGGAAGTGCCACTTTCAACGGCGTAGCCTCCTGCCCACACTGGATATGTGGAAAGAATGGAGCCTCCTACCGTGGAGATTGAAGGGTTTACATCTGCTTGCCATGTTGGGCCCCAGCTGGTGAAGGTGTCAATGGTGTTGGGATTGGTAGGATTGGGCAAGAAACTTGAGCCCTGGGGTGCAGATGCCGAGTCGAAAAAGGTCAGGTAGAGTTCTTTGCCGCTATTTAGTTGATCAACCCAGATTTGACCTTGCAGTTGAGTAGTCATTCCGAAGTCTACGCCATCCGAGCCGGGAGCGTACGGGCTGAAATTAGGACTTATTAGCTCTATCCTGATGTGTGAAAGGCAGATGTTGACTTACTTTCCTGGCGCGTCGAGCCAGTACAAGACGTATTTCGCATTGTTGTTCTTTACTAGCGACTGTGCAACATCCCAGGTATCGCAAGTACCAAGGGTATACTGAACAAGAACAATGTAGCCGCTGAGGTCGGCCGGCGCATTGCTATTGAGAGGGTTGCAGGAGGCAAAAGTCCCATCCGTGGTGACATTGGGGGTAATTGCAAACAGTGGCAGAGTGATATTCGGGAATGGTTTGTCTCCGTTTGCGTAAACGAATGGAAGCTGACCAGCTGTGGAAGTTTTGTCCGTGTTCACATATCCAATGGTGCCGTAATACGGTGTCATTGTATTCTCAACAGACGATACTGCTGTCACTCCTTTGCCGTTGGCCGGAGTGCCTGCAGTGAAGAGTCCTGCTGAGCCGGAATTGCCGTTAGCAACAGCAACCGGGACGCCGGCATCTACGATTCGTTGCAAGAGAACCGAAAAGGGATCTTCCGTCCACCCAGATGCTCCACCCAGAGAAAGTGAGAGAATGTCTGATCCGTCCTCGAAAGCCTGACTGACTCCAGCCATGGCAACATCGGCTCCAACATCACCAGTGCAGCCAAAGACTCTGTACATGCCAATCTCTGCTCCAGGCGCAGCACCAATAATGCCCACCGGGTTTGATCGAGCACCTATGATGCCAGTGACGTGAGTTCCATGGCTAGTACAGTTCGCGTATGGCTCAGGTCCAGGAACAGGAGTGTTGGTGCCATCATAGTTATCACCAACCAAGTCTTTTCCGTAAGTGACTACGCAGCCTTTGCCAAAGCACCCACCGAGAGCAGGGTGGTTGAAATCAACTCCAGTATCGATAATACCGATCTTGATGCCCTTGCCCGTGATTCCTGCATTGTGAAGCTTGTCGACTTGAACTGCAACATGGGGCGAATAGGTGTCGTTGGCGGACTTTGTTCGACGGATGATATCTGCAACTTTGTCTGAGTAGCTGTAATCATCACTTGGCGCAGTAAGTGTTGAACTATCAGGGTGCTTCAGCAGATGAACCGGCCAAGTTTGCTTGACCGACGGTACTGATGCAATCCTGGCAGCCGTTGATAACGGATCCAGATTGATGGAATCCAGCTGGAAAGAAGCTCCTTTAAAAAGAGTGGAGTTGAGGCTCAGTCGCTTGGTTGCAGAAAAGCCGTGTCGATGCAGGTCACTGAATAAAGCGGTTTCATCCTGCTCACGAACAAGTCAAAAACCGAGTGACGATACCGTAAAACGGACAAACAGTACACTAAGAAACGATATTCTAAGAGATGGAAGAAGATGCAGAGACTTACATTCTCATCCTCAAACTCCACAATGTAGGCACCCGGAACAAAAAACGACTGGCTTTCTTTCGTCCACTTTTTTCCTTTGGAAACTCCTTGGACGCCTTGAGCAGCTACACCAGTCACATCTGCTAGAAGCAGGCCCAAGAAGGGCAGCAAGCGTAGATACGCTACCATTCTGTGCTTGCAACAGTTGCAAGCTTTGGAGTGGCGATAATATGCTGTCCTGGCCGATCTGAGAGAAAGTCAAAGAGGGGAGCTCCCCTCAACCTTATATATTTGCATAAATACCGGCCAAAAAGGCAGCCCCATGCCTGATGCCTACCAGCGTCCGTAACGTCCCATTTGCGTCCTCATTCTTGCTTGGTAGCGAACGCCCTCTTAGTTGACATGGTGAGCTGCCGTTTACGATAGGCTTGTGGGGTCTAAATCTTCTAGTAATTGGTCAAATAGTGTACATGGCTGTACATGGAATAGCAATGGTGGTAGTTTGTAGTAATTTATCATCGCCGGTCTTGCGAATCTAGGTACAACCTCTCTGTGGCGTGACACGGTAAATGCAGATAGGCCTCCGGGAAGCCCATCATGATTTAAACAGGAAGGTCGGGTTGCCAACATCTATCGTGAATAGGTAATAGGTATCTGCGTGTAGGCAGTTGCTACTAGTCAGCACTCAGGGACCTTCTAAATAGGGACATAGAAAGCTTACCGTGACCAGGCATAGGGCTTAGCTTTGTCTGCTTGCACAGATCACGAAATTTGGTGTGCCTATTTTGATACGACTTCACCCTACGGGTATTAATCCGTAAATTGCTTTGTGGCATTGTTATATTGCGGGGCGGAATGGCCCTGGCTTCCAGCCAAAGATGATGCGATGTGCAGACAAGGCGGGCGTGTTGGTGTACCGAGACGAGTTACGCGATAATAGACATTCAAGTATCTGTTGTCAATAGTAGTGCTTAGAGTATTTGCCCGGTATTGCAGAGGATAGTCTCCTTCATTCCGTTATAGTCTTCAGAGTCACATTCAAATAGTAATAGTTCCTCCGAGAGCGTAATCGCACGTATTGTTCTCTAGCGGATGGCGCCACTGCGATGCCTGGATGCAATGCGTGTAAGATCATGCCAATACATTCCTAAAGCAGCAGTCGCATATAAAAGCGATCCATTTCTGCGAACCAATTACGGCGGAACCCATCTGTTCAACGCCTGTATTCGGTTGGGGCAGCATGCTTGTACATATTTGTGTATGCAAGAGGCGACTGAGAAGCTTTGAGCTCGAAGAACGCTTGACGGATTCAAGTCTATGCGAGTCAAATCTCATCCCTGGTAGCAATATAGACAATCTTAGAGGATAAGCTAATAAGCTTAGACGTCCAATTCGGAAAGAATATGCTCGTTCCGTCTTCCCTGTTCATGCTGCTGGTGATAGATCGTTTTGAGCTGACTATTCTTTAGACATTGTGGGTCTCGATCGGCTGTCTTTGCAGATTCTATTACAGTCGAGGCTTCTCCGCCATCCAGGATTAGTCGAAAAGAGCAATTCGACGAGGTGGAAAACATTTACCGTGGTCGGTCTGTCTTGCGCGCCGCAGTCCAAGATAACTCCTCGTAAAACGAGGCTGTTGTCAAAACCCCCTATTCTCCTCATCTGCACAGCTAGGAAACAGTTACATCACGAAAGGCCGAGAGTCCAATCATCTTCAGCAACCACATTGATATGATTCATCGAGTAAGTATGATTCAAAGCATCCGATGGTGTTACGGACGCTCTGTAATGTCAGTTGGGTAACATATTTCGGCGAGATCCTCTATGCCAGCTACTTCGTCTGTCTCAACTGGATTGCTGCTAGTATATGTGTAGATGTCGGCAAAACTCATGCAATTCACAACGATAGACCATTACCACGATTCGGCTTATCCGTAGTAGTGATGCTTTTCGCGTCTCTCAGCATTTCAAATCTCTGTTCGTTTCCGAATATGCCGATAGAAGGAATCTTCGTGAGCTTGAATCCAGGAGTTCGACAAAACCTGATTTCATGTAGGATTCTTCACTGCCAAATTAGAGATGACATTGGCCCTTGAATCCAAGAACCGAAATTAAGTGCGTAATAAATTGTGTAAGCTCAAATTCGCAATCGAAGCCATCGATCGCCAGCCATAGGCACTGTCTCTGTACAATGGCTGTCTCTTCTGGCTGCAAATAACACTGGACGCGAGCAATAATTTCTTAATTTGTGGCACAGCTGCTATTTCGGGTTCAGTGCATCTAGGTGGGCCTCTTGATATCGAAGAAGGGGGCCTTCACTCTTGGTGATAGAAGGAACGCCACGGGTTGCAAGATAGAATTGCTGTACTTTTCCGGAGCTGAGCTCTCTTCTTCTATCGTACTCCAGAAGAGGATGTATCTCATTACGAGGCTCTATCTGTCTTTCCATGTCGCAAAGCGGAGTGCAGTTAAATGTAGTCGAATGTCGGCGTCCTCTGTTTCTATTACAGTCGGATCGCAAAGAGCATCAATATCGGACAAATTTCTCTTCGAGGGTCGTAATAAATCGGCTTTAATGCGCGTGATATAATCTGCAGATATATTTAGTAGTCAGAGAATGTAGAACCAAACACTTGAAGAAGAGCCATACCAAGTCGATGCAACATTAGACAAAGATCGCGGACGAAGCAGATACTTTGGCTATTGGGCTTTTGCGCCTTGACATCCTGGCGAAATAGAATTTGTGTATTATCATATCGTTGAAAGTTTCTCTCGATAAAACAGAAATTCTTCCTATTGAGTCGTTCTTCGGCTCGAATTGCTAGAGAAGCTGGTGGGACGGCAGAAGAATTGCGTCTTCAGTGACCAAATAGAGCGATACATTCCAGAGCTATCCATTTGCAGCCAAAGGCAACAGGCAGATGGAGGTGGCGAGACAGATAAAGACGATCATGAAGAGGCGTAAGAAAGAAAAAATTAAAAAGCATTGAGCTGCTTGAGTTCATTTTGCGTGCTGTGGCAGGAACAGCCAAGGCCTCCAGTTGACAGCTGACTTCTACCTAGGCTGTCAACTGCAAAAGTACAGTGCCCTATTACAGCGGTATATCTGGTACTTCTATACTCCCCCCGCTTGTTTTCTTTTTCTTCAGTCATAAAGTATCCAAGTCTAAAACAAAGGTTCTTCGACGTTACATTTACCAACCTCAGTTTGGCAGCTTCTCAGCTACAATGCTCATCTCGGCTACGCGGCTGCCGATAGCTTCAAGCCAGCGTCAACTTCGTACTAGCCCGCCGAAACAATAGGCGATCCGGAAGCCGATCTGGATATATGACCCCCACTTCATCAGTTCTTGAATTGGGCCGATTCATCGCAATTTTGTTTAATCAACAGCAGGACAAGTAATTCGACGTGACTTTTGTTACAGTCACAAAAAGAGGGAGCCCAAAGAGACAATCGGGATATATAACTTGACATTTCTTTCTGTCCTTGGAGCGTGAAACACGATGACGAATACTCCATCAAGCTGAATATATAAGTAATCTGGAACCCGATATCATTGGTGGAATTGACTGACGCATCGACAGACTGGATCTCTCTTATCTATCGCGGTGCTCTTCGCGCTTAATTTGTCGTCAATCCCGGCTAAAGCTCCGCTTGAACCCGGTCGTTTATCCCCATGGGGTTGTTAATTGTAACGTTACGCACTTTAAGAGAAGATCGGTGAAGATGATGGCCACATCGAGAGTATCATGGAATTCTTATTTATGGATTATGGCGACCTTTTTTGGGATAAAGGGCATTGCTTGAAGAGGTCAATGCTTGGTGGAAGAGAAGCATTGTCGCAGCAATGAAGTTCCTCCTAGTAGCCGTGGGATTGGTATCCCTAGGTAATATCCCAGATCAATATTCTAAATCTACAGTTTTGCCTAACAACGTACATAGCCCGCTCGCAACTTCTTGGAATACCGACTGTGCCATTCAACATCACCTCTGACAAGACATATGATTTGAAAAATCTTCACACCATTATTGTTGACCTCTCGCATTCTTCCACTCGTGACCAAGATGGCCTTACCTTGATTCCTCCTTCTTTGTGGGAGTTTGCAGAGACTTTCCAGAGTGATCTTGCCGGTATTGGAGTCAACGCAGTGGTGCTTCCGGGCATCAAGGCCGTTTCAAATGCAATCTACCTTACGCTTGATAATGACAAGTCGCAATTCGTCAATGCCGCGGGAAACAAGACTTCAGAGGGCTACCGTCTCTCTGTTACTTCTTCGGGAATCACCATCAGCGGCGCGAGTCCTCTTGGAGCATGGTGGGGAACTCGAACAGTCCTGCAGCAGGCGTTGATCAACGACAAGAAGCTGAAGATTGGAACGGGCATCGATTCTCCAGGATGGTCTGAGAGGGGCATGATGGTAAGCAGCTCCCCCAACAAGACTCTACAAAGTAACTCATCTTAAGAAGAAGATGGCTAACTACTTGCCGTCATTTGCTTGCTCAGCTGGACGTTGGTCGTCATTATTATCCAGCAGACTTTCTCGCAGAGCTGTGCTCCTACCTGTCATTCTTCAAGCAGAATGTTTTCCATCTTCATCTCAGCGACCATGTCTGGGATCCCGCCAAGCTCGGTAGCCACGAACTTGCTCTCGAGCTCTACGCAGGTTTCCGCATCGCCTCCACAGATCCAGCAGTTGCCGGTCTCGCACGGCCAACAAACGAAACATACAGCCCTTCTGTATTCGACAACTTGCAGCAGAAATGTGCAAGCCGCGGTGTAACCATTCTGCCCGAGTTTGAGTCCCCAGGACATTCGATAGCAACCACAGATTGGAGGCCCGAAATTGCTCTCTCTGACTTTAGCATGCTGAACTTGAGCCATCCCGAGACGCTTCCAACGGTCAAGTCGTACTGGAAGGCTGCTATTAACAACTTTCACTCCAAGATTGTGCACATTGGAGCGGACGAGTACGACAGCAACTTTATCAACGAGTACAGCACTTTTGTCAATGATATGAGCGAATACATCCAATCCATCTCGGGCAAAAGCACTCGTATCTGGGGCACTTTCCCCCCTTCGCATGCACCAGGCTCTATCAACGTCAACAAGGACGTGACGGTCCAGCACTGGCAGATTGGCCAGGATAACGGCCTATTCGACTTTATCGACAACGGCTACACCATTGTTAACAGCGATGATTACTTTTACTTGGATCTCAAATATTCAGACGGCAACCAATATCCTAAAGAGCTCGACATCCAGCGCGTCTTCCACGGATCTCCCGACGGCAGTGCATTCGCGCCCAACATTCTCGACGCCACCAACGCAACCAACAATCCTCCTCGAGACAGCCCCAACGTGCTGGGACACTTGGCTGTTGTGTGGAATGATTGGGGCCCAAATGCCAGCACTTATCACGAGGCTTACTACATGGTTCGCAATGGTTTGCCAGCTCTGGCTGACAAGCAATGGGGCGGCTCGCTGCAAGAAGAGGACTATGCTGGCCTATTTGCCACTCTCCAACCTGCAGTGCCGGATCAGAATCTCGACCAGCGGATTCCCTCCAAGGGCCCAACGATTTTGTCGTACGACTTTGGCAGTAACATTGTATCGTCTTTGACAGCCACTGTCCGAGATGGTTCCGGGAATGGCTATCACGGCAGCCTCGAAAATGGCGCCTACGTGAGCGGCAGCGCTCTCCAACTCAACGGACACGACGCCTACCTCAAGACTCCTCTAACAAGCAAGGGACGCAACTACACGCTTTCCTTTTCTGTGCTTCCGAAATCCCACGGCGGAGCGCTCTTCTCAGGCCCAGACAGCAGCTTCCTCAACGGCAACGGCACGTCAACTAACCTCATGCTCGTCGCCGACAACATTGCGTATCCAGTCAATCTAACACTGCCGCTGAACAAATGGAGCGATGTCAAAGTCGAAGCTATCGGCCCTCGGACGTTTATCTCGCTGGGCACTCAACGCCAAGAGGTGACAATCTTGATGGGCATCTGGGGAGGATACATGGAGGAGGGGCCGATGGCGATTGAGGCGCCACTTGCGGCGATTGGAGAGGGAATCAATGGGCAGATGAAGAATATCAAGCTGTCCAGTGACGTATTATAACCCAATAGTTTCTAAATAGTTAATCGTAATAAATTTGGCGAGTTGCAGTTTGGTCGGTGAAGCATAAAGTCAGTGGTTCGTTTGACCGCCATGTAAGTGAGCGAGGCTGACGCCACAAATGGATTCATTGGTTCCTCTGCGCACAAAGAGAACTCTTTTTTTCACAAGTTTCGAAAGCATGAGGTATCGATTTTATCATCACCGTGCAGATCGTACTTTTTGTTTCACGTTGGAAGTAATCTGTCACTTCTGTGCCGTTGTTCTCACCATTTTGGTGGAGAGCGCATGATGTAATGCACTGGCAACGACACAACACTATGAGCTCATCGACTCGCCTCCGAATTGAATATATATACTCCTAGACAAGCAAATAATGAGAAGAGTTTGATAATAATTCATTGGGCAATTGACAATTATATCAATCACATAATATTACAGAAATAGAAGAATCGACTCTGAAAAACACATTCATCATGTCTGAGCATCCTGCGCACTACCAGGGCGAATTCCATGCTCGCAAGCCGGGATCTGAACCCATGATGAAAGGAGGCGTAAGTCACACATTGTCATACAAAAATTCACATACTAACAAAACAAACCTATCACAGCATCAACCCGGCATCAAAGTCGGCAACGACCGCTTTCCAGAATCTCACCTCGAACTTCATCCCCCAGGAACCGCCCCAGCCGAAGCATCCTTCCGACCAAACCCCATCTCAGAAGTCCCCGGCCAGGCCAACAACCCCGAAGTCGACCCTTCCGGCCGGTCAGACCCTCTAGATTTCCCCGGCGCCACATCAAAGGACGTCAATACGGGCTACGGCCGCCCACTGCAAGGTCAAGAAGGCCGAGAAGTGGCTGCACAATTACCAGGAAAGAAACACACTGGCACAAGAATGCACGATCGCGGCCACAAGAAGGAGGGGACGGGATTGGGTGCCATAGCTGCGAACGTGAATCAAAGTGACCCTGTGAGAGAGCACGGATGGGATCTGCCAGAGGGCGTGGACAAGGGCATGAGAGGCAAGGGAGGTGCGGATTATCCTGGAGCAGAGGAGATGGAACCTGCAAAGGCAGATGAGGTTGCGGCAGAGAGGTTTTAGGATACGAATGGGATTTATCAAATAGTAAAAAGAGAAAAGAGAAAAGAGAAAAGGAAATAAAAAAAGCCTTGCATTCGTCCATGAGATTTATGCATCACTTCAATGTCGTGATATGCAAATCCTTGGCCATGCTCTCCAGTCGGACGAATTGATAGCAAAATATTCGGACTCGGCATAACAGTTGTTGTTCAATAACAAAAAAACCAGCTCACTTGTCCTATGTCCTGCAGATGGAAGCCATTTAATAAGTTCTGGAATCCTACGCCATCTTTGCCGGTCTCAAATACATTAGCACCACACCCTCAAAATATCCCACACCAAAAACTATTTCTTACGCTCACCAAATAGTGCTCACGCCAAAGGCATATATACCCTTGCTATCCAATGCTGGCCACCGCGAATAATAGCAAGATGTACGAGCTCTCTGTCTTTCAGCTCCTGCCCCTCCTGCTTCTCAACAGGAAGTCAATCTCCTACGGAGTTCTTTTCAGCAGACCTCATCTCGTTTCACAAGCTTGTCGCTTATCAATCTATAGAGTCACATCGGGGGCGGCCGCGGCATGTCTAGCAGGGATGCAAAACGAGCGACAGCCGGTTGGTCTTCTGTTGCGTTCGGGGTTAAGCGAGGCAAGCTCTAAAATGCTTATTGTTGCATCGAACGGGTTTCATCCGACGACTGTGTGCTGAGCTTGGCAAATATGGGTAAATATTAAATGTCCAGTAGATGAGATTTGAAAGTAGCTTGTTCGCTGTTGGCTTGTGATGTCGTTCGTATATACAAAATAGGTACAGGCATGGTGAAGGGAAAATTCGCAAATAGATTGAGGCTATGTACTAAAATATGTCTTGTGCCATTGAGAAATCACATCTTAAAGAAAAATAGACTCGAAGAGAGTTCGCTAGTACCTCCGATGTACTAGCATTATCCCTCCCATCACGCAATGAATGCAATCTTCAACACCAAAAAGAAATAAGAAAAGCCGCCAGATTTATGAAAGAAATAACAATATCCCATGTAAAAAGCTAATGCGAGCTCGCCTGCCAAATGTTCCCAAATCAAAATGCCTTTCGCTTTCAATCGCATCCAAATCATCTACGCAAATAGAATCAAAACCCATTCCTTCTTTTTTTCAGCCCATCCAAAGGCCATACAGTTGATTATTCCCTTTAACACATCACATTCAAGTGAAATCATAAGTGACCAAGCTCTCTCTCCCGTCCGACGTCTGCCGAAGAACAGTCACCCTCTGATTATCAGTCCCAACCCAGTTTCGCCTGGGCTCGGCATCTTCTGATGAGGCAGCGTCTTCAGCATCGTCAGAACTCCTATTCACCCGAGGTCTAACTTCAACGCTCGTGCTATCGTGGTGTCCATCTAAATCCCACACTCTAATCTCATCGCCACGCTCACTGACACTAACAGCTGTGCCCGCTGGGGTGATGTCGGCGTCTGCAATGCCCGAAGTGTGGCCATAAAGCTTCATGGCATTGGAAATGGCAAACGACTTTTCCGTTGCAGTGACGACAAAGAGCACAAGTGTGTTGTCATGCATGGTAGCAAGAAGATATGGATGGCTGTAGCAGAGCTTAGCCGGTCCGCCCTCGTCGTCATCCAGGAACAAATCTGGAAAGTTGGAGCAGGTAGGGCACTTTGGCCGGTACTGGGTGGAGGTGACAAAGTGGCCAGTCTCAGCGGGCAGGGTGTAGGCAACGCGAGATGTGATGACATCGGGCTTGGAGCTGCCCGAAGGCCGAATGTCAAAGTTCTGGATTCCGATGGCCCAGCCACCAGCAGTGTCGAAGGAGTAGGCGATGGAGGCAACAGCCGACGACTTGAGCTTGCGGAGAGACAGGACAAGAGGTTGTCGCGAGTAATCCGACTTGAGCGATGAGAGAACTTGGGGGTGAGAGAGAGTTCTGCTTTTGACAACCTCGCTGTACACCTGGAATATCGAGGGTTCTTCGTCTTCGGTGACATCGCCATCTTCCTTGCCATCATGATGTCTTGTAGCCTCTTCAACAGGCACAGAGAAAGTACCCGCGTCAGCTGCAGTCGAAGCCAATTCAGTCTCAGGCTCTGCTTTGGGCCGCTCAAATGAGTACAGCGAGATGAAGCCCAGTTCTGCAGCCGTCAGGGCATAAGGATACGAGTAGGCCACCGACACAAGTCTGCCCACATAGCTCTTGTCCTGGCGATACAAGACAGACAACCTCCCCTCAGAGACAATCAGGCGCCAGATGCCAAAGGTGCCGTCGTTGAAGCCAAGTATAATGTCCAGCACATCGGCAGAAAGCCTCCCCCCATCGAGGGCCAGCGCCGTGGGCACCAGGCAGATGCCATCGTCCGTCTCGGTGGTTGTCTGCGCAATGGACTCTTGAGTGCGCAAGTCCCAGGCGCGCAGTCCGGCCTGCATGTCCACCGTCACGGCCAGGCCGTCCACGACCTTGACCAGGGTGCGCCGCTCCTCGATGGGCGTCAGAGCAAAGTTGACGGGGCTGACCTGGACGTGGCGCACCTCACAGAGGCCGCGGGCCCAGTTGTGCCGCAGCCTGTACTGCTGCTTCCAGTCGACATCTGAGGCTTCCCGAGTCTTGCCCGACGGGTCTACCGGGTTAAAGGGAGGCTTGATGGATTCAATTTCAAACTCGGCTGCTTCAGCTTCAGCCAGCGACGACGATGCGCCAGTGCTGCTGCGGTTGGCGATGCTGCTGCTGCCCGGTGCCGATTCGGCCCCCACAGACGCTGAGGCTGAGACCAGGCTTCGGCTCTCTCCCTGGTTCTGCTGCTGTTGCTGGCCGGGAGCCTCGCGTATGCTGGGGACGCGGGCGTACGAGCGGTTGGCGACCTTGAGGCCCGGAATACGGTTGGCGCGCGGCAAGATGAACCTGCGGTAGTAGTGCTGGCGCCACAGCTGCGGATCTGACGAGACTCTGTAGAACTGCCGCGACACGGCCGCCAGGTGCAGCAGCGTCTGCTCGTCGGCGTAGGAGAAGATGCGCAGCAGCAGCTCGTCGGACACGCCTCGGGTGACGTCGTACGCGGGCTTGGCGAGGCGCTGCCGCTTGGACGAGGCATCGCCGCGGCCGGGATGGAGATGGAGAGGATCAGCGTGGCCGGGGTCGCTGTGCGACGCCTTTCTCTTCATGCTGTGGGAAGACATGGCCGTGTATGGTGGAAGCGAGTCTGCGTGGAAGACCCGGTAAGAATGAGAAGATATGAGAAGAAAAAGAGGGTGATGGAGAAGAAGAAGAAGAAGAAGAGAGAGAGCACGCACGTGAGTATGTACAGAGGGTTGAATATGTGCTGTTATGTGTTTGTAAGGATGATGAGGGGACAACAAGCACGGGTGTAGTCTCTATGCGCTACAGCCAGGCCGTTCTCCAAGCAAGTTATGAATAAGAGAAAGACGCCATATACTTCCACCCAACGTCGTAGCTATCTCGGCCCTTGGCCTGCTGCTTCTCTTGGCTCGCCCTTTGGACAACAGCCAAAAAAGCCCACAAGCGAGCCCCCGGGGGGAATTGCGGTGGAGAAAAAAAAAAGGTGATAATAAACGTATGTGAGGGATGGCAGAAAGTGGCGTTCAATAATAAGAATAGCAAAGATAATAAAAATCTGACGAAGCGGGAAAAGAGAAAAGAGAAAAGGAAGGGAGAGAGGAGAGGAGAGAGAACGACGTGCGAATTTGATTTTTTTTTTCTCTCAAGGGAGGCAGAGACAAAAGACAGAGACAAGGAGTCCAAAAAGAGAGAAGAGAAATTGGAAGAAAAAAAGACTTGCTCTTCGGTGACACGCAACGTGGGAATTTGGTGTTTTTTGGAAGGGATTGAAATTCTGGGGTTCCAGATAAGCCACTTTTGTCTCAGGCACCGAAAGGGACGATGGAACCGCTAAAACGACTGGGCGCAAATCGCAAAAATACAGTTGAGCACGGCCACTAAAACGGTCATGTCGCTATAAAACCGGCTCCAAGTGTGCTTTGTAAGAAATCAGTCGCTGGAGAGGGCTGCTGCGGTCGAGGTTCCCGGGTTCTGAATCAGGGCGCTGGAAATTGAAACTCGGGTCTCGCCGGGCTCTTATATAGAAGGGCGGCCCTTCCCGCAGAGAGCTGGAGGCTGATGTCTTGGAGTGCTACAGTAGGCAGCTTTTTTTCGAGGCTCTCGATTTGTCGGGGCTTGCGGAAGTGCGTCCGAAGTTGGTTGGAGTTATTTATTTATTTATTTATACATTTAATTGATTTTTTTTTCCCCATCATTTTAATGCAATTTATTTTATGACAGTTTTTCGTTTCTTTTTTTTTTTTTTCCTCCCCCTTTGCTCGAGCTATTATTTTTCTCCTCTTACATGGCCCCTCACCTCCCTCAGAAACTCCATGTCCAGTCTCCTGCCCGGCATCCATCCCACATGCCGGCCAATCGCTAATGCAGCCGCTATCCAATCCCACTGCAAAATGCTACATGCACCTCATGCTGATGGCACCGAACCCCCAGCACAAGGTACATCTGATATGGCGTTCCCCGCAAGCAGGTACACAGAGCTACTGAGTAATTGCACTGCAGTAGTGTGTATCTGCCGTCCATGTATTAGCAGGCACTTGATATCTCTCCGTCTAAACCTCCAAAAGAGGCCATCCCAAGACGGCTCCCTATCGTCTTAATCGTCGTCTTCTCGATCCAGAAACCGCCTCCTATTTCACATTCGTCGTAGAAAAATCATAGTCTTTGCAGCTGAGAAATCCAAAACTTGTCTATTTTTCTAGTCCAACCGTGGGCTCTGCGCCGGCTCTCCCCTCCCTGCTCAAAGTCACTTCTAAAAGGAGACGCCTGCAGGTGCGCTTGTATCAGCCGCGGAGGCCAGAGCCAATAGACGGCCATACAGGCAGTCCAAGCCGTGATTCAAGGTGCAAATTGCATGCATGCTAGTAGTAGCAGTAGTAGAAAAAGAAAAGAAAAGAAAAGAAACAAGACGGCGACCAGCATCCCATACCGCCCCCTGGTAGTCTGGCCCCTCCCCTTGTTTATGCAGCTCAGCTCTCGGAGTTTTCTGGCTGAGGGCCGTCGAGTCCAGCTCTAGTTTTAGCCTCTGCTCTCTTTTTCTTTTTTTTTTTTCTCCTTCTCCTCCTTTCCGGCCAGATTCCGCCCCTTGATGACAACCGTGGTGTTTTGCCTCCTCCCTCTCATTCTCTATTGGGAAACTCTCGCCGGTTTCCCAATTTGCCCCCTCTCGTCTCAGCCTCTTCTCGCACTCCCCATCCATTCGCTCGGATTCATCCCGAAAAGAACTTTATAGAAAATAGTAGATGGGCAATTACCCGCTCGTAGTAATATCCTCCCGGTGCTTCGGATAGGCCTTGCCTGTTCCCCTAGCGCAGATCATCCGCATATTGCCGTGCTAAGCCGTATTCACGGGTCATAACCCTCCTCGAAATGCGCTTCCATGCCCATGCTCAACGCGGTGCTTGTACGTACGTGATGCTCGTATAAAAGTCGTGTGTATTCGTTCGTCGTCATTGTCGTCATTGCTTGGCGTAGCTGTCAACCCCTGGCCGGTGTTGCCTCCACCGTCCAATACCATGGCCCCGATCCTCAGAGATGGACTTTGGCAAACAGATCGTCGTACAACTTTCCAACCCATCCTTCGGACGCTCCAGCCCGCGCAACAACCCCTAGCCCTCCCACAGCCCACAGTGCAGCCGCGGCCACTACTGCAGCCTGAACCGTGAGCCAACGCCGCCTGCGCTGGCGTTTGGTCTTCTTATCAACCGCGACTGCTTGGCTCCCCCACCAGCCACTGGTTGAAGGTGCAATTCCGAACCACTTAGCCAGTCCCCAAACCATATGGCCGCATCCGATTCCAATCAGACCCCGGTAGGCAGTGGCCGCAATCAGAGGGTGCTTGGCGAAGCCATGGGAAACATAGGCCAGTCCGATGTTGGAGCTATCTCCCTCCACGACCAGGGGCAGGATCCTATTCATAAAGACGTGGGCACCGTAAAAGGCCGTGTAGACGTAGCCAGACCAAGAGATCCAGCTCACCTGCGGCCAGAGTCGAACCGAAGAGCGAGATGAAGACGTCGTGCTATCGGTTCGTGAACTTATCAGCGGAAACATGCCCGGCGTCGATCCTCCGTATCTTCGTATGTTTTCCGATCTCCTCAGCAGGCGTAGAGCAATTCCCGAGCCGATGTGCATCAGCACCGGCAAGCCAACCAGCAACGGCTCCGTAATAGACGTCTGGTAGAGCTCCCGGCCCATGAGCAGGTACGTTTCCGAGCCGGCCACGCTTCGTGTAATCGCCGGAAGGAGAGATACATTGGCCAGGTGCATAGTGGTGAACATGGACACAGCATAGCTGGAATACTTTTGCATCCGAGTGACTATTGACCGTGCATCATCAGAGGCATGTTAGCATAAGAACACACAGAATACAACATGCATACCCATACACCGCCATCCAAACCAGGAATGCAATGCATGAAGCCAATAAAAGGTGCAAAAAGCAAAGCAAAAGCGGAACGCAAAGGAAGCCAATCAGGGTCATCCAGGGCAAAACGAACGGTAGTAGATGGCGCCGTGGCCGCTGCCACTCAGCCCCGGGGCCATGGTCGAGCCAGACTTGATGCTGCCCACACTTCGGTCAACAGAGGCGCCATCCGAAGCCAGGGAGTCCATTGGATTCTGCTTTTCAGTCGGTGTATCCCCGTCCGAGTCCATGGGCGCAGGATCGAGCTGGAGCAGCGAAATGAAGGTCGAGTTCGAGTCCCTCCGATCTCGCCGGGAGCGCAGGCTCTCAGCGTCCCAATCGCTCTCCATGGCGATTGGCAGGTAGTTCTGAGGCTTCTTTCGTGTTTTTCTTTTCTCCTTGCCCGAGTTTTTGAAATTCCCTCTTTCGAATTTAGACCGTGGAAAGATTCCGAGTTAGAGACGAAAATGTCCGAGTAAGACTTGCATATGTGATCAGTCCGAGCAACAGGCCATTACCACCTTATGTTGGGAAAAAAAAAATTAAGGTACCAATAGCAAAGGCTGGGGGAACCAATAGCAGAGACTGCAATAGTATCATGGAGGGGTGAGTCTATGCCTATTGGGGAAATGGGACGGTTGAAGCTGTCCGTCAACTTGACCTAAGAGAAAATCAAATGCAACCACATTGAACACTGGATTTCCAGACGGAGCAAAAGCTGCATGAAGATTTTTTTAAAATTCTTTGTAATTAGATTCTCAAGTATCCGTGGACATGATTTAACAATTGAATCTAAATTTGACTGATGGGGCCACTCGAACTCTCCTTTGACAACAACATCTCGGCCACTTGAGTTGCTAGTTGACCGCCGTCTCCAGCACCTTTACTCAAAGACACAGCTCCCTCTGTCCACATCAGAATATCCTACTCTATTAGTCCTAGCATATCATTCAATTCAGTATAGCTTCAATTACTCGGTGTAGCATCATATGCATCCAGCAACTGGAAGCAGCTACTAAAGCATGTACGAACACGTATTTACACAGCTTACAGCTCGCACATGCGAGTCAATGGAGTCTTTCCATGCAAGCCACGCCCACTTAACGCCATCTCCTATCACCATCTTCTTCTCCCTTGCATTCCACCGCCATAGCGAAATGAGCTGTCCAATTTACTGAATCCCTTCGTATTAGCAATCCATCAGAGCCACTCCAAGCCCAAAGCTGAAGCGCGCAATCCTAACTCTTCTGCCTCTAGCAGTGTTTAGTAGCTCGGCCGTAGCGCTGCAAGGGAGCTCTCCCGCTGAAGCTGACCGCTAACGTGCCGTCAAGACAGAGGCCCTCGCCCTTTTACCTAGCCGGTACCCCGCACTCTTGCGCTTCCAGTAGGGCTCCGGCCAGTATCCGCCAAGTACAGGGCACCAGCGGCACGTCCTTTCAGGCACGGCAACTCACCCCCACCATAGCTTCCACGGAGCTCCGGGCTCCGAACTTCCGACAGCTACGCCTTTTGCTCTCCAATCGTTATCGCGATCGTCACCACCAAAAAGTTGCGAGTCGCCAGCTTCAAGGCAGCGCATCCGCAAAAGCTGCGCCTCGCTCAAGCGACATTCAACGCTCATTGCCTCTCATCTCATTCGGTGTGAAATATTGAGCAGCAGCCAAAATGCCTCCCGTATGTGCAATTGTCTCTTCCCACTCGTCAATGTGACCTCGCAAAGCTAACGCGTCTCTCTCCCGCCAGAGACACCAAACCCTCCCTCCAGCGCAGACCACCTCTGCCAAAGAGGCCCAAAAGTCCTTCTACTGCAGCCTCTGCTCCAAGGGCTACTCCCGCATGAACGACTATGAGGCCCATCTCAGCAGCTACGACCACAGCCACAAGCAGCGCCTCAAGGACATGAAGGCCATGGTGCGCGACCCCAACGCCGGCGCCAAGGCGAGAAAGGCCGAGGCCAAGGCAGACGGCATAGTCAGCATCAAGCTTGACCAGGATGCGCCCTCTTTGAGCGCTGGCAATGCCGGCGGTGGAGGCGGTGGCGGCTTCAAAAGGGGCGGCTTCAAGAAGACTGGCTTCAAGAGCGCTTTTGCCCCTGCAGAGCCGGCAGCTTCGGTCGATGCACAACCAGCGGCGGCAACAGACGCGGCCCATACACTGGCAGATCAACGGTCTGGAGGGCTGGTGGGCAAAGGAGAAACGGCTTCGACTCTACCACTGGCGTATAAGAGCTCGCTGGTGGAGAGTGACACAGAAGACGAGGGATACGAGCTGTACGACCCGAGATTTCCCACTGATTGACTTGGTCAGCATCAAATCGGATGCCGTTTTCTATTAATGGGTATAAAAAATACTACAAAAACGATGATATCTGAAAGTTCCGTCTCTTTCAATCTCGCCCTATTTCATATCCCCTACATCTCATCATCAGGCTGCATCCACCTATGGGAGTCTATCTGAGAGAGATCCTCTTCCAAGAGGCCAATCATGTTGCGGCTACCGAAAAACCAATCCGCCAGCTGCGATACCTGGCCGCTGCCTTGAGCCGGCATGCCAGCATCATTGGTACTGGCGTTGGCCATGACCTGGTCCTCGTTGGGGATGAAACCCAGTTGGCTCAAGTACATCTCAAATTCGTCCCCTATGGAGACGGAGTTTTCGTCTTGCTGCTGCTGAGTCTTGGCTTCCACGTACAGCTTGGCGATGTCAAACATGACTTTGCAAAGCAGGTAGAGCTTGTCAATGGGCTCTGAAAGCCCTTTTGCCCCTTCGAGGGAATTGACAAAGTCTTGGAGAACTTTGAGATCTGCAAGTGAAGATGTTTCGATAACATAGCAAAATAAGACGAAGAAGGGGGCAAAGGGCGTTAGTAGGAGGTTCCTGTGAACATGGCGATATAATATCAGCATCTAGTAACAAAGAAACTAGAATACCCGGAGAGGGTCTAAGAGCATGGGTATCATGGAGAAATGGTCCTTACCAGTGGATATACAGGGATCGCATATAGGTGCTGATATCCATGAACACAACGCATTCTTGGTGTGTCTTCATGGCATGGCGTGCCGCATCCAGGCACTCGTCACAAAATCGAGTGATGGAGCCTTCTGGTGCCGGTATGACCCGGTAGATGAGCGTCTTGGTGACATAGAACTGGACCTCGTCGCCTTTGATAAAGACGTCTACAACTTCAGAAGTTCCTATCGATCTGAGCAGCGTCTGGACCTTTTCGCGCGTCTCATCCGTCTCAATCTCCAGCTTGCTGCTTTCTGCAGCCAGAGCTTGGGCACGTTGGACCAAATCAGCCTGAGGACTTGCTAGAGCAACCGGGCTGTATCTGTACAAACTCCATTAGCACATGTAGCATGAGATAACAGACTTGAAAGGGAAGCAGGAGAAGGTGAAGCAGAAGAAGAGGCTCCTTACAGCTGTTCGTAAATCCGGCTCTGTAAGCTGCTTATCTTGACCCACAAGGTCGGGAACGTAGTCGAAGTTAGATGATCAAAGCCATTCACTTCAAACTCGCGTGGGATATCAATATCACATTCTGGAATCACCGACGCCCGTCCAAGTCTCAGGCCCAAGCCCTTGTCCAGGGTATAGACATGCCAAAAGACAATCTTCTTTTGCCGCGCAACCAGCGGCGGGTCGTTTCTGAGAGATTCTGTTCGATGGTAGCCGCCAGCTTGGCATAGCCAGGCTGCCATTGTAATGAGATGCCAGGCCACAGAGGGTCTGGAGACGTCGATGGCATAGAGGCACTATATGTAGGTCTTGATATTAGGAACCCATAACGAAAGAGATGATTCAAGCAAAGAAAACGTAGAGACTCACCCCCAGAAGCAATGCTTGCACATTCTCAATCTTTGGTGACAGGAAAAGCGGAAAGTTGGCCAGCGTCGTCTCCAGATTCGTCTTGCAGATAATGACGTATCTGCTGTACTCTTCTCGCACCGCTTCCTCTTTCGCCAGCGAGTGTTGCTCTACAAAGAGGTTATACAACATGGCATTGACCACGGCAAAAATTGCGTCAGGATAGTCCTCGGTAGGGAAATAGACGGCGCTGCAGAGCTCTGAAAAGTCCTTTATGCCGACTAGTGTGCAGAGGATGGTGAAGAAGGTAGGAGGAGCGGCTGGTAGTAGTGTTGTCAAGTCAGATATCTGCTTCTTCTTTCTTTTCACCTGTTGGTAATGGTAGACTTACTTTTGACATGTCTCAGAAGAGCAGCCACGGTTGCCTGCGGTGGCATCGCCAGCTTGCTCACGCCCCCTGGAGGAACGGGCTGCTGGAACGGGAAGCGAGGCCCATGGCTTATAGAACGCTTCTTCTGCATCTCGACGAGCTGGCTGAGATTGGTGAGAGCAGTTTCCATCTTAGGGTTTAGGGCTCGTAGAGGTGCTCTCTTGACGGCACGCTCGAGGAACTCGCTCGCAAAGGTGGTGTGCACGGTGAGCCCCGAGTCGCCGCCGAGGGCCGATTCTTCACTGGCGCTGTCATAGTCGGCGTTGGAGGAGGTGGTTTGGATGTTGTTGAAGTCTGTTGATGTTGTTGCTGGGGTGTGTATGAACTTGGAGGCATCTGTGGCTGTAGAACTTGAAATGTTCTTCAGGAGAGCTTCGATGTTACCCAGACGGGATTCGATCTGGTCAATTTTTCTCTCGCTGAGGTGAAGGAGAGAGCACACCAGTCAGCAACTTGATATGAAAGAACGACAAGCAAGTTGGCAATAGATATCTAGAAGGATAAAGGTTCCAAGCATGAGCAATAGATGGAATAGACGCACTATTGTGATGATATCAGGACTCGCTGCCGTGGCTCCTTTGGTCGTTGCCCAGCACCAGTAGACGTGCAGGTACGCTTTGCAGTTCTGCAGTTGGAACAAGGCCACTCTTTATCACATCGTATCTGTCATATCATTCAAAGGGCCAAAGTCATCAGCTTTGTTCCCAAGTAAGAGGAACGATACGCCGTATTTCACGGCATCATTCTTGATCAAACGCTCAACTCACCTTTTTGAGGCGGCATTGGTCGCACTGAGGCGCAGTCGTCAGCAACAAAGTCATGTTGGATTCAAACCAATATCCCACTGTAAGCTCCCTCAGCACCCTCTTAGAGCATCTATCGTAGCATTACAGGCGATGCAGGGCATGATCTGCAGCACCCAAAAGGGAATATAGCCATTGGCTTGGACTTACAGCTCTGCGAGCGGATGGATCATCGGCGGCCGCGGACGGCGCGAGGTTCTGCATCGTAGGATCTTGGCTGGGATACTGGCGCTCAAGCTAATGCCGATAGCAAAAGGTATACTGGCGGTGGCTGAAACATATATTGCGGTAACGGTCCTTTTGTTTGGGACGAGTTGGGACGCTTTGGTGTTTTGCTTTATCCACTCTTCTTTCCTTCATTCGACCTGCTCTTTTTTCATGGAGGGAGTGCAAAGAGAAGGTGAGCATGTCGTTCCCTATAGCATCCTTTACCAGGTACCGATGTTAGGGCCTGTACGGAGCATGTTAGTGGCATATGGCTAATTCCGCAGCAGTTTCACCAGCTTGATTGAGAAAGAAGCGTTAACTGAGCAAAGTATAGGATTGAATTTCTCGAATGCGAATTGAATTTAGATCATTTTTGTTGGGCGCAATTCGTTGACACGAGTCGCTGCCTTGACAAAGAATGATGAGTTGAGAGTATCGCTAATACTGTTGCCTCATACAGGCAGAAGCTTCCTGTACCTTTACACACTCTATATGAGGCAAAGTACCTGCGGAGTTATCGCACATCCGCGGGGTCCGGGCAACCTCAGTGGCTGATGCGAGTTACGTATGAGCTGGCGAACCCAATTGAATACTTTTCAATAAAAGAGGAAAGAACCGTTTACTTGTTTAGTAATAAAGATCATTAATTCGGTTACTTGCGTCGAGTTCTGTATTTGGCAGAGGTATAGTAGTAGCGCCAAGGCTTACTCTGGTTGCCGTTATCCGTAAAGCATATTGCTCTATCCTTGTCTTGGTACACGTAATTGAAGGCATACTATTACTTGGATTCTGTTGCGGGCCTTCAGAGACATCCATGTAGTTGAGCCATGCATTATAATGATTGAATTTGAGGTGATGCTAGCATCTAGAAGAAACGGAGCATGGTCTATATCTGCAATCTCAAGATCGTGTTGTCAAATGCACTCTTTGCAGATTTATGGTTTCCCAAATCTCGTACCAATTTTATAATAGAGAAAAGAAATTCGAAATAATGATCAAGCTGAAGAGGTTGAGTTCACTTGATCATTGTCTATGTAACAGCAAGATAGCTGTAATATGGAAACTTCCTAACAGGCTAGCAACTGGATTGCACAGGTCGTCAACTTACCAGCAAATTAAATGAAGATATCATGGTTCATCTTTAATAGAATTAATTAAAAAAAAATGTAGCAGAGTCTACCTCTTTGCTATCGCCATTAATTACATATGCAATACATAAAAATGTGTTTTGTTTGCCATCCCTTTTTATCGTGCATTTCAAATAAAAGCCATTCGACGCCGCTTATATATAGTACGCATCTTTTTGTTTCGCCCTTCCCATTCGTTTTGGGGAATTTCTTCACTCATTACTCCACATCAATTCAATGGTATCAAAAATACAGCATCCCCTTCCGCTTTCCTTTCTTAGGACTCAAAGGTTTTGTTTAAGCCTCGGGCTTGCGGCCAACCATGAGGTACATGGGTGTGAAGAGCTTCTCGCGACCACCAGCAACCAGGCAGTCAGCCGCCAGAGCCAAGCTGTCGGCGGTCTTCTTGGTGCCGGCAGGCGCAATGCCGACCGTTTCCAGCAGACCAGCCAGGTTGTGGGCAATGGCACGTCCCCACTTGGTCATGCGGACAATGGTGAAGACGTCACCAAGCGTCTGGATGTACTTGAGCTCGCCAGACAGGGGCCAGTACCAGGGGGAGTGGTCCTCGCGGTCAGCCAGATCCTCGTGCCTCAGCAGCTCGAAGCCGGCGGCGTGCATGGCGTCCAGGGCCTCGGAGACCTTGCACATGTTGGAGATGCCGTCGCCCTGCTCGATTCCGAGACGGATCTCGCGGTGGTGCAGGTTGTTGTTGTCGTACTCCTCAGTCATCAGCCACTCGTAGACGCCAAAGACACCGCCGGGCTTGAGCACGCGGAAGATTTGGCTGTAGATGCCCTCGAGGGTAGGGGCGTGGACGGTGGCCTCGATGGCGTAGACGGCGTCGAAGGTGTTTTCAGGGAAGGACATTTGCTGGCACACGCATGTTAATAATTTGTACATGAGGCGACTTGTTTGAAATTCGGCGAGCCGCAACATACCATAAAGTCGCCCTTGACAAAGGCCAGCTGCTTGGAGAGACCCTCCTTCTCGGCGTAGTGAGTAGCTCGGTCGATCTGGTAGTCGTTGTTGTTCAGGCCGGTGACGTGGCATCCGGTGAACTTTGCAATCTCACGAGCCGGGCCGCCAACACCGCAGCCAACGTCGAGCACCTTCATGCCCTCCTTGATGCCAATGCTGTGTGCCAGGTAGTGCTCGTGGCGGGCAATGGCCTGGTAAAAGGGCTCGCCGGCGGAGAAGCGGCAGAAGTGGAAGGACTGGCCCCAGCCGTACTCGTACAGATCGGTGGCCAGATTGTAGTAGTGCCTCGTCAGAGTGGCATACTCGGCTGTTCGTGCCTGTTGCGGTGATTGTCAGTGTCTCGATTCATCTAGCTGGCTTTCTTTTTCTCCTCTTTCGCCTGTTGGGGAATGAGGCCTGGGCGGGAATCACTCACGGCACGCTCCTCGGCAGTCTCGTTCTCGGCGGGCTTGTTGTCCCAGTGCTTGAAGTACTCGTCCACAGCGGCCTTTTTCGCGTCGGCGCCCTTGGAGAACATGGCGGCAATGCCTCCCTTGGCCTTGGCCGAGTTGCCGTGCATGGCCTTGTTGAAGGCGGCATCTCGGGCCTTGTCCTCCTTCTCAAGAGTAGCGGGAGCCATGTTGAAGTGGAAAAATTAATTAAAAGATAATTTAGAAAATAAAATCTCTCTATTACTAGAAGTAATGGTCTTAAAAAAAGAAGATGGGTGGGTAAAGAGGGAAGAGGAAGATATTAAAAGGGAGAGATTCAAGGACAGAACAGAAAAGACACGCAGAGCGAATCAATGGCGGGAAAAGGGAACGGTGATGTGGCGCCGCGAGGAATTGGGCGGAGCTGCTGGACCTTTTTATGCGTTGTCCTTTGGTATCGCAACAATTTCACAGGCTCCCTGCGTCCGCCGCTTTTTTTTTTCTCTTTTACCCCTGACGAGCTGCGCAGAGAAAACGCCAATCTCCAATTTCTGGGCTTGTGATATCGCACTAGAGGCGGAATTTGGCGATCTGGTTGGCTGGATCGCGGATGGAGGGGGCCTGGGGTTGGGCTAGATGGTCCGTGATAGGCAGGCGGTGAAGTGCCCCGCGAGGTGCGAATACGAACGCGAACTCGCCTTTCGCGAGAAATACGCGTATTTGAGCTGGCGCAGCTGTTGCTGTTTGTACGGAGCAATTTGCATGACCGAGCGACGAGTTAAAAGTTAGCTCCAATGTCGTTATACAATCTTAATACAACCTTCCATCCGAGGTCTGTAATTGTGGTTACCTTGAGTAGATAAGGGTGGCTGCTCAATTTAGGGCAGAGATGAGCCCGTGTTCAGCATCAAATCCGGCCCTTCAGGGTCCCTGTTTTCTAGAAGCCCAATTTCGAGCCTAACAAGTGGTGCCTGAGTGATATTGCGACACTTGTTGGTCTAACTGCAATTGCCTCGAATCCACCTTTTTCTGCTCTTTTCGGCTGCTTTGCAATCCTCTTATCGATAGCTGATAAGATTCCACATCTTGATTATGTAACAGCGCCGGGTGGCGGGACTAGCGCCAGTCTCCACCAAGATTTCTCTGCATGCCGCGATCTTGGATTTGCTTGTTTGCAACTCTTATCCTTTCTATATCAAGAAACACCGAATTCAGCATCACCCGCCTATTCATCACAGCCACAGCATCGCCTCACGGAACCTGCGCCCGCCATGCCTCCCCAGATCAAGCAGGACCTGAACCGGTCAGGGTGGGAGACGACCGACTTTCCGTCCGTCTGCGAAAACTGCCTGCCCGAGAACCCATTTGTCAAGATGCTCAAGGAAGATTATGGAGCTGAATGCAAATTGGTACGTTCGTGTCCATCACCCTCTGACCGTCCTACTCTTCCGCCAGCTCGACCTTGTATCAATCGAAACGTAAACGTATGCTAACAATTACATCTCCAGTGCACGCGACCCTTCACCGTCTTCAGCTGGGCTGCCGAGCGCGCGCAGGGCCGCAAGAGGCGAACCAACGTTTGCCTGACGTGCGCGCGGCTCAAAAACTGCTGCCAGAGCTGCATGCTGGATCTCAGCTTCGGTCTCCCCATCACCGTCCGCGACGCCGCGCTCAAGATGATCGCGCCGGGACCCCAGTCCGAGATCAACCGAGAATACTTTGCGCAGAACAACGAGAAGCTGATTGAGGATGGCAAGGCCGGGACTGAGGAGTACGAGAAGACGGACGAAAAGGCGCGCGATCTACTGCGACGCCTGGCTGCCAGCAAGCCGTACTTTCGAAAGGGACGGACCGTGGACGAGTCAGAGCTTGCTGCCGCGAGAACCGGTGGCAACGCTGCTGTTGGCGCTGGTGTTGGAGGCGCTGGGCCGATCCG
The DNA here is from genome assembly GCA_038502285.1 of Trichoderma sp. 2475. Classification (NCBI taxonomy): domain Eukaryota; kingdom Fungi; phylum Ascomycota; class Sordariomycetes; order Hypocreales; family Hypocreaceae; genus Trichoderma; species Trichoderma sp. 2475. Next base: position 762,443 of record JARPVV010000018.1, read on the forward strand.
AACTCGAGACTCACGGGCTGCCGCAGCCGCTGGCGCTGGTCCGCGATCCGGCGGACGAGGAAAAGGCCGACCTGCATTTCCCAGCGCGGCACAGCTTCCACCGAGCCCAAAGGACTGGCTGCCGCCGGATGATCCCAACATCATGTCACTATTCGTCACGGGCGTGGAGGACGATTTGCCCGAGTACAAGCTCCGCGACTTCTTCAAGGAGCACGGCAAGATCAAGAGCTTGGTGTGCTCGCACATGTCGCACTGCGCATTCATCAACTACGAGACGAGAGACGGTGCCGAGAAGGCCGCGGCCGCGTGTCAGGGCAGAGCAGTGATTGCGGGATGTCCGCTGAGGATTCGCTGGGGACAGCCAAAGGCGATTGGAACGATGGATCGCGAGCAGCGCTATCAGATGCTCCAGGACGCCCGTATCAGACGGAACAACTCTCAGCAACAACAGAATGCCATTGAGGGAGGGCAGCAGCCAAGCGTGAAGGCTATTGCAGCAGCGCCTCCTGGTGGGGAAGAGACACCTGCCTATGCCAGTTTAGCTGGAGAGTAGAGCAACTCGGTGCTCTCATTTTTTCTTTCATCTTTTTCATCATATTCCGGCGTTTTTGGAAGTATTTTAGGGCAACTATAGCGGGGAAATGCAGCAGTTTTAGATGCTTGAGGAACCAAAGAAACAAGAACAGGGTAGAAATGTCTATGTATATCTTGCGTTGGCTGATGTTTGATTTGATTTGATTGGGTTGGATTGGAGGGTATCATGACGCGTTTCTATAGTCTTACATGTTTCCTGTCTCTCCTCTTTATACAATGATAATACACACGAGGCTTGCGTTGATCATTTGCAGCCACAGCCACCACCGCTCTGTTTGCCGCTGCCTGCCGTTAATACGCTGTCGTTGTCGCCTCGCTCCGTGTGTTCGTGTATCCGGAGTTCTATTGAAGTCATTGGTTAGTATGGACGGAGTCTCGTTTTCGTCTTCTGCTTCCCGGGGCGTCAAGACTCACTGAAAGTATGCTCGTCGCCCTTGCTCTCAATCTTCTGTCCCTGCACCACGTTTTCGCGCAGAATCGTGGCCACGTCCTCGGCATGTCGGATTGCGGCCTGGATGCCGGACGAGTCCAGGCTGCGGTTCTCGTGGAAGGTCTGTCGGATTTGGTTCTGGGCGGCTGAGAGGACATGGACGTCGCCTGGATTTCATACAGGAATTCAATCAGCATCTGTTCTTGAAGCTGACAAATTTTGGAGTATTGAGATGTCTGATTTACCTTGGAAGGCGATGCGCGCAGAGCGCAGGAGGTGTCTGTAGGCGGCCAATGACATGTTTTTCTTTTGTATGAATAATGTAGATTGAGAATTAAAAATATGTCAAAACAAAGCAAAGTACAAACTCCAATTGTATAGAAGGCTGATGAAGACGAACTTGGATTTCTTCTACCAACGGCTTCCGGCAGCGAATCACGGAGCCCCGGTTCTGCCGTCTTCCGCCAATCCATCCCACTAAGACTCCCCTGGTCAAAAAATCTTGACCCCACCATTGAATTTTTTGGCGGGAAAAAAAAGAAAAAAACTGGAGATTAGATAGGTTGGCCTCACCTCTTCTCTTTCTCTTCTTCTTCCTCGTAACAACCAAAACACCCAAAAAAACACCAAAATGGCTTCCATCTCGCAGGTCGTCACCCTCCCGCTGCCGGCCCTCCCCGAGGGCTGGAGCGCCGAAAAGGACTTCAAGGCCGTCGGAAAGCTCTCCGGCGCCGTCCAGCGCAGCATCGAGCCTGTTGGACCGCATTTCCTGGCCCACGCCCGCCGAGCTCGTCACAAGCGCACCTTTTCCGAGGACGACCGGATCCAGGCCCAGGAGAGCGCCAAGAAGGTGGAGGATCTCGACGATGGCGAGGAGAGCGAGGCTGAGGACCCGATGCTGCTGCAGCTGCAGGCCAAGGACTGGAAGGTGAGCGGCGATATACCTGCAATCATGGCCATCACAGGCTGCCATTGAGACGGGAGATGCTAACCAGACCCTTCGTCACACAGACCCAGGACCACTACAAGGTGCTCGGCCTGTCCAAGTACCGCTACAAGGCCACCGAGGACCAGATCAAGAAGGCCCACCGCAAGAAGGTCCTCAAGCACCACCCCGACAAGAAGGCCGCCCAGGGCCGCACCGAGGACGACCAGTTCTTCAAGTGCATCCAAAAGGCCACCGACATCCTGCTCGATCCCACCAGACGCCGCCAGTTCGATTCCGTCGACGAGGAGGCCGACGTCGAGCCCCCTTCCAAGAAGCAGCTGCAAAAGGGCGACTTCTACAAGATGTGGAGCAAGGTCTTCAAGTCCGAGGCCCGCTTCTCCAAGACGCACCCCGTGCCCACCTTTGGCGACGCCAACGCCTCCAAGGAGCAGGTCGAGGAGTTTTACAACTTCTGGTACAACTTTGACAGCTGGAGGAGCTTCGAGTACCTCGACGAGGACGTCCCCGACGACGGCGAGAGCCGCGACCACAAGCGCCACGTCGAGCGCAAGAACCAGAACTCGCGCAAGAAGAAGAAGGCCGAGGACAATGCTCGTCTGCGTAAGCTGCTAGACGACGCGTCCGCCGGCGACGAGCGCATCAAGCGCTTCCGACAGGAGGCCAACGCCGCCAAGAACAAGAAGAAGTTTGAAAAGGAGGCCGCCGAGAAGAAGGCCGCCGAGGACGCTGCCGCCAAGAAGGCTGCCGATGAAAAGGCAAAGGCCGACGCCGAGGCTGCCGCCAAGGCTGACCGCGAGGCCGGCAAGAAGGCCAAGGAGGCGGCCAAGAACGCGCTCAAGAAGAACAAGCGTGTGCTCAAGGGCTCCGTCAAGGACGCAAACTACTTTGCCGCTGGCGATGCCTCTGCCGCCCAGATCGACGCCGTGCTGGGCGACGTCGAGCTGGTCCAGGGCAAGATTGAGGCTGAGGAGATTGCTGCTCTTGCCGGCAAGCTCAACGGCCTGACGGTGGCGGATGAGATTAAGGGAGTGTGGAGCGCCGAGGTGAAGAGGCTGGTTGATGCTGGCAAGCTGAAGGAGGGCGAGGCCAAGAACCTGGCATAAAATACTGGTGTAGGAAAGGGTGTTTGTGTTTTTAAAAGAGCAATCAGTGACTATAGACGGCTTCATGATGGATGAATAGACATGAGTTTTGATGGGCTTTGTACAATTTGTGTCATGAAAGTGAAAAAGATGTATGAACATGTTTCTGCTTTTGGCAATCCCAATTATCAACGTGAAAGTGAATAAGATTTATAAACATGTTTTTGCTTTTAGAAATCCCAATTATCAACATTAAGATGTTTCTATGTCCAACATATAGGTGGTACTGTTATGTCATCTTGGCTAGGGATAACACATGTGCTGTTTCGATAGCATCATGTTAGCAGGGGTGTCAATTGTCGTATCAATCTGCCATTGTGCCCTGAATCCAGCCAAATTTAAAAGTTTTAATGCTTCAATTCCCTCATTCACTTCATATCAAACAATCGCCTACATCATCCCCGTTAAAAGCCCATCCATTCCCCATCTTGACGCCTTATCTTCGACACCGCCAGCAATCGGGCCGGCCCCAAATCTCCGGCAGCGGCGTCCTTAGTCAGCCGCATTTTCCCTCAACTTTGAAGCCCAATTTTAGCCCCTCCCCAACAAAGCAGCCAGCACTTGCTGCCCCCTTGTTTGGAGGGGCTCCCAGCGCTGTAGAGACGCCCTGGACCACTAACTGCGAGCTTCCACTCCAGCGCAGGAAAAAAAAAAACTAGCTGGTTGCTCCAATTGGCCAAGCTTGGGAATTTTTTTGCCCCGGCGCCGGAAATTCCCTCTAAGAAAGATAATTCCCAAAACACCAAAGAAGCCAGCCTCAACACTCTCTCTAATCCACCACATTCGTCCCTCCCTCCTCCCTTTGGTTTTTTTTCTGCTTGATTCTCGAGCAGCAAAGGACGGCCAGCTTGTAGTAAAGCCCGTCGACAAGCAGAAAAAAAAAAAAAAGAAAGAAGAAAAAGCTGCCAGCGAGCATTTTTCTCTCTCCCGCCATGTCCCGACTTCTCCGACCCGCAGCCCGCCTGGCTGCCTCGACACGAGCTGCCGCCATCACCAGAAAGGCCTCTCCCGCCTTCACACAGGCCATTGCCCGCCCCGTCTACTTTGGCGGCTCGTCGCAGAACCGATCCTACGCCGAGGGCGCGGGCGTCAAGGAGTACACCGTGCGAGATGCCCTGAACGAGGCGCTGGCCGAGGAGCTGGAGAGCAACCCCAAGGTCTTCATCCTGGGCGAGGAGGTTGCGCAGTACAACGGCGCCTACAAGGTCACCAAGGGCCTGCTGGACCGGTTCGGCGAGAAGCGCGTCATCGACACGCCCATTACCGAGATGGGCTTTACTGGTCTGGCCGTTGGAGCTGCGCTGAGCGGCCTGCACCCGGTGGTGAGTTTGATATGATGTTTTGTATAAATATACATAATGGTTATCGGCTAACCTGTAGATTGTCAGTGCGAGTTCATGACCTTCAACTTCGCCATGCAGGCCATTGACCACGTCGTCAACTCGGCCGCAAAGACGCTCTACATGTCCGGCGGCATCCAGCCCTGCAACATCACCTTCCGCGGCCCCAACGGCTTCGCCGCCGGTGTTGCCGCCCAGCACTCGCAGGACTACTCCGCCTGGTACGGCAGCATCCCCGGCCTCAAGGTCGTCTCGCCCTGGAGCGCCGAGGACGCAAAGGGCCTGCTCAAGGCCGCCATCCGCGACCCCAACCCCGTCGTCGTGCTCGAGAACGAGCTCATGTACGGCCAGAGCTTCCCCATGAGCGAGGCCGCCCAGAAGGACGACTTCGTGCTGCCCTTTGGCAAGGCCAAGATTGAGCGCGCCGGCAAGGACATCACCATCGTGTCCATGTCCCGCTGCGTCGGCCAGGCCCTCACCGCCGCCGAGACGCTCAAGAAGAGCTACGGCGTCGAGGCCGAGGTCATCAACCTGCGATCCATCAAGCCCCTGGATCTCGACTCCATCGTCCAGTCCATCAAGAAGACCCACCGCCTGCTCGTCGTCGAGTCCGGCTACCCTGCCTTTGGCGTCAGCGCCGAGATTCTGGCCCTGGCCATGGAGTACGCCTTTGACTACCTTGACGGCCCTGCCCAGCGAGTGACCGGTGCCGAGGTGCCCACTCCCTATGCCCAGGGACTCGAGGAGATGTCTTTCCCTACCGAGCAGCTGATTGCCGACTTTGCCGCCAAGATGCTGCGAGTGTAAATACCCTGAACGAAAGGAAAGAAAAAGGGGGGGACAATGAGGAAGAGGGCAGTGATGATGATGTGCTCTTTTTCGCAAGTTATATCTACGGATATGAAGATGAATTCATATAAGACAAGGGGGAAGCTGAAGAAGAGAGAAAGGGAAGGCAGAGGAAGAGGAACCATCCACGCAGGCGAATGTAATATCTCATATAAGAGAGGAAAAGTAGAAGATTTTTGCCTCCGAAAAAAAAGGGGGGAGAGAGCCTTAGGATGACTGAAACAAGGCAATCAGGGATAGTAGTTTAAACAAAAAACTTTTGATAGACGGGGCAGCAGAGGCGGTGGTGGGGAATCATAATGGACTTGTACTTGTAATTACCTATGCGCTTCTTTCACGGATAAACTCCCTTTTTTTGATATTTCTCTGCTCTTGAGAATTAAAACAACAGAAACTGAAATGATAAAGTATAAGTGTATAGACAACCATTAACAGCATCATATCTTGATTCAGTAGTCCACACGTATACTAATAAATATCAAGCAGCCATCTAGAGCTCTTTTGGTTCCTGTTACCATCGAAATAAACCCAATTCCATACTTGACCATCTTTAATCCAGTTCCCAAAGCCAAAGCAAGTTCGTAGCATTTTCCTACCATCCCCAGTCTTTCTAAACTCTCTATTCATCAATTCCATCTATCCCATCCCTCACATATACAAACTCGCCACCGCCGTAATATCCCTCTTAATCATCTCCTGCGCCGTCTGCATCTTCTGATATAGCTCCGGATCGCCAATGATCCTCGCCGCATTCTTCACCTCGCGGCACGTCTCGTCCAGCCTCGTAATCGTCCGCACAATCGTGCCCTCCAGCACATCCGTCAGCCCCGTGATGTTCTTGAAGCTCATGCCCCTCGCCCACTCGTACACGACTTCCATCAAGCCGAACCGAGGCCGTGATGTAAAGTCGTTGGAGTCTTCGGTTGACTGAATCACCTGCAGGCGCGTCTGCACGTCATTGACCTTTTCGGAGATGGCAATGATGGTGTCGCGGCCTTTCTCAAGATTGCCCGTCAGAGTGGGCTCGATGTCGGTCTTTTCCTGGAAGACAAAGGAGGAGAGTAGGGCGGCGATTTCGGCGGGTTCGAAATCGGCCAGGACGTTGTCGAGGATGAGCTCTGTGAGGACGAGCTCGTCACCGGAGTGGACTTCGCAGGCGACCTTGCCCTTGAGCTGGATGCGGGTTGCGTCGTCGATGAAGTCGAGCTCTTTGAGGACTTGGACGCGCTGCTCGTAGTCGGGGAGTAGTTGGAGGTTCTGGTCGGAGAGAGACTGCTTTAGCTGGGCAATGTGCTCCTTGATGAGCCACTCGTCATGGCACATGGCAAACTATTCGTTATAATTGTCAGTAAATGATGGTCAAAAGTAAACGAGGGGAGCATCGAAAAATCAAAGAGTCAACTCACATGCTTCAAAAACGACGGGCACTTGACCGCCGCAGAATTTGCCATCGTCTTCGCCAACTGCACTCTCTTCTCCATCATCTCCTGCAGCTGCAAGCTCTTGACCTTGCCCATGTCCATCTCGTCCCATCGATCGTCCCAGTTTGCGCAAATCTCCTGAATCTTGTCCCGCGCGTCCTCGCCGCCGCTGCCGCCCTTGAATATCTCGGGCACGACTCCCTTGAGCACCCACCGCGTGAGGCACTCGACGTCGCTCAGGGGGACAAACATGTTCTTAGTCGTCAGTCGCTTCTTGCCCTGGGGTAGTTTGGGGAGGTATTTGCGGAAGGCGGGGATAAAGGGCAGCTGGTCTGTTGCGTCGCGGCGCTCTCTCAGGGGCTTGATGGCGCAGACGTGCAGGATGGGATCGTCGAAGCTGCCCTTGGGGCTCATGCCTTCGGCAAGCAGGATGCCGGCGGTGCGGATGCCCTCCCAGTTGAAGACGATGAGTCTCTGCGGTGTAAACATCCTTCTTCCAATGGCAATCCGTAGCAGGGCCTTGTATAGCTCTGTCGTCAGTCGCTTATAGTCTTGGGCAGCCTGATGGCACTCGTCTACCACGCCATCGCAGACGCCGCAAGACTCTCTCTTGACTTTAGCAAGATCAGCTTGGGCCAGTTTGACGTCTTTCTCGTGCTCCGGCAGCAGCTGTTGCGTAGCATGTTCCGAAAAACTTCGCTTAATCATCTCCTCAATCTTGAGCGCCTCCACTCTTAGCAGGTTGAGAATCATGTTGTACGTCAGTCTAAACTGAGATCTGAGCTTGGAAGGCTCTCCCAGAATCATGTTACGCAGCTCAGCAACGGGGGGTGCGTCGTCTCCGCCAGGCGGCACAATAATGACCGAACCGACTTTATCCAGACCTCGACGACCAGCTCGGCCGGCCATTTGAGTATATTCGCCGGGCAAAAGATTGCGGAACGAGTGGCCATCGTGCTTGCGGTATCCGGAAAACACCACAGTTCTCGTAGGCAGGTTGAGTCCCATGGCAAAGGTTTCTGTGGCAAACAAGACCTTGACGAGGGTTCTGGCGAATAGAATCTCCACCAGCTCCTTGACAATGGGCAACAGGCCACCGTGATGCACCGCAATACCCCTGCTAAGAAGTTCACGCAGTCTGATAATCTGCGGAAGGACGCGGTCCTCGGGCTTCAGACGAGCAATCGACTTTTCAATCACCATATGGATGGCGCTCTTTTCAGTCGCCGTGCAGAAATCTTGGTTGCTCAGAGCATCCGCATTTTCCTCACATCGCTTCTTGGAAAAGACAAAGATACAAGCCGGCAGCAGCGTTTGCTTCTTCAAAAACTGAACCAAATGAACCCACAAGTTCTTGTCTTGAGCAGCGGATGATCGCCCACCAGGGTTTCCGGCTCGTCCCATGTGTCCGGGGTTGTGGCTGGCTCGAGGAGGTCCTCCTCGCCCTCTCTGTTGACCTCCACCACCTCCTCCTCTGCCTCCTCGTTGCTGTGGACCGCCTCTTTGATTGCCACCTCTTCCACCCCGTTGATTTCCTTGAGAGCTGCCTCCCCTAACGGCAATGGCATTACCAGCAGCGGGTGCTTTGTCTTTGCTCTGCGTAGCCTTGTGTGCGTCTTTCCAGCCGTTTTCGAGGAACTTCTTGTCCGAATCCACAATCTTGTGAATATCCTTGCCGGCCCAAAGGTAGTGCTCCAGGGGCACCGGTCTCTTGGCCGTAGAAATGACGTAGATATCTCTCTGCTTGGTTCTACCAACCCAAGAGGCAAATTCATGCGTGTTGGGCACAGTAGCTGACAGCAAGATGAGCGAAATGTGCTCTGGCAGCATGATGATGACCTCTTCCCACACGACACCACGTTCATAGTCGTTTACGTAGTGGACCTCGTCAAAGATGACAAACTCGACGTCACGAATCAAGTCCGCTCCGCGGTACAGCATACTTCGCAGAATCTCCGTCGTCATGATGAGACAGCTGGCCTCGGGGTTAATCTGCACATCACCCGTCAAAATACCGACCTCGTCAAACTCTTGTCTGAAATCTCGAAACTTTTGGTTGCTGAGAGCCTTGATGGGCGATGTGTAGATGGCCTTTGTCATGTGCTTGGCCGCCAGAGCAATGGCGTATTCAGCCACGACAGTCTTTCCGGCAGACGTATGTGCTGCAACAAAGACCGAGTCGCCGTTTTCGAGATGGTACACAGCTTCCTTTTGGAATGTGTCCAGCTCAAAGGGCCATTCTCGAGCCATGTCGGGAACGAGCTCTCTAAAGTTGGGCATGTCGTGCTTGATATCTACCATGTGTGCCCATTCTCGGCCAGCTCGTTTGGCGCTCGAAGCTGCGAGAATGCCATGTGGTTCAAGAGATGGAAACTCCACGGGTAGCAGGTCGTCGATGTCGTCTCCGTCTTCTTCTCCATCCTCTGGCGAGTCTCCAGATGCGCCATTAGGTGACGATGAGTCCTCGTTCTCTGCGTTGGCATCTCTTGCTTCCTCTGGGTCCTCTGCGAGCTCCTGCTTGATCGCTTCAGCAGCGTCTGCGTCTTTGTCTGCCTTCTTGATGCTAAAGTCGATGCCACGAGCCATTCCAGGGGCAGTTTGCAGTAATCCTCCCTCGCTTCCAAGTTGAATCACCTTTTCCAGCTTGTTCCCGCCAGCAGCATCGTCAACAGCAGCTGTTCCAGCATGGATCTGATCTTCCAAGGCCGCCGTGGCCTCGATTCCCTCCAGTCCACCAGGGGCAAAAGGAAAGAATCCGGCAGCACCTCTGACGAAATCCGCTCTGTTAGCCGGTTTACGCAAAAGACTGGTCGAGTTCTTTGCAGTGGCACCGCTGATGGGGACCGTCACGTTCTTGTATCCCGTAACGCGGCCTTCCAGTCCGTGCCGCAAAAACCTCGTCAGAGTCCGGGTCTGTGGCGGTGCAATCTTGAAGAGTGACGTATAGTCCGTCTCAAAGTCCCATCTCTGCTGAAGACGATCCAGCCACTCGACAGAGAACTGGGGAGAAGGCATCAGCAGCTCATCTTCCAGACGTCGCTTCAGCTCCTCGGGGTCCTGGAGGCGCCGCTTCTTGGAGCTGGAGCTGGGGACGAAGTCTTCTGCATCTTGAGAGATGAGAAGAGCGTCGATGCCAGCCATGGCTTTCAACAGCTGAGAGTAAGTTGTTTTTTTTTTTTTTCTGATAATCAATAGCAAGCAATTGTTTGTTTAGAAGCAGCTCGTGATGAAAGCTAATATGAGGTGCACTCTTTAGGTTTGAGGTTGGAGCCGCTTTGGCCCCGCCACATGTAGGATGGAAATGCGGGTCTGGGCACATGCGTCTACTCGTGGATTTGAACGTTTCTACAGGTCAGGTTGTACATGCTGCGTGTTAAAAAGAATAAAGCACTTTTAAAGAAGGGAGATTCAAACAACATCACTAGTACAGAGAGAGAATCAATTGTAAAATAGAGAGATGTATATACTTGTATGCGTTTGTGGTAAGATATGTATAGAAGCTCCAGGACCTCGATGCGTCAGGCAATCGCTGCAGCAGGATTCATCAAAGCTGCAGCTCTAATAATGGTAGCAATTCAACAAGTTCTTGATCCAGTCAATCATTATCAGTCAGAAACCCAGCCCTTGTGCATTTGCCCTCTCAGAAACGCCGATGAACAAAAAAAGCCCTCAAGTCCCAAGCAAAGAAAGACACCTTGCAAATAAAATCAAATGACTCCCCGGTGATCCATACGCATGTGTATCAACCCAGGAGTAACGTGGCAAGCACAAAAATCAAAAGAAACTAGTCCGCTATGAAAGTCTCTCCTCTCAAACCTAAGCCCGCAAAGCCCTCAGTCTCTGCTGCAGCTTGTCCTCCTCCTCGGCTGTCGGCTCCGCGGTCTGGGGCTCGGCCGTCGTAGGCGTGGCCTTGTTGAGCTCGAAGCTAACTTCCAGGCCAGCATCGTCGGCGAGTTTGCCCAGCAGCTCGTGGACGGCGTCCTCGCCGACCTGGACGGATGTGGACTGCGTGATGGCGTCCTGGTAGATGCCGTTGGTCATGGCGTATTCTTCATTCTGCTGCTTGAACTGTTCCAGGGTAACGAGGGTCTATACCGCCAGTTAGTTTCAGATGTCTACGAACAAGAAGTATAGAGACAAAACGCACCTTTTCGGGATTCGTATTCTTCTGCGCCAGGTTCATCGTCCGCGACGACGAGGCCATCATGTGCGTCATGCGGTTCATCGAGTTGTTGGCCTGGATCTGCGCCGCCGACAGCTCGGCCATGTCGGCCATCTGATCCATCTGCTGCGCCAGCGCCTGCTTGGACAGCAGCATCTTGGCCTTTTGGTACGCCTTTTGCGTCTCGCCCTTCTTCAGCAGGTCCTGGATCTGCTTCTTGAGGACGGGGTCCTGCTTGGCGGCCTTTTGGGCCTCGCGCCGAGCCTGTTTGGCCTGGAAGCGGGCCTGGAACTCGACTTGCATGTCGCGGGCGAGCTGGCGGTTGGACATGTTGGCGGGATTTGATTTAGGAGGAGGTTAGAGTCGAGATGAGGAATTCTGTCGCGATGGAGATGGAGAAATGGAGGGCCGTTTAGGGAAAATTGGTTCAAAAGGCAAACTTTCGGCGACTTGGACGAGTGGCGGATAAGGCGGGGTGACGCAACAGGAATCGGGCGCGCACCAGCCACAGTTTGTCGCTCTTGCCGAGCTCACCAGCCACACTTGTCTTCAGCCACACTGTACATGTATCCATGATCTCATTGTAAGTCGAGCAGGAGAAAGACTTTGTTGATACTTCTATATTTCTCTCTATTCTGCAGCATCGAGCTATGAAATGCTCTCTTTCAAGGCTGTCAGAAGAGCTTCATTCCACAAGATGAACGTCCAGACTTTTCCCCGGCCGCCACGACTGGACAAGATCTCGCGGCATATCCGCATCACATACAAGGATGTCGAGATTGCAGAGACCAGCGATGCGTATTGGGTGTTGGAGACGCATCATCCTCCAAGTGCGTGTGATCCGTACAAGTCAAGTTCATGATACCAAAATGGCGTCTAAGCTTTTGAAATTTCTGCCTGAATAGTTGTTTGAATTCTTGGCGAATCTGGCCGTGTCGATGTCATCAAGTGGTGCTACATCTTCCTGGGCCTACATCTTTACAATACCTCTAAAGTAAAACTTGGTGTAAACTAACAATTGCCAGCATACTATCTCCCCCCATCCAGCATCAAGACCCCCCTCAAAGCCACGTCCCGCTCCAGCTGGTGCGAGTGGAAAGGCGCCGCAACGTACTACAGCATCGCCCTCCCAGACGGCACCGTCTCCAACCGCATCTGGTCGTACGACAGCCCGTCAGCCGGCTTCGAGCCCATTCGCGGGTACCTGAGCTTCTACGCCGGCCCGTGGGACTGCTTCGTCGACGGCGAGCGGGTGGAGCCGCAGCCAGGCGATTTCTACGGCGGCTGGGTGACGTCTGAGATTGAGGGCATCGTCAAGGGCAAGACGGGCAATCTGGATCCCGTCGTGTGAAACGAATTTACTGTGTCTCTGTTGTTTATTGACTTTGGTTTTGAAACTGTGTCCTGATTGATAATCAGGATGCCATGTAGCGATATCTGGCATGTAGGACTCTACGGAATACTCGTGGCCGCGTGGCAGGTTCCAGGCAGACATTCAGTTTAATTGCGATGCGTGGCGGCGAGGCTTAGGCTGCCAAGAGGCTGGATTAGCTAGATGTGTCCTGAAGCACAAGGCAGTGCTGCGGGAAATTGGTAGACTAAATCATAAATGGAATTGTGTCGATACGAGTTTCAGATCAAAATTGAGTTTTGCGCAGGCAATGTAGGGTAGGTTCAGCTCTCGAGCTTGGCCTCGAATAACATCGACATCATTGGATAAATGAAATTGCACGGTCAAAGTATGCTGCTGGATTGAGTTCTTATCAATCTCTTAATTGAAATATGGATTTTGCGGAATTAACTGAGTTGGTGTATGTTCCTTGAAAGATGAGTTGTTTGATGGCGCGGATTCAAAATGCTGTTTCGACTCACCATTGACAATTCGTAGTATTTACAGTCTTCAGTGTTCAATGCGCAATACAGTACGTACGCGCTAGGGCCATATCAATAATTCTGCGTCTTTCTCGAGCAAAGCTGACATCCGATTTAGGAGATACGGCATTATCTTGCCGATAATATGCATCTCTTTACTGGGCAATTCATGGATAGCTCTCCGCGGACACCGAGCCGCATGTCTGGATTTGTACATGGAAAGATACCAAAGCTATCATATCCGCTGAGGGAAAAAAAAAAAAAAAAAAAAAAATAAATAAATGAAACCAAATTGAAAACAATCAAAGGCATTTTTACTCTAAGAATAAGCTGGTTTCGCCTAGATAGACAGTCGGGCCCGGCTGCTCTGATTTCCGCTACGATAACGATCGACAGGCAGTGATGCCGAAAAACACCATCGTCTCGGAACGTGCCATTGGACCTCAACTGACAGACTGCTCTATTACTGTAACAATTCAAATCAATTCAACTCGCAAACACAGACCATCGAGTCAGTTGATTACATCGAATCACATATCAGACTTCTCCACCACCTGGAACATGATAGAAAGTCTCTCTTCCTGCATGCATGCATCTCTCTACAGTACGTGCAACAAGCGGTCTGCAAAAACGCATGCAAGCAGATACCTGCTTGGCCAGGGCATCCGCTTCCAGGATACCTTGCAGCATGCCGCATAAACTTTTAAATTTGTTGGGCTCTATCAGTTCTCTGAATTGGTGTATGCAATTCCTTTGAATGCCTGTCTTCAATGCCTGCTTGTGCAAGTAAGTAGTAAGTGGCGGCCCTCAAACGAGTTCGATTGTCCGCGCCAATGCATTGAGCGTCCGACGTGGCAAGCTCTCCACAACCACCGTAAAAAGGCTTGGGCACAAGGCACCTAGCCTTCGGAGAGGGGGATAAACTTTTTGCATGTGAACTGGCGGACTTTGATATCTCGTAGCGGAACGGAGTAAGTAGCTGTGTGGTCGATCAATGTTCACCGACAAGAGTATGCACATGCATGTAGGCTGGGCGTGGGAATGCCCAACAAAGACGTCTACATGCGATGCTTGCTTCATCACCTGCGAAGCCTTACCGGAGCTCTTGACAAAGTGAAAGCTTCTCGATGCTCCACCGCATGCATGCACATGCACCCAGAAAGCTTCACAAGACGCGAGCCCCGCCACTGCTACGGCATGCTCATGTCTGTGTATGTTCTCGAGAAGCGCGTTTCGCGTTACCCCGCGGGTGATCGAGAGGCTCGATGATGGATGGCAGTGGCAAAGGTTGGGCTGCAAGCGGTGCAAGGTTTGAGCTACTGCTTGTCGTCTTCTCCCTGCTTATGGTTTGTCGTGAGATCTTCAGCTGTGACTGGCATTGAGTTTGTTCTTGTGAGTAACCTTCACATGCGAGTGAGTTATTGGAGGGGCAGCAGAAGAAGCTCAGAGAGAGCAACTTCCCCGCATGCTCGCTTTAGTATCAAAGTACATGCTTGGAGATGGGCATTTCGTACTCGTATGGGGACTGTATGTTAGAGTCAGTGTTGCACTGGCAGAATCACTGCAGGCAGCTTCTGCATGGTCCGATAAATGGAGGCCCAGAGCTTGAGCTGCCCACTTGGGCGCCACTGCAGGATATGGAGCTGAAGAGTATCCTCTGCACATGCACGCCTGTCACAGGTGGTTGAAAGCAATAGCGGCGGCAACAGCAAGAATGGCATTGAATAAAGCAGCAAGAAACTGGCATCAATGACAGAGATAAAATTCCCGGGTAAAGTGCCAGTCAAAAGAAAAAAACCGGCAGAATGGAAGAGTTACATGGGTGACTGCCCTCTTTAAACGTCCAAGAGCCGGAACATAAACAGGCACAAGGCGTAGCGGAAAAAAGGGAAGGGCAGCGAAAATCTGGGGTCTCGCCAGAAAGAGGGGGAAAGCAGATCGGCCTAATCAAGGGGAAAATTGGGAGAAGAGAGAGAGAGAGAGGGTCCAATCCATTCTACGCCAGGCTTGGTGCCGTAACGGCTCCGGAACTATTGCTACAAAGTAAAGTGAAGTAGCATTTGATCCATCAATTGGGGCGAGGGTTGCATCTGAGCATGGGTATGCGATTTGATGAGCAGCCGCATGGAACGGAATGCCTTGCCGGACGGCCCTGAACCAGCGTTGATTCTGAAGCAATTCCATCGATTCAAACCGCGTACCATTGGTCAGCCACCAGTCGCAGCTTCAGCTACGAGGATCCTGAAACCGCTCGTCTTTCAATCATAAACACTAGAAAAAGGGGCGGCGCCAACGGCCCGCACTCCGAGATGAGATGCTATTGAGGGACGGCTGCCACACCAGACGACTAGGCGCAGGAACTTGGTGCGGCACTCGCTGGAGTTTGACTTTGCCTGAGGAGATAGGGCCGAAAGTTGGAGAAGATGGGACCCCGCCTCCTCTCCTATTGATTTTGTTTGGATAGCGGCGGCAGATGGAAATATTGCGTGCTTTTGGTGGCTCGATTGGCTCCGGTTGCAGAGGCACGAAGAAGAGAGTATTGAATGGTCAATCGTTCTGATAAAGCAATTGGTAAAACATTTCCGGCCACACTTGGCGGCACAGCACATGGCAATGCAGAGGAATATGTAATAATATCTAGCTGCTTCTTTCGGAGTATTTTGCCTCCCCCTCCTCTAGGCAATTCCCTTGCTCGCAAGGGTGCTGCCTCTTTTGGCATGTAGCCTTTACAATCAAACGGAGAAATGTCTAGGGTCCTCTCTCTTCAAGGCCCTCTCCAGGGTTCTCTCCAGGGTTCGCTTCAGGGCTTTCTAACTGTCTGCGCAACATCCGCCCTTGTCAGCAGCGTCCAATTGCTTTTGCCGAGACAGGAACCCGCCCGTTCGATCGATGTGATTCTTGTCGCTTCTTCTCCTTCCCTCTTCAAACCCCTGCAAGAACCATTTTTGACCGAGAGTGAGACAAAAGAGTGGAAGCGTTGTGAGAGCTGGTGAGACTATTCTCCCAAAGAGAGCAGTTGCAGAACGGTTTTTACGGGGATTCCAAACAGGGCGGTGCTAGCACATGTACTGTACAGTATGTACATGTAGTAAGGTGAGAGAGAGAGAATCCTCTGAGCCATGCAGTTGGGAATCTTTCATGAGCAAGGGGGATCCATGAAGAGACGATGGAGACTACTGTTTGAATCCGATGCTCTGGAGTGAGCTTCCTATAACATCAACTGCAATTACTGCTTATAGCAGCGCTGTCGTCCATCAGGCAGGCATGTAACCTGCCATCCCGCTGCGAGCCCTCTAGGCAAGCGAGCCGTCAATCCCGGACTTTTTTTGCTCTGGCGATGCCGGAGGTGGAGAAAGGCTCGGACGGATGTTGCGTCCCAAGGGCTTACTGTGCCTGCTGTGCTATCATTAGCCTCGACGAGACTGCCGTTAGTGATTACGTGCGCAGCAGCGGATGGAGACGAGGACGAAGAACTTGTTTGGAGGCCAAACGGCTGCAGCAGCACGGCCTGTTGATGCTCACCACGTGTTGCTACATGGCGCTACATGCCCGCGCACGTAGAGCTAATGTGAATTGCGCGTAGATGCATGTACATGGAGAATATCTGCCCAGGAAGATCGACTCGAGACTATCGCGATGGCTGCCATTTTTGGTGGCGCTGATCAATAAGGATGAGAATAGCAACACTAGAATGCATTACGAGAGCACACCGTCTCTTGCTCCGCAGATCGTATCGCTTGTACTCGTACTGCGTAATTCAGGCCACCAGCTGGGCGAATCAATCAGCCTCTTTGGTGGCTTGGGCGAACAAGAAGTGGGAATCGAGAGGAGACGATCCATCGATCCGGCTCGTCTTGTCCAACCAACCAGAGCAACGCCCCTTTTCTTCGGCCTCCTTCTCCTGAGCTCCTTTCCATTGTATTGTCTGCCATTGAAGCCCAATGACGTTTGGATGTTCCAGCTGTTTGCTTGAAGAAAGCCGGAAACAAAAAGAAGCTTTTGCTCAACAAAAAATGCAAATGCACGTTTCTGTCTGCTGCATGCTGTGATATCTGATGTATGTACATGTAAGGTATATGCAGGTATGTCATGTTTTGGGCGTGTAAGCAGACATGAAATTCAAATGCTTCCATGTCCATGCCTATGCCCTCGTCCCTGTCCCTGTCCCTGCACCCTGAGACCGGCGCTGTTGCACGTGTCTCAGCAGCGCTCTTTGGATACAGTCGAGAGCATCGAGGGCTCCAGAAATGAGGGGACTGATGCCAATCGAGGCCAGACAGCCCAGGGCACAGGCTATTGACGACAATACGACGATACTGTACGCAGAGAGTTGCCACACGTGCTCTGCCAGAGAATATCAAATCACCCATTCTCGTATAATATCAATTCCAATACTCAATTCACTAGCAGCATGTGCCTATTTCCGGCTTCAGTTCTTCAGCATCCTCCGCTCTCCCGGTTCAGCCGAGATTTCCCTCTTTATCCTCTTCCCCAGAGCCTCCCCTTCCTCTCTTCTGCCGGGATGCAACCAGCCCTTCTGGAGCGCCCTCGGAGGATTTGGAGGGGCACATCCCATCCTCAACTGAAGCCCACCGCACTGTAGCTGCGCTGTGCGTGCCTCTGCAGCAGCCAAAATTCCAGCGCCCAGCACCCACTGCGCCCCCTGCAGCAGCAGAGCCCACTCCCCAAGCCCGCTAAGGCGCCCCCCCTGAAGCCCCGAGCCTGGCGCCTGATTCGAGGCTCTGCCGCCCCCACCGCGATCCACCGCCACTGCTTAATGGCCTGCCTGGTTCGATTCGATCCGAAGCCACCCCTTTCCCTGGTCTGTCTCGCGGCCTCAGGCATCCGCCAGCGAGGCCAGCGTGGCCTCAAGATAAAGAGAGGTGCATCGCCGCCAACCAGCCGGCCTCGTAACCATCAACCACCAAGAAGCCACTCTGTCCTTTACTCCTAGGCTCTGACTCATCCAACTTGGGCAAAGCCACGCAACTGCAATCTTGGCTGACTCATTCGTTTGATTGGGTCGCTGCCTGCTGCCATGAAGTGGGCGCATCTGCACCAATAATAGACCTGCTGGAACGAACCATCGCTTTGACAGCCGTCTGGCATCTGACGCTTTGATCTCGCTCTCTTCACCATCTCCACAGCGCGCCGCTTTCCATAAGAGCGGAACAGCCGCTAACGTTTGTTCACGTCACTTTGCATACATCAACTCTATCAGCGTGGACAGCGAGAGAAACGAAGCAAGCAGAGATCAAACCCAGATACACCAAACATGGCGTTCCAGCAGTCGTCTCCGCTCATCAAGTTCGAGGCCTCTCCCGCCGAGTCCTTCCTGTCAGCTCCCGGCGACAACTTCTCCTCCCTCTTCGCCGTCTCAACGCCGTCCTCAGCCACCACCATGGACCCCATGGAGATGATGACGCCACAGTCATACGCCGACGAGAAGCTCGAGCGCCTGTCGGTGATTCCCGAGCAGGACGACATGGACGAAGACCTCAACGACGACGCAGCCCCCACAGATTCCTCTTCATCAGAAAAGAAGCCTGTCAAGAAGAGGAAATCATGGGGCCAGGTGCTCCCCGAGCCCAAGACCAACCTCCCTCCCAGGTATGTCCAAGAACCATCAACTGACAGGACCTTTGTGTATGCTAACCACTGGCTGTTTAGAAAACGAGCCAAGACTGAAGACGAAAAGGAACAGCGTCGCGTTGAGCGTGTTCTCCGGAACCGCCGCGCCGCTCAGTCATCTCGAGAGAGGAAGAGGCTCGAGGTCGAGGCCCTCGAGAAGCGCAACAAGGAGCTGGAGACGCTCCTGATCAACGCCCAAAAGACCAACCTGATCCTCGTCGAGGAGCTCAACCGCTTCCGACGAAGCTCAGGCGTCGTCACCCGTTCTTCTTCCCCCCTAGACTCTCTCCAAGACAGCATCACATTGTCACAACAGCTCTTTGGCCACCAAGACGGCCAAAAGGTCGACTCCACCAAGCAGTCCTTGATGGACCAGATGATGAGGTCCGCGACAAATCCCACCGTGAACCCCGCCTCTCTCTCTCCCGAACTCAACCCCATCCCCGACTCCGCCAACGAAGACTACCCTGAATTCGCCTCGGAAGAGACCAAGGAGGAACAGACCAAAGACCAAATCGAGCAGACCAGCGAACAGCTGACTGTCGGCCTCTCCACTGATTCGACACAACGTCCTGCAGAGATGTTGTGCGACCTGCCGTGTCAATCGGTGGAGACGCCACAGTCGTTCCCGGCCTCTCAGACTCCGACGCCCACTGCCTTGGCCTGGGCTCTGTACCTCAGGATGATGGTCCTTTCAGCCTCGGCTCTTCTTTCAGCCTGTCAGCGGCCCTTGATGCAGATCGCTATGTCCTCGAAAGCGGGCTTCTCGCTTCTCCCAACTCCTCAACTCTTGACGACGATTATCTGGCTGGTGACTCTGCCGCCTGCTTCCAGGATCAACCTCCCTACGACTTCTTCGACATCAACGACTTCCTCAACGACGACGCAAACAACGTCGCCTCCGACATTGTGGCAGCGAGCAACTATGCCGCTGCGGACCACGAGCTCGACCTCGAGATCCACGACCCTGAGACTCAAATCTCTTCGGACTATCCTATCCAGCAGCCCCAGTCTGGCGCGTCCTCTCTTGGATGCGACGATGGCGGCATTGCGGTTGGTGTCTGAGGGACGCGACGATCGGGACGGGAGCTCAGACAACGAGTCTTGTGCGACGCGCGGCGACCAATGCGAGCTGACCCAATCTCTACGCAGCGTTAACTTGCCGTCTAGGGAAGTCCTCCTCACACTCCTGTGGGCCCTGAGGGTCGAGGAGAGGAAGATCCAGCAAAAGCAGGCCGCGCTTCTCGTCCCCGAGAGAAGCGCCTCAGCAAACCAACAACCATCAGTATCAGATTCTATTGTCCTTAAAGTAGCGGGTGTTAAGCGAACGAAACCTTCTCGACTTGACTATAGCGGTGGCTCTAAGCGGTCACGGCTGTCGAGGTAATCCTCTTAGTGTTTTTTTTTCTTTTCTTTTCTGTATTTAAAATATCAAACTTTTCTGTTTCATCTTGACCAATGGGGGAAAAAAATTATCCCAGGCTTAGGGTGGCATGGGATGGCGGTATATTCCAAGGGTGGTTTAAGGATATGCGTGGGAAACGGCGCAATGCGGGAACGGCCTTCTCTCCATGGTAGAGAGGATATAAACAGATAGCCATTATGACCTGGCTACATTTAACGATAGGCTGTACACTATTTGTAATTGAACAAGCGTTGCCGATTTCCTCTACACTTGAGACTCTCATGACTGTGACTGTATTCTCTTTAATATTGATATGGTGTTCATAGTGTTTTATATCAAGTAGAGACATTGTCTACTCGCTATTCCTCCATTGATATCCTCGTACCTTGAGTGCTTGGATTTTGAACGCTGATGTAAATAAAACTCCCAGACGCCTGCTAAATAAATGTACCCTTAACATACCCTCGTTCAACATACAGTGCCGTGCAATTGTCCACCAATGCTCTATAATTTCACCACAAACCGTCCATCTCTCGCATAGCTTCCTCTTCATCTGCAAAGTCGTGTCCCGCGTTTCCTGAAGCTGAGCCATTACCTGTTCTCTTTGCAGGTTGCTGATCTTGCGCTTCTGCTTCTGCAATGAGGGCGTTTAGATAGTCGTCATCCTCGTCTTCTTCTGGGCCATTTGCACTGGCAGCAATAGCAGTAGTATTTTGCCTGCTGGGAGTAGCAGCAGTATTTGTCGTGGCGGTAAGAAGCCTCCGGCTATCCATGCTCTCCGCCTCCGCCATGAGCGCGTCCAAATCATCATCGTCAGGCATGTCGTTTGTCGTTGCTGGTGCTGCCGCTGGCGCATCATCTTGAAGCATATTCACAAATCTTCTTGCCCCTCGAGGCGTAGCATCGTATAAGTCGTCATCATTGATACTGACGGCTCCAATGCCCAGCTCATCGTCATCATCGTGGCTCGCCTTGGGCCGCCCTTCGTTGATCCATCCGTCTCGTGCCGTCACGAGGGCCTTTTTGTGGCCGGCCTTTTCGACCATGGCGAGGGCGTCGAGGAAGCGGGCTTTGGGGAAGAGGTCGTCGAGCCAGAGCTGGTAGAAGGAGAGGAGGCGAGAGGCGTCTGAGAACTGCTCCAAGGAGTCTAGTCAGTGGAATGCAAAAGGATAGAGACAGAAAAGCTTGGGGGACTTTTGCATACTTCATGGCCCTTGCCTTTGAGTTTGAGCCCTGCTGCTCTTTTTCTTAGCTTGGGGATTCCCGCTGGGCCCAATAGTCTATAGATTGATGATTAGCATGATTGCCATTTTCCTTATTTTTGAATGATTCATAAATACCTTTCTTCGTCAAGCTTCACATTTGGGACTCGCACACGCTTCTGCACTGAGACTTCCTCTTCGATTCCCAGCCCAGAGGGTGGCTCTTTTCTCTTCTTGCTTGATGATTCTGGCGGGGGAGTTGGAGATGCAAATGGGTTGTCCAAGTCGTCGTCCAGACCATAGTCGTCTAAATCATCGCCATGTGCTGGCAGGCGCTGTGATAATGACATGATGCCAATTTGATTTTTTTTCTTTAAAAAGAAGAAAGAAATTCTGTTTGGAGTAACAAGTAATGAATCTTCGTCTAATTGACCATCATGAAGCTACAGACGCGTCTCTCGACCTTATCGATTGCGGGGACCGCGTCTTGGCTTAAAGCACCCCACCAAGGCTTTTAATTGATTCACGTGATGCAGCCAGCCAGAGTCGTCTCCACGTGATTTCTCGCATCCTCAGGCACTAGCAATCGCAAGTTGCAAGCTCCGGGACATCAGATCTCTCGATCCAGTTCGAGCTGCTGCCGCATTTCGGGGGTCGCAAATCCAATTTTACAAAATGGCCTCAACAACGACCAAGCAGTCCTATGTTGGGACAAGCAAGGTCGTCGAGACCCAGTACCCGGTATGTTTTCTGTCGTGTTTATGGCGCAATTGGGGCGTCTCAATGGAGGAGAAAACCAATTGATGTTGATATGAGATGGGACTGACGTTTTGGGGGATTTAGCTCATCGACAACGACCCGTACGTCTTCTCCTCTTCTCGGTGTTACGGCTCTTTGAAATTTGATTGGCTCTGGAAACGATAGAGGTGGAATTGGTCAAATGCTGATGCTGTATCGTGGACAGTCACTTTAAGCGAGTTGTCGGATATGCGCGAACCTCAGACTACGTAGCCGGAGCTGCTGCCGCGGCTTTTGCTCCCGCCGGCCTCTACGCCCTCGAGAGACTCGCCCCGTCACATGTTGGCCGAGGCGGTCTTGCCAAGGCCATGCGCCTGGCCGGCTTCATCGGTCTGGCCGGCGGTTTCCTCTACTTTTACCAGCGATCAGCCCGTACGTTTTGATATACGACCCCCCACTTTTGGCATATGGAGGACAGCTTTGAAGAAGTCAATGAAACTGATACAGTAAACGCAAACAGTCCGATTCTACGGCGCCACCGAAAACGCACGAGAAGTCGACATGGACATGCGGGAAATGGTCGCCAAGGTCAAGGCCGGCGAGCCCCTCTACGGCGAGAGCAGGCTCAACTCGCACCTCCAGGGCGTCGCCGCCCGCCAGAGCAGATACTCGGCCCTCTTCTTCAGCACGGTGCCCTGGTTCAACTTTGTCAACCACAACCAGCACGGCGTGGACACGGCAAAGTACTATCAGCAGGCTGAGAGGGAGCTGGAGGCGGAGCGAAAGTAGATTCGAAGGCAGGGGGGAAGAATAAAGGAAAAGAGATGAGGAAAACATACTTGTGTATATTTTAGCGAGAATATCTATCGGTTCTTGCGGAGAACGAAAGAAAGAACAAAAAAACGTTTCCAAATCTGGTCTCCTTTGGATTTAAATCCAGTGAGGTTTTGATATGCTTTATGATTGTGTCAATCGACTCTCTTATGCTATATCCTGGTTATTTGACTAACATTCAGTGCTTCTAATGCTAACACCATAGGAAGAGATATTCAGCTATAACGAGTGCAGAGATTTGGGAATGCTACAACATTGAATTTGTTTCAAGACCTTTACGTCATTACATCTATCATAATAATAAGTGTCATTGCCTAGCATTTACTCTTCTTCATACCCTAGTAATCTGCGTTTCAGTCTCCAAGCCTGGTAGGTCTGCGATGGGTATCTTGCCGGGGTTACCTCTGCCAACTCTTCGATCCTCTGGTGTTCAGATCCTGCAATAGAAGCATCAGTGTCCAGATACCTATAAACGTGCGCATCTGGATCGGCAATCAGACGATCCCGCAGCGCAAAGAAGAGCTGGTAAATCTGATTCGTCTGCCACCTCGTGCCGAAAATCCCTGTCAACAAGCCTACAATCGCGCTGCCAAAGGGGGCATATGCGACAATATTCTTGTATACATCTCCATCGCCAATCTGCCGGTTATCAGAGACCATTCTCTGGTCCGCCGCCGCAATTTCCTCGTCAACCCTTTTAGCTGAGATGACCTGCCCGTTTGGATCGTTTGCCTTGATAGCCTCGAGCATCCACTTCAACACAAGATCGGAAAGCACTTCGTTTGGCTCAATCACTTTGCTCGCCCAGCTCCATCTGGCCAGCAGTCGTTCTAACCATCCACCGCCAAACATTCGCAAGAACTTGAAGCGTTGCCGGCCCAAGTCATAATGTACGCCTGGGAACCATTTTTGGGTGATTCCATAATCATCTGGCCTCCCCGAGTGACGACTTCTTGTAGCAAGACAGGGGGGAAAGGTGTAGAAGTTGTCGTGCAAGGACATGGCGTGATATACAAGCTCAACGACGGATGAAACCTGCTGGTCATGAAATTTGGGCCAGTCCAGTCCAACTCCGCCTACAAAATCCGGAATCCCAAGGCTGCCTACCGTGTCGAAAAGGCCCAAGAATTTCACCGGCGGCTGTAGATGAGGTCCTCCATCTCCTTCGTCACCAATTAGAGGCCAGCTAGCATGTTGACGGAACTGCTCGGATTGGCTCGAATGCGGATCATCGATGGGATCTTTGGAGCGATAGGTTCTATAAACTTGGTGGCATAAAAGGTTGGTCTCGGTATTGTCGATAGTGCCGTCCGACTTTCGTATGGGCTTGACGATGCCGCAATTGTTGATCATGCCAGCAACGCATCGCACCATGTATGCGCCTCTGGAGAGGCCAAACATCCATATTTGGCGATCGGGATAGCTGTAATGATCCACGATGAATCTGTAGGCGTCTACGCATTGGTCGGCAATATCTTGAGCTGTTATTCCGTTGAATACGTAGCTAGAATGTATTAGCGATCAACTTATAAAGATGATCAAGATGCGACGCACTCTAGAAACGTGCTTCCCAGCCCAACGCCATGGATGTACCAAGCCTTACTGCCTAAGCGATGGATGTCGGTGTCGTTAACGTCATCTATTCCAATTCCGACCATCTTGGCTAAGAGATAGATGTTGGACCGAGTATCGGTCTCTCGACCACACCAACTGCCATCGGCGAGGATGATGAGAGGTCTTGCCTCAGCCGCTGGTGAGGATTCCGACCAGCCAGACTTGGAACTGGACATGATGCACGGACAAGATATGGGCTACACTTTACGCAAAACTAAAAACATATGCTGGATATGATATGGCAAGAGGCCAGGCAGTTCCATCGTAAGAAGCATTCTATTTACAAAAATCACATGTGAACTGTTTTGATGATGAATCACATCTCTAAGCCGTTAGCCTACGCATCATAGGTAAAGGGAAAAAGCCCTGGGCTGTAAGCTGGAATAATCAGCAGAGCCGAGCTGATTTTCTACCTATTATACATGAATGAACTGCAGGAGTCAGAGCATAAAGTCTCATCAACATAAACTTTGATAGTTCTTACCTACATGCCTTCCAAACCGTGCTAGCCAAGGGGTTGCTCAGCTGGTCACAAGCCAAGAACAAGAGCAA
This sequence comes from Trichoderma sp. 2475, assembly GCA_038502285.1. Lineage (NCBI taxonomy): Eukaryota > Fungi > Ascomycota > Sordariomycetes > Hypocreales > Hypocreaceae > Trichoderma > Trichoderma sp. 2475. The sequence continues at coordinate 787,178 of JARPVV010000018.1, forward strand.
CCATGCATGTAAATGCTGCAGATGAAAACCAGGCATCATCAGATCTCACCTGCATGCTCTACTGCTGGTCACATCACGCGGCTCGAAATAATTGCAAATAAGGTTTCTGCTGAAGCCGGCATCTCGAGACTCTTTGGCCAATGGGAAGCGGCAGATCTTTCCGCGGGGCTGACATGGAGCTGAAGGTGCCATTCAGCCAAGAGTGGACTAGAACTGTGAGGCTGGCAAAGCTGGAGACGGATTTTGTACAAACATCTATTGTAGCAAATCCAAGAATAGCCACCGCGGCGTCGCTATTGATCAGAACCAACAGCAGCTGAGAGACTAGCCCGCAACGCCAGGCCAACTAGCCCCGTAGATTTGCACTGTCCGAAGAACTACAATAGACCAAGCAATAGTACCGTCTAATGGTCCGTGACAGCAAATCTCCACTGACAAAGTCCATGTGTGTGTGTGGATACATGTATGCATTTGTATTGTCGCCTAGCATGGGCCCTCTGTCGGTCGAGGCAATCTGCGAACAATCACGGGCTACTTTGCATGTTTCTTCATTTGACTGCTCAGCTTCGCTTCATTGCCGCAAACTTGACTCTGAACCTTGATCTTGTGTATATACACCCCAAAGCATCTATCCAGACACATTGAAGCCCGAATGCCATCACTGGCAGCAGTAGCCCAAGCTGTAGCTGGAGGGCTACTTGGATAGCAGAAAATGAGGTGCTGGATAAATTTTGCTCCCTTTTTAAAGCCTTCACCCTTTCCCCCAGATGAGTGTTACAGTAGAAACCGAAATAAATGTCCGGCTTTATTCGTATTCGTATATAATTTCTTTATGCACGGACTTCATTATGGGACCTGTTGCTGAGCGAATCCAGATAACTCAAGAACATTGTTTAACAAATCTAGGGCAATTTGACTCAATTTCATTTCTGACTCTAGACTTGCTTATACACTCGTAACGCTGCAGAAGCATCTTTTAACAAAAAATCTCCTCCCCTGCCCCCACCTTCTTCTCTTCCTTCTTCCTACTACATCTTTATTCTCCAAGTTACTATATCTTATAAGCTATAAAGTTCCTAGAAAGTACCACAAGTATATTTCAAGTTTAGGCAAGGCATAATGAAGACATTCAGTCGCTTTCCATTAAGTACTAATAGCACCTGGAAGAATAGTCGGCATGAGCTTTCAGGCAGCAAGATGAAATGTGTTATTTCTGACTCGCCAGGCTGAGAACATCTTATGGCTGTAAAGCCAAACAATCTAACCCAACCCCCAAACTTGATTTGCTTTTGATGGCAGCCCTGAATTCTTTGACACTAAGGGAAGCCAGCCTTAACAGTTCCTGCGTCTTGCATTGACGACATCGACGTTCGATTACAGCTGCACGGTAACCATCACGAGCCCCTCTTCTAACTAAGACAAGGCCGACTGCTCTGATTTCATTATGATGAAAACCGGACACTTACTTCGGTTTCCACTGTACATGGCCGGACATCTAGCCACCTCTTGACTTAAAGCCTGCCTTGGTATGCCCTATTTGTTCTGACCAGCTCCATTAGACGATCGTATGCTCTCTGGTCAGCACCGTTGTAATATCGTTCCACAGTAAGAGCTTGATCCGCAAAAGGTCTACCGCCCTCCTCGTCCAGAAATATGTACCTAAGCAAAACGAATGTCGGCTCTACTTTCCTCCTCTGGAGCATGTACTCAATATCGTCGTCTAGCCACGCATCCCATGGGGTTTCTTCCAAGAGTGGTTCCTCACTGCCTCCCGCGATTAGCTCAGTAAGTCGTGGCTTCGCTTCGTATACCTGATTAAAGAACTCAGCCCAGGGTAAAGCCTCGCCGTAGGATGGAGGCCCAATCACGCCAGAGCACTCATTAATGTCAAGAGACTCAAGGGTCTGGGTGTGGCCTTTTATGAATGAGACCAACTCGGGGCAGATGATGCAGTTTTCTAGCTTCAGAGATTGTAACAGAGGAAGGTCTTTAGGCTTTAACGCAAGCGGAATATAGTGAAAACCATTGTCGAGGCCTAGAGGATCAAAAGCCCGGATGTGTAAATGTTTCAGTCTCGTCATGTAGCAGAAATACAACGCATCCAAGTTGCGGAGAAAGTGTTTACAACCGGCTGTTGAACTGGTTCGGAACTCCATATAGTCTTCAGAGCCAAAGAGATTGAATGTTGCAGATTCAAGTTGGCCAAGAAATTGCCGAAATGCGTCAGTGAAATATGCAGATGTCCACCTTGGGGGAAGCTCATCAAGGATAAGCTCCCTCACAAACGTATTAGTCGAAACGGCCTCCCAAGTCTCCTTCATAAGCGCCCGCCATGCATGTTGTAGCTCTGTTGCACAAATGATGTCCCGATCCTCTACTTCCTCAAAGTTCATAGAAACAATGTCCCGCACGTTGTCTAGGCCAAAGTCAAACTTGAGTCTGACCGTTTGTAGGTTTGGCGTAAGGTGGCCTCGTAAGATCTTGCAAGCTGCTGGCGAGAGAGATGGCGCCGTTGGCGAATCATCCGGATCGCATTGGCATCTGAAGTCAATCGCTTTTACATACTGGCCGTGAGCCTGCACGGCAAACAGTGCAGACGTCGCTGATATGTCGTTGGTGGTGAATCGTACTGTCCTGAAAACTTCCGGCAACAATTGGGCCCTCAACAGCTTGCACGTTGCACTGAACTTGATTTTGTCCTTCACATCAAGGAGTTTGGCAATTCGAAGGGACAGTTCGCACGGGAGAGCTGAAAGAGACGCCATTCGGGGCTTATTTCCGATGCGATTTGCAGCTGGAAACAATTGGAAGAATATGGCTCAAAAGAAGTCGACAAGCCAAGAGTTGGAAGAATGACGACCGTGCTGTCAGGCAATAGCGTACGTGTAGACATGTACATGTACCTACATGTAATTTGGGCACGCTTTTGGTCACGTTTTTTTTCTTTCCAATTGAGCAAGGAGAAGGAGATCCAATCACCGTGTATCAGACAACATAATTTCCATGATAGCCTCGCCCTGCCAGTGAGATGACTCGAGCTTTGGAGTGCCTGGAACAGGTGGACTGATTACATATACTTTGTTGCAGGCCAGGTGCTGGACAACTTTCTCTTGAAAAGGCGCTGCCGCTCCAAATAACTCGAAGAGTACATGTACAGACCCCGCTGGAACTGGCAAACACAAGTTAAAATACTTCCAAGCCAGTCTTTTCTGCGCGCTGCTGAAAGACGTTTGCGTCTGTCCGCCGCCGCGCCTTACTGTGGAACAAAAGCACTTATCCGTATTTTCCTGATTCTTCAATTCGGGGTGGAGATTGCAGGCCAGGCCAACAACACAGACCTCCCACCAACAACGGGGCTTTTCTATTGTCCCAAAATCCACTATCAACACTATGATGAAACTAGTGGTCTGGAGATGTTGATGCATCTGCAGCCTGAGACGGGACTGTTGTCTTTGGAAACAGTCGACCAACACGTTCAAGGCAGCATGTCGATATGGGCACGCTTAACGATGGCTAAAAATACCCAATTGCGCCTCATCAGGCTTGCAGGATTAAACTGCAGAAAGTACCTGAAAATGCCTTTGAGGCTCGTTCGGCCAGTGTATAACAATACTCGGCTGGTCATGCTCTGCCTACTTGACGATTAATCGGGAGTTTCAACCATAAAGCAGATGTATCCCACACCACCGGCAACTGCCTCTTCCTCATCGGTAGATGGCGATACTCTTGGAGATTCCACCTATTATGAAGGCCATCCCATGGTTGAAAACGATGGCAAAACTCTCTTTCCACGGATTTCCAAACCCATAGAACACATACGGGACTCGTACGATTGCGTTGTCATCGGTTCTGGTTATGGAGGCTCCATAGCAGCATCCCGCATGGCTCGAGCAGGCGAGTCCGTCTGTTTGTTGGAGAGAGGAGAAGAGAGATGGCCAGGAGAGTATCCCACGGGGACGATTGATACGATGAAACAGTATCGCGTTACTGGAGATTTGATTCCAAGCTCCTTTGGTGGCATTGGCGTTAACGTGGGTAATTCTACCGGCATGTTCCACCTCATTCTTGGCCATGATCAGAATGTTATTGCTGGAAATGGTAAGTACTAGCCGTTAATAGCTAACTGGAAGTGTCTTTGGTCTTGTCTTTACTTACTCTGCATCACTTCTTGCAGGATTAGGTGGCGGAAGCCTGATCAACTCGAATGTATTTCTCGAAACAGAACAAGACATTCTTAAAATGGGCTATTGGCCACCAGAGATTCGAGACAATCCGGTGGGTCTAGATAAATGTAAGCCACACTGGTTCTCCTCGCAGCTGTCGGTGGAAGCTCGTTTTGGCTAAAGATTCCTCACGTCCAGATTACCAAAAGGTCAGAGACGTGCTTGAGCCAGAGCCATATCCCGAAAGCTGGCCAAGTCTCAAGAAGATGAAAGTTTTCAACGAACAAGCAAAGACTCTCGGACTGCAAGACAAACTCCGCAGAGTTCCCCTGACAACCCGCTTCCGAAACGGCCCAAACAGTTGCGGCGTCAACATGTCGGCGACAACACTCGCTGGACAAGAAACGACCGGTGTCAACGACGGCTCGAAAACTTCGACGTTGGTAACATACATCGCCGATGCCTGGAACTGGGGTGCCGAAATGTTTTGCAAATGCGAAGTGCGGTATATCGAAAAGGTTCAAGATGATCGCGGCGGCTACTTGATCTACTTTGCCTGCCACGGCAAAGGCCGAAGTCGTTTCGCAGCAGGCAATGTCTATGGCGACTTGATGTGGGTGCATGCAAAGAAGGCCGTCTTCCTCGGTGCTGGATCCATCGGCACAACAGAGATCCTGCTTCGGAGCAAGCAGATGGGCCTGAGTATGAGCGATTGGGTCGGTCGTGCAATGAGCGGCAATGGCGACGTTTTGGCTTTTGGGTAAGCATTGACTTTAAATGTTTCTGATAGCGTGGTTGTGATGTCCTAATGACACGAGGCATTGTATAGACACAACTGCGACGTGGAAGTGAACGCTCTTGGAAATCCAGATCAAGACCCCTCGAATCCCGTCGGTCCAACCATTACCAGCGCTATTGACAACAGGAAAGGCCATGACAACCCACTTAATGGCTATGTTATCCAAGATGGCGCTATGCCGCAGGCATTCAAGGAGATGCTGCCCTGTGTCATGGACATGATGCCTGGAAGCCGAGCCTTTGAGATGTCGCTTCTTCAGCGGACTTGGGCGTTTATGGGCCATTGCAAGAAGGCCCTATTTGGCTCAAAGCCGGAAAGTGGCCCTCTAGGAAATACTCAGGTCTTCTTAATCATGTCGCATGACGGTACGTTTTATGCCTCTTCGCTTAACCTGTGTTTGTTAGTGCCGTGTTGCTAACCAAGGCTCAAATAAAACAGGGAACCAAGCAACTCTACGTCTAAAGGACGACAAGCCGTTTTTAGAGTTCCAAGGCGTTGGAAAAAGCGACCGAGTCAAGAAACTCAACGATCTTTTGGAAAAGGCCACGGCTTCTGTGGGCGGCACTCTGTCGCTGACGCCTTTTTACAACTTTATGAGCGAACAACTGATTACAGCGCATCCTCTCGGGTAAGAGACAAAACCTGGGCTTGATAATAATCCGCATCGATGGCCTCATACTGATACAAGTTTTGTTTAGGGGAGCACCAATGTCTCGGGACAACACTGGAGCAAATGGCGCGACAAATCACCTCGGCCAAGTTTTCAATGGCAATAATACCGCAGAGACTCATGCTGGCCTCATCGTGACTGATGGTGCCCTCATTCCTGGTTCCATTGGTGTGAATCCGTTTGCTACCATTGCCGCTCTCGCTGAACGCACAATCGAGACGTATGCTAGAGACAATGGGCTTGTCGTTAGCGAGGAAAAGAATGGCATTTTAGATCTCTTTGGGAAGCCGGCGCATCAGCCAAGAGATCGCTACCATTTAACGACTCTCAGTGGTAAAGAGCATAAAAAGACATCAGGCAGAGTCAAGATGCTTGGATCAAAAACTGTCGAATTTGCAGAGCTCATGTCTGGATTCATCCACAGAACCCAACTGGATATGGCAATTGATAAGAAGGCGGCGTATGAATCGGCATTTCGAGCAGGAAAGGGCAAAGGCGAGACTGGCAGATTGTTGGTCAGCGCAACCATCTTTGACGGCCATGATATGAGAGATGAAACCCGGCCTAGCGGCATGTTTACAGGCACCTTTGTTTGCCCATCTATCGAAGGCTCTCCGTTCATGATTCCTCAGGGTGATCTGGGGTTATTCAAGAAAGATGAAGAAATCACAGGAACCAGCAGATTGACGTATGAAGGCGACATGGTTGGTAGCAACGGAAGAAGGCTTCGCTTTTCGGGATACAAGCTGGTTGATGCCTCTGTCTCTTTAAGCCCTCTTCAGATGTGGCGCTCCACGACGACCCTTTACGTGAGGATAACAGAAAGGGTCGCAAATGGAAAGACAAGGATCACAGGCTCCTTGGATGAAGACAATCTCAGCATGTACCGAGAGTCTCCTAATTCAGTCCAGGAGAAACTCGTTGCGAGCGGCATCTTGCGTTTGAGCCCAAAGGATTTCGTCTCCCAGATGATGACGCTCTCTGCTTCGGACAAAGATGTCCTGAGCAAAGCGAAAAACATGACGAATTTCCTGACCTTCTTCGCCTCCAAATCCATGTCACATCTGTTGATGCCACTCGCTCCCCTAGAGTATACAGATGAGGGAGCTGTCTTGTACGAGAATCATACACCTCCGACTCAGACGTTTAGAGTGGTCTCTGAAGATGGCATCGAAACGCAGCTGCACATGTGGGAGCCAAATCCGAATGCCATTGCCACCGACTCAAATAGAGTGTCCGTGAAGATTGAGAATCTCTTCATGATTCCAGGCGCGTCTGTCGACCAGCAAATATTTGCATTGCCCACTATTCCGTTCAACGCTGTTAATTATTTTGTCAGAGCCGGTTACCGTGTTTGGGTAACCGTCCATCGCATCTGCCAACTGGAATCAACGCACAAACAGCCCTGGACAACATACGACTCGAGACTCGATATCAAGGCCTGTTATGAGCATATAAGAAGGACCCATGGGACTGGCAAAATCTATACCATTGCTCACTGCATGGGATCCGTCGCGTTTTCCTGTGGCCTCCTCGACGGTACCATTCCATCTGAGTGGATTTCAGGAATCACTTGCAGCCAAGTATTCATGAACCCTGTATGGGCGCCACTGAACATGATCAAAGCCACGTCACCACTGGCGTTGGACAAGGTATATAAGTCTGTTTTTGGAGACTGGTTCGAGATTGGGTCATCTGTGAAAGATCCCTGGTCCCAGAAACTGTTGAACCAGCTATTGCGACTCCACCCCGAAAGAAAAGAAGAAATGTGCAAAAATGCCGCCTGTCACCGCACGACATTGGTGTATGGCCGTTGCTGGAGCCATAACAACCTCAACGAGGCGACTCATCGAAACGTTGACCGCTTCTTCGGCGGATGCAGCATGCATCTAACCAGCCTGCTTAAACGAATGGGAAGCCGTGGAGAAGTCAGCACCAATGAGCCCGAGTATACAGAGCTCACGACACCAGAAAACGTGGAACGCCTACGCGGTCTCCCATTCCTGTTCTTTGTTGGTGGAGACAGCGCGGTTCTCTCCCCGAGAGCTACAGAGACGACGTATGAGCGCTTGATTGATACGTTTGGCATGTCTGCTGGCCTTCCCGGAGGAGACATCCAGTATCGCCGAAGGGTCGTACCCGGCTATGGGCACTTGGACTGCTGGATGGGGCGCAATGCTTGGAGAGACGTATATCCGTTTGTGCGCGAGGAGATTGATCGAGTTGTCCGAGGCGAGTCGTATAGATTCCGGGAGCCGAATGATAGATTCAAACAATTTGCGGAGGGGAGGTGAAGTGCAGTAAATTTGCGTTACAATTCTCGAGAAATTCTTTTCCTTTTTTCCCTTGTTACTTCTTAAAGCTGACATAAAGTATGAGCATATGGAGAATATTGCATGATTAGAAATTGCTATCGCTAATGTGTTATAAAGCGTCTCTGAATAGATAATATGTTGATCTCTTGCTGCCTTTGTTGTTTAATTGTTCGTCGTGAGTCGCTGTATACCTACAGGAGAAGCCATTGGTATTAAGGTATATTGGTTTTGATGTCATCTTACACCCAGCAATAATGCCGAGATATCCAGGTCTAACACACCGATGCTCCAAATTCAGTCGTCACCTGAAGCGTGCATCACGTTGCAAATATGCCACGATCATGGTTTGGCGGTAAGCCTCTTTGGCTATGAGCGCTGCTGAACAGCAGACTATAGTGGTAGTATGATCTCATCTTGACCAAGCCTCGCAACTGTTTGTGAACAATCCAGGTTACCGGACTTGGTTATCGCAAATGCTCCAAAAAGGCTCTAGCCTCCGTCATATTACATTATGACGCGGGCTAGGTTCAGGACGGCCAAATCGGCATCGTATCCTCTCTGGAAGACCGCTACTCGTCGAGCTAAAGAATCGTTATCATTCTTCGCCACAAAGGCAGTGGCAGCATATTCCGAGAAGGCATTTGGCCGAATAAGGAATTATAAGCCGACCATAAAGTTGCAGTGGATTCGCGATGATCTGCGTACAGTATTCGATATCGTAAGGTCCTGCGTTATTCATCTACTCTGCAAAACGTCTCATGATCTCTTTGGACAGTCATTCTCCAATGCAAGCATAAATCAGTCATTGTGAAAGCAACACATAAGGGGTGCGTCTGTGACGATCCTCACACGGCTTGCAGCTCACCGCTCTGCGCCGCTTCTTCATACGACAAGCATGGCAGAAAGTTTGATAAAGAAATCTGCAGACTTGACTTGCATGATGACTGATCAACCAACGATTTGCGGCTAAGAAGACACGAGAGCTGCATAGCTAGCGCTGTTTTGAGTATCGACTAATGTGGCAACTATCTCTGCTTCCAACATATAAGTAGATATGGATGCAAGGCTCTTTTCGAAGGAAAAAAAAAGGCCAATCGTGTGGTCCCGTCGGGTCGTGATCGGCTGCGCCTGAAGGAATCGGACCGTCACATCCAGAGGAATCAGAATTAGGATGCATGCCAGAAAAGGTAACATTGCCCCAGCGATCCTCGTGCCTGCTGGCCCACATGTGATGCTGTTGCTACCCATGACGATGAGAGCCAAGCTTGGTTAGACAGATTAACCCTTCTCAGCCTTTCCACGTTGCTCCAGGCCCTTGCTCGATCTGCACCTTGTATCGGAAATTTTCAGCCGTTGTGCCATGTCGGGGCCGAGAGCGAGGGCCGAGAGCGAGCGAGGAGGCAGAAAATGTTGACAGCCCTGGATGTCTTTCTCCCCCGATATCCTTCTCCCCCGTATTTTTTAGGTTCTCGGCCTTGGAAAGGATCGAGAATGGCCGCGTGGGTGGCCTTCTTTGTGGAGCAAGGAGGCGGGATGGATGGATGCTGCAGCTAGACAGCATATTGCGTCTTTTCAGCTTGATCTGTGTGGTGTACACACGCAATACACACTTTGCGAATACACGGGAAGAGCGTGAACGCCGTACACACTTGACGGCGTTTAAGCTGATGAAGCGGCGTTAAACAGGCCCTAGAGATCACCAAGGAAAGGTAGTCCTTCCAGATGCGGACTCCATTCACGAGATAAACTCCGATACAAGGCACTGTCGTGGCTCGTTCCCTGAGCTAGAAACAGCTTTATCCATTGTGAACCAGCACATCAGCTGTTTAGCTGCGACATACCAGAAGCTACTGCAATACGATTAGATGGGTAAATGGGGCAGTGTGAAACAAATGGGAGCGGCACACCTAGTCTGTATGCCGTGGCAGAATGACAGCTGAATCCTTCCGCAATAAACGCCCACCACTCAAGAGTGAAAAGAGCAGAACCATGATTCCGTGTGATCCCGCCGTAACCTAAACATCCCTGCCGCAAAGCCGAGATCCTTCAAGCAGCAGTTGGTGCCCACTGCAACCCAAACTTTTCTTCCAACATCCACTGGGCTGCATTTAGCATATTAGCCGTCGTGTTACTAATAGCCTGGTGGAGAGCAAACCGCTTGTCCAGTGTCGGGACGGAGCCGAGCTCGGGAACGTGTGGGGAATCCATCGGTAGCGCGATTGCCAAAGAAGGAAATCGAGAGATACCGAGTTAGTATCTCCATTCTCAGCCAGCCTCCATCTCGGACGACCAGGGTTGGTTGACTAGATTGCGCCTATCAAGCTTGGTGGAAGAGGACGGGGGAAACGAGCAGCTAGCTTGCGAGCACGCCATGGCGTTGCTGTCTAATTGCGTCTTCGAATCAGAGCTCGAGGACCTCACTTCGTTGAAAGGTGACCGCAATGCGGTTGGAGCAGGGACTCTTCACGAGTCAATGCTAGCGGCAGCGGCTCGGCAACGCAGCTCAAAGCCGAGTCATGACAGTGGTTCCACAATAGCCGCCTTGATTTACCCCAATCTCCGTGTTCAACTGCCCGGAAAAGGAGAGTCTAGCAAAGAAGAGAGCCAGCCAGGACACCGAAGATTCAAAGGTTTCATACCTTGCCCTCAAAGTTAGTGCCGTGTACGATTCAAGTCCCATCCCATGAGTCGTTGTCAACAAAGGCATTTTTTGGATGCTAGAGTATAACAACTGGTAACGAATCTGGAAGCTTCACCTTTGACAGGTTTCGTGGGTCCAAAGGGAGCTATTTCGAGCCAAGGGATCAGTGAATTAGCGTTTTAAAACCCGTAAGCACCGTATTTCTGTAGCGGAGACTTGACAGGGCTTCCAAGAAGAAGAAGCGAGCGATAGTTGATTGAGAGCTTGGCAGAACGAGATATTTCAAGCGCTTCACTGCGAGAATAAAGTCTTCTTTCGGCCGATAGTCATCATCGCACTAGTACTCAACCATCAAAATGCATGATACACCTGAATCTTGTCCAACAATACCGTAAAAGTGCCTGGGATCCAGCTCTCTTGAAACGGAAAGGGACGAATGGCTCTTTGGATTTCTCTCCAATAAACCCGTCAGTGCCGTGTTTGATATCTTGGTGGAATTGATGGGCGAGCAGCTTGTCAGTCATCATGTGATTGATTTACTGTCAAGGAAATTCAAAAATATGCAATCCTGGGTTATATCGTAGAGCCGAAGGTTCAAGATTGGTTAGTTCCTCAGGCATCAATCATGCCTTGTTGCTTGCACCGCATTAAACCAACACGACAGAAACGAGCATGGACCAAATCCTGGCCCCTCCACATGCACTCTGCGGATACCCGCCCAGAAATAACCCCAAATGACAAAGCGATCCTTTTCATGCCCTGGGGCTTTGCGGCTCTCGTAAGTTTGCCAATCATCGTCGCAACTTTTGGTATTACTCGCTACGGAGATTCCTTCGCATCAATGGCAAGGCCGATTTGCTGACTGTGGAACTCGGCCATACAGAATTGCCGACACAAACGCCGACCAGACTGGAGGAAAAGAGAAAGAGAAACGCAAACGCCGACAATCAAGATCAACCACCGCATTTTCAGATTACACACATTGTTTCCATCGTTACGTTGCATTGGGCATAACCACTACTGCCGAGACAAAAAATGTCATGCATACATGTACAGACTCCTTTCGGGAAATTCCAAACAAGGAAAAAGCGACGATAGCGTCATCACAGTTTCAGCACTTGAGCAGTTACCCGTCAGAGGCACCTTGCGTCTACCGCCATCTGGAATCTCAGCTCTGCCAGCCACGAGGTGTGTTGCTATGCAACTGCTAGCCGCTTCCAAGAGCCGCGTCGTCGTGGATCTTGCTCCAGAATCATGCGTCGATTCCATCGATTCCATAAACCCAGTTTTCTTCCTAGATGGGAAAGGGGATAGAATGACATTCTTAGCGCAAATTCTACCACAGGCTATCCAATACTAGTCATATCCTTCGCCGGCGGGATAAGCGGAGATTCGCTTCGAGACCCCAGAAAAAAAGAAGCTAAATGGCATGACCATTTGGTAGGGTATAACTTCCGCTTTGGGACAATGGACCCGGTAGGGACATATGGACGAAGCTGCTATCCCAAGATCTTGGCTCAGGAATGGGGTGGAGCGAGTAAAGTGTCATTCTCTTCAAGTACCGGGCATTCCCATTGTTTGTCTACGCAAGGAGCTTTCTCGTTATCATTTCTGCTTTCCGTAAGTGCCAAGTAAAGCACCACTCGAGCTCACGCCACAATCAGAGCTTATGAAACGTATTCAACTTGGCAACTATCTATATCGTTTCACCATTGGCACGACTTATATATATACATACCTTCAACGCCAGCTCCTCTCTTCGACACCCTTCTTGCACTTCTTCAAGAACTAAAACACCAATCTTGGCCCCAGAATACTCTGTTGACTCTTTTTCTTTGGCAAAAAAATAAAATAAAATGTGCGCCCAAAAAACTAAAGCTGCCGAACACCAAGCTTCAAGGCCAACGGGCTTCGAATTTTACCAAGCACAGCTGGCTATACAAGCTGAGAAGACACATAGCCAGCTGATAGAGCTACTCGAACGCCTAGAAAATCAAAACTCTGGATATAGACCATCTGAAGGAGCAACGGAGCAACACAATACGCGGAGCCAAGACCTAAAGAATGTTCCTTTCTGGATAACGCCAACGTCTTCCGCCTCATCGTCATCGTCAACGCCGTCATCATCACCATCATCATCGCCATCGTCCTCATCTTCTTCCATTTGAGACACTACTGTTCACAGAAGACGAGGCTTTGCCTATAGCTGTCGCGAACATGTTACAATATTTGGAGCGTGCGAAATATTATGCTTCTTTGATGCATTTTTGGATTTGAATTTGGCAGAAATACCTCGCTTAGCCATCTGAGCAGGATACTCGGATATTGCGGGCCGGAGTTGAGGTGTAAAGGATGAATAAATGATAGATCAAAGTTCTAGGGCAGACATACGCGGCAACATATTCCCGTGATGATTCATCATTGTGCCCTTACAGGCATAGGGCTTTGATATGACATGAACTGGTAGATCAATGCAATGAAACAAACATACAAATGTCAATTTTTTGTAATTTTTGCTATTCGCCGTGATGTTAAAGGTCAATGTTGCTTTGAAATTTCTCTACGCTACGCTTCTTTCCGAGTTATATTCCTTATATACCACGCTAACTCGCCGCGAGTGGCACCTTGCGGCCGCTTTCAAAGAAGACAATGCCTTTACGCACGTTGAATTCTTTTTTTTATCACTCCATCCGTATAAGCAATATCTGACATCTCAGGGCGCAGAGTGGGTAAGGTAGGCAGTGTATGAGTGTATGAGTAAACTTCAAGTAAGCAAATAAAAATGTGGCACCGACGACATTGGAAATGATTATATGATTATTCATCTTCAAAAATTATATAAGTGTACCTGGATCAGCAAAATACCCACAACGCCGTCAAATTGGATACACAAGCTTCACTCCCGAAATTTTCCCTTCGCGCATCTCCTGCAATCCATCCAAAACGCCGCTCCAGCTCCCCCTTCTCACGCTCTGCGGATGTGGCCGAATCCGTCCCTGCCACAGCAACGCCTGCGCCAGCGAGACAAACTTGACTGCGAAGTCGTAATTCTTTGGGTTTGCCGGAACTTCTTGGCCGCCAAAGTCGAAAGCCTCTCCAAAAGCCGTGTAGGCCATGACGGGCAGGTTCTCAACGTCCTTGCGAGGGAGCTCTTGTAGTCCGCTGAGGCCGGCGTATTTGCCCCCTTGGCTACTAATACAGTTGCAGCATATCTCGGCCGTTTCGGGCGTGGAAACGGTATCGAATGCATGTCCTAGCTGATCATTTGTAATTTCGCGGATGGACGCGGCGCATTTCGGTGACTTGTAGTCGAAGACGTGGTCTGCCCCCAGGCTGCGAACGAGCCAGAAGTTTTTGGGGGAACATGTTGTGATGACTTCCAAGCCAGACCTAAACAATGATGTTATCGACTTGCAAACAAAAGTGCCATCAAATCATCTCCTTCAATGAAAGAATACTCACAATTTAGCAAATTGAATTGCCAGGGTGCCTGTTGCCGTGCTACCGCCATATACCAAGACTGGGAACGGCTTCATTGGAGGGTCGTCGGGCCAAGGCAAATCCAGAGACTCGTAAAGGCCCTTTCCAACAGTAAGGATGCCAGCGCCTAGTGTTGCGGCCTCTTCAAATGACATGTAATCGGGTATCTTGAGCTGAAGGTCTCCCTTGGCAGCAATGTGTTCTGCAAACGCTCCGTCTTCGTGGTTCGAGTAGTTGCCTGTCGCAAAGAATTAGGAGGATTCTTCAGGTCGCCGGTCTATAAATTATACGTACTGCCATGAACCATGCCCATGACTCGATCACCAACACGAGGTCCATGCCGCACGGCAGGGCCAACTTGCTCGACAACACCACTGTAATCGCAGCCTACAATCGCTCCAGGAGAGGCTAGGTCATCAATCTGTTTCCAATCAATCGGGTTTAAGGCCACAGCGACAGTTTTGACAATGATGTAGTCGTCGCGAAGTTTGGGCATGGGCGTATCAGTGACGATCTCGGCCTTGCCAGGGCCTTTCATCTGGATTGCGGTTTGGGTCGCCATTGTGATCTGCGTGACGCAGAAGAAAAGAGCTTGATGGGAATGCAAATAGAAATTACGCACCATTTGTTTCATATTTCCCCAGTTTCAGCGGTTGACAGATCACACTACCCCGCAAGAGGCTTTTACCGCGTTTGTTCTGTTGTCTCGCCACGTTACGTGCATGTAGAGTTTGTGACAGCAATACCTCGTAGCTACTCACAGGAGACGGGACGCGACGGAGATCCACCACGTAGGACCACAAGTCTATGCCATGTATTGAGTACGAAATCATTCGTCGATCCATCCGAAACTTATTATCGTTTTAGCTCAGCCCGGCGTATGAAGAGATCGACGGCGGTCAATAAAGTTTGAGCCGCCATATGTCTCGGTGTCAGTCTGCTTACTACGTCACAATTCGATACAATGGAGCTAGAGGTAAGGCCTATTAGAGAAAATCACAATAGCTTCAATTCCTTCTATCAAGTGGCATTCTGTCTGCTTTGCCGGATACACTGATGCAATTAAATTGAAGGAGGACGATTTGCCTGCTCGCTATGAACTTTCGTCTCCTCCATAAAGGCGCTTGAAGGTTTGTATTGGGTGGTTATTCCGTTGTAGGAAGACGGTTTGGCCGCTATGGTCTTCCGTCTCTTGATGCCATGATGGTGCTTGAAAAGTCGTACCAGGCAGTGTTTCCAGTTGAAGGAAGACGATTTGCCTGCTTTCCATGGACTTCCGTCCCTGCATGATGGCGCTCGAAGAGTTGACGAAGCTGCTTGCGCAAAGCGTTTTCAATGCCTTGCAAGGCTGCGAGGCAGCTGGCCTGGCTCTTATAATTTTCAAGGCCATCATTCTGAACAAGGTTGCTGCGATTCCTCTTGATGGGGTTGTTTGCTGTTGAAGAATCCGAGCAGTGCTCTGAAGCAGTGATGAAAGAGGTTGTTCCAGTTGAAGGAAGACGGTTTGTTTGCTGAGTCGCTATGGGCTTCATCTCCCGGTGCCATGATACTGCTTGGGGAACAGATCCCGCAGTGGTCGCCCGGTGACTTTCTATGAGCATCGTTAGAAAACCTGAATGAAAACTAAATGGAAGTCGGCTGCAACTTACTATGCGAATTTAATTTTCTCAGAGTCATCTGACTGTGTCAGGGAGGGAGAGGCGATTGGAAGGCCGCTTGCCTGGTGTGAAGAAACCGTTGCAAAAAATCATGGGCGTCAACTTGGAAAACAAATCCCGAGATAGCGAATTTGGTTGTGGTTTAATTCACGGTCAAACTTTTCTTTGAAGGCGTCTGGCCATATGACTGCCTATCTCTTTTCTGTATTAGCCAGATTAACAGAAAGGAGATGGAGAATCCTTACCGGCAAGAACACGCATCAACTGGCGAGCCATCATTCCAAGACAACGCTGCCCATGGGAGAAAGAAAGGTTCCAAGTTCCGCGTATGTGCAAAGTCCAAAATACTACAATGTCCTGGGAAATGATTTCTGGCCTGTGAAACAAATTTCTTGTGGTTTCGAGTCCATTCATACCAGGCAGCTGGATGTCCATGAGGACCAAGTGGAAGCCGCCACTCCTCCACTTCTTCACCGCGTCACGACCATTCATGGCCGGTAAAGTGCCACAAAAAGCTCCCAGGCTATGAACATGGCCTGTCGCAATGCATGTTTAACGGCTGGGGTTGATCGTTTGTAGATGTAGGAGTGCCAAAAAGGGAAAAAGGGAAGAGATAAGCTGGAAAGCTGATGTGTTCCGGATATGTGGAGAGTTGATCGAAAAGAAAAGAAGGCAAAGAAAAGAAAATCGTGGAGCAGAAAGGAAAAAAGACGTGTCAGCTGGACGGCCTGGCAGCTGTGGGGTCGCCGCTGATATGTGGTGCTTCAGCTCTTACTCCCATCATGACCTACGCTGAGCTCACTTTCCATTCTCAATGCTGCAAAATGAATCTACTGGCATCTTGACCGCCAAACTAAACACGGTTTACTGCACGTTATTTGCTGATTGGAAGCGTTGAGACTGCAGCTACCCCCTTTCTTCTCGCTAAACGGAGACGCTACAGCAGCAACAGCTAGCAACAACTCGCTTAACTGAGGCCGGGAACAGGCGATAGCACGTCACAAGACATTAGTTTCCGGTAGAATAGCAAGTGCCGTGCGGAGCAAACAAACGGTGACCCTCTCAGAGAGACACTACCCGGACCTCTTGTGCGAAGCAAATCATGGCACGGGTCGGCGGCATCACATCAGCAATTTGACCACTGTGGTCTTTTGATGGCCTCTTCTCGTCCATGGCACAAACAGTTGCCGATGTTTGCTGATGTGCAGACCTCTATGTTTCTTTTCCACAGTCAGACAGCAAAATGCTATTCGCAGCTGGCCTCTCACCCTCCCAAAAACCGCAACGATGGGATGCTGCTTCTCGCTTCACCAGAAACTCCATCGAACAAGCATCTCGGAGTTATTTCACCTCCTCATCCCCGTCCAGAAAGTCATCATGGCACTCTAGCAAACCCAATCATTGCTATCATGTCCTTCTGTGCTCACTCCAGCTCTTCAAGTTCAGTTGACTGAGTTCTTGGCCGGAATGATTGGCCTCAGCCAAGCTGGTGCAGGGTACAGCAGAATTTGGCTTGAATTTCGCGACCTTTGGCCACAGTCCGGTTTGCACAACCTCTGGCGACATAGATTGGCATAGAAAATACGCCAACGGCGTTTACGATTGGGAATGCCATCATTTTCACAGCTTCAGACGCTCTCTCGGCAGGCGCTAGAGTGGATCCATCAACCTCTATCAAACCCTCTTTCCCCTTCCTCGTTATAACCATGCGATGCAGCGGCCAAGCCAGACCTACATTTGGAGGAAGCAAGAGAGCACAACGACAATATTTGCAGTGAGTATTGCGCATGTTCTGAGATTTTACAGAAGACAGGTATCGCTAACATTCGTATTACAACATAGCATAGGTACTCAAGGTGTTATATACGCATCAAGTCCAACATGACATGCCTTGATTGAAAATTGGTCGGCTGTCATTCTCATTTCACAAAAGCAACTAAATCTCTAACTCGGAAGCTAGACTCTCCCAGAACGCACATCGACTCATTTGAGCCTGTGGGACGGCCTCAACAACTGTGTTATTATTGTTGATTACAATCCTTGATCCGCCTGCTTGTCCATTCCACTGTGGCCATGATGGCGAACCGGAAAATGCAAACGTATTCGGATTCAATGACCGAACAAAGGAGATATAATAACCCTGCAGCTGATCAATGTTGGTCAGGTTGGAGTTGTCATAACCGCCTCCAAACACTGCTCCCAGGTCAAACCCGTGGGGAACACCAACTCCGCTCTGAATATTGCTCTGTGTCAATACATTGAAGCGGTAGGCCCAGACGGGTTGTCCGGCCTGGATAAAATATTTGCCAAAGTTGAGTCCGTGGCAGGTAACGAGCACGTCACCATAGGCAAGTTCCGCTGCTGGGAACCAGGCCGCATGGCCATTGAAAGGAGGCTCAATGTTCTCGGGATACTGTGCAATAATTGCAGATGTGTTTTGGCTCGACAAACGAGGGTAGTTGTCCTGGAAGAAGGATTCGATCTCGTCAGGCGACGATGCATTGGGGGCACCCAAGGTCGTGCCTTCGTCTGTGACGCTACCAAAGAACATGGGAACTTTGACAAACTTGCCACTCTCGAAAGCCTCATAGGCGCCAGTCTGGAGAAAAACGCCATCAACGCAAGGCACATATGGGTAATTGGGAAAATTAGATCGGCCCGGATAGACGATGGGTACATTGAACTGCTGCAGCGCTGTGGTGCTGAGGCCGCGGAGGCACGATAGCGAATCGGAACTGGAACCGCATCCGGCATTGCTGACGAGAGCATCGTATTGGAACTGAATTTCCGACACTTTGGGCTGAGTGATCTCTGGGAGTGACTCGAACATGGCTCCAACAAAAAGACCCTGATTCTGGCCTCCGTTGGCGAGAAGCTGCAACGACGCAGCCTCGGCACCTGCGCTCTGTCCATGAATGATGACATGGGATGGATCGCCACCGAACTGAGCAATGTGCTGCTGCACCCACTTCAAAGCAGCCTGCTGGTCGTATAAGCCGGCATTGGCCACTCCGTTGGCCTGAATCTCCGAGCTGGCAAGGAAGCCAAAGATACCCACGCGATAGTTTAGGGTCACCAGCACGATTTTGTTTCCAGAGTTGGCCACCACACCGCTTCCATCCGTTCCTGCAGAAGCCAAGCTCTCAAAGCCCCCTCCCTGGATGAAAACCCAGACAGGAAGCTTGGAGTTGGTACCAGCACCCGAAGGGGCCCAAACATTGACAAAGAGGCAATCTTCGCTTTCGCCTTGTGGATTTGTTCCACCATTGGTAGCCATGCAAACATCGCCAAACTATAAACCCCACAAAAGGACACATCAGATGCAAAGATTACAATGACAGCAAAGCGGACTGACATTCATACCTGGGTGGCAGACTGGACTCCAGAGACTGTGGGAGGGGCAGTTGGAGCCTTCCATCTTAAGCTTCCGGTTGGAGCTGCTCCATATCGCATTCCCAAGAACTTGTTGATTCCACCAGAGGTTGAGCCTTGGTATGTGGCATATCCCAAGTTCACTTGTGGTGATTGAGCACTGACAACTGTGGCAGAGCACACTAGGGCGCAAGCCAACTCCAAAGGCCGAATTACGCGCATTTTGACGAATAGAGATAATGCCTTGAACTGCTTTCGACGCCCCTAGATTTGAATCTCTAGCAGATTTGTCCTTCGTACGCGCCAGTATTTATACTCTTCGACGGAAACACCTTGATGCCGGATAACGCGGGTTGATTATATTGATATTGATAATCCCGTCGGGACGGGCTTGCATTCGATTCCGTCTATCAACTCTGACAGGTACTCCCAGGAGACTACTGTACGATCAGGCATAATGATGAAGCTATTCATTACGTTTTACCGTACGACTCACCTACAAACTATATGCCAGACCCATCTTCGCGCAGCTATGACAGTACCACTTGCCTCTTGCACATTTAACGATTTGAAGCATGGGGCGGCTAAAATCGTATTGGCTAACATTGTATTGGCCGACGGGTAACCCAGCAGCCTTTAGCGCAGAAAAGCCTTTGACGATTGGTGACCAGCAGGGGATAATACCTGTTTGGAGGCTTGCTGATGGAGAGATTTGTGGGCAACTACGCTGACAATCTGCCCATACGAGATTCTGAGAAGAATGCCTATTATTGAGTATGACTTGCGCAATGCAATTGTATCAGGGCTTTTACACGACAGAATGATTCCGAAACAATCTGAGGAATGCTTGGGGACGGAAAAGAGAAGCAAAGTAAGCGGACAGCTGCATATCCAAATCGAAGAAAAGTGGGTGCTCGAATTGCGAATTTTTACAATCGATCTATATGAGCTATACGCTTACTCAGGAGGATATAGCATGAGCGAACAAAAGACGAATGCTTACAAGCTGGCGAGATTTACCTGTTGGCCAAGAACAGCGAGGCCACTTGTTACATATCCATTGCGAAGTTCTCACACGACATGGCTTATACAAAAAAAAAAAGCCCACATATTGCCTCCTCTGACTTGACGAGTTTCTGGACTGGGCGCTGAAAAGCGAAGAGCGAAAAATAAAAGAGAGAAAATGAAGAAAGTACGAATGTTGCTACCGATAGGAGCAGTAGTAGCTGTGGTTTACGCTGGCGACATTTGCTCTCTATCCAGATCAGGCAGGTGTACAAACTTCAAGCACTGTCACATCACCCATCACGATTGATTCGAATCCCCTCGTTTTTTGTTTTCACTTACGTCATATGGTGTCTGCTATCAATAGCTCAGCACTCGCGGCTAGCATATGAAGACAACGCCGGCATCTATCTTGCTTACCATATGCGACAGCGTGAATCTTTGCGGCTACAGCATGTGAGGCTGAGCTATCCTCAGCTACTAACCCTGCATAGCTGGCGAAGACAGGTGCCGAAACCGTTTCATCTAACCAAAGAGAGCAAAGGATGTTACGATGTCACCATAGCTAGCCATTAGCCACATGTACGAGGACAGCTTTTAGTGCCTGCTTCCAGCAGGTTTTGGGTGAATTCATTGGCCTTGTTTTCCAAGCAAGAAGAAAGAAGCACAGAGGCTAAACTCTCGCAGCAAACATGGGACTTGGGTGCGTTGGGCCGTTTCGTATACACGATATCTGAGTGATAAAAGGGGTTGCCTTGCTAAGGCCAGACAAGGACAAGGACAAGACACGACAAACAAGACAACTCAGAGCAAGGCGAAGCAGGCTTGACCGTGAGTGGCTCGAAGAGAATGTCGTGAGCTGGCACGTCTTATGCAGGTACGAGTTGCACGAAAGGAGAGCTCTCGAGTGGACCGCGGAAATTCCTAGTCAATATTTTGATAAGTCCCGCTTTTTGCGCATCGAGATTGCTGCACGGGTAAGACCAGCTCGGAGTTCTAGACCTGAGGTTTCCGTCAAATTAGGCCCACGATCTTGGGAGCAGTTTGTGCAGGATCGAGTGGCGCTTTCGGAGGGAGCTTTCGAAGACGCCCTTGAGAAGCTGGCGATGTGCCAACGTTGCCTGCCTGCCTGCAGTGTGCTCTGCAGGGAATATGCAAATACAAGGTATGCGTCGTATATGCATTTCGCGGTCGTGACAGCCAAAGAGACAAGACAAGATGCTATACCTACGTACACCCGAGCTGCTGAGGGGAAGAGGGTCCCCGGCATTTGACGTGACTACCTCTCATTGAATGGAGGACTACAGCTTGCTTGCGGCATGGTAGTAGTGCAGCACTAAGACGAAGCTATCAATCAATCACTGCAGGCTTTTGCACACCACTCTGCCAGTTGCGTTGCTAGCAAGTCCCACGCCCAGAGCTGCTGTGGAGAAAGGGTTGCACGGCTACCACCCTGCTGGCGTCTATCCCAGAAGAATATGTACTCTATTCCGACTTGATAGCCGCCTGAGCAAGATTCAGCACACACACACGCACACACACGTTGAAGATTGAGCCGGGGTCACGACCCCATCTTTGTCTGTGTCTTGCCTCTTTCTCCGTTCCTCTTCTTTGTCTGCTGCAGCGTAAAGCAGAGCAGTCTATATGAAGCCAAGAATGCGGAAAAGAAGAAGGAGAAGAAGGAGAGTGAATGAGTGAGCGACTGCAAGGAGTAAGTGACAAGAAGAGGCAAGAAGTCAATATCTGCGGAGTATTAGCTCCAGTGAAGCTCCCGCATCGTTGTGGAGGCCCCTAATAAGCGGGCAGCCGCGTTCTCCCAGCGGCCATGATAGCGATATTGGGACAAAGTACCGGTACCTCGAGCTCCATGAAAGTTGAAATCTTCAAGAGGCTAGCCGTGGCTGCATGGCATCTGTAGCATGGCATGGCATGGCGAGTGCAATGAGCTTGGGAACGCATGGCTGACCACAAGGGCGTTTGTGATGCATCATATTTCAATATTGTTTGTTGCAAGTGCTTGTACAGGTACGAGGATGCTCGCCCGTTCATGCTGGATGTCAGCCACCATGCTGGCTCTCCGTGGAGTATCCCAAGCGGGATATATACATGTACAGAGTGTACATGGCGGTCCACGTTGCAGCAGCAGATGCCGGATCCAAGTTACCGAGCACGCACCTCTCTTGCTGAATGCATAACGACAGCCCGGGCAGAGCCAACAGCTTCACGCGCGGGCTCAAGTTGTCGTACGATGCGTGCAGCAATAGCCACATGTAGCGATGGCCCGCGATGGTCCATGCGAGGATCAAACGCCCGTGAGCCGTGGCGCCTGCTGTGAGACTCACACGGCCAATTTTATGTGTGAAGGGGGGTATCACAAGCATGTGTGCCATGTATATGACATGATATACGTGTGCAGCGAAGTATGGACACCCCGAGCCGATTCTTTCCTCAGGGCGATGGCAAAGGCGGCGATGCTTGACGGCTGGGACTTGTTTGGAGGAGCGAACTGGCAACAGCATACAACCACAAACGACTGGAGCCGCAAGAACCAGCCGGCAGTTGACGGGATTTCGACAGGCAAAGGACGAAAAGGCAGATCCATCGCCCTCCATTTGATCGCATACCTTAGATATGGATGGTACGACGGGAGTAGCACTACCTTCCTGGCTTCAACATCAAAGTACCGATACCCACCTCGCATGATGGATAAGAAACGCCACCGGCGAAGCGGCGCCTGCCATTGGAGAACCGGCCCCCATCCTTTGGCGTCTGTGTGTGCGGTGCGAGCAGGAAGCTGGATGGCTGTTTCACCAGCGACGTTTCTAATATCTGATGGCCCGTATCTGCTGGCAAATTCATGCATAAATAAGCTTTCAACTGGAAACATTAGGACTTTTGTGCAGCCTCAGTAAAGAAAGAGCAACCCCCCTGATGGACATCCAGGGGCCGGCAAAGGGCGAAACGGAATCGAGATTCCACGTTGTTATGCGTGAAACGAGATGTTTGACAGACATGGATTGAGAAACAAAACAGGCCAGACGCCAAAAAAGCCAGCGGGAGAAAACACCAGCTGCGGAGCTTCCCCTCCAAGATTCAAGCTCTCTGGTTCCCCCCTCCTTCTCTGGTCTGTGCAAATCCCTGGCTGCAGGCGGGTGATTGCCCCCGGCGCATCCGCCTAGAGCGCCCAGCAAGGGATCAGTGATCCTCGTCAGCCTCAACTGGCTCGCCGGCCTTGCTGCTGGCTGTGCCCCCTGTGCCGCTCCCCTGTCCAGACGCCGCATCTGGCTTGCACAAGGCGTCGTGAATAGCTTCAGCAGATGTGCAACAAAGGGGCCATTGGGCAGGCTACTGTACAGCACTATCGATATGCGATGTACAAGGTCTGATGGATGGAGGATTCAATGCTATTGAGCATTGATGGCTGGACAACAGCACTAGCCTCATGCTGCTTGGATCCAATCTCACTTCATCTGCCTCCACGGTATCGAGTCGTGTACTGTATGCACGAAATACGGAGCAGCTAAGCTGCCCATTTTATGGAGTGCCGCTGCTGCTTTATGGATGTGTTGCTACTAGCACTGCACTTTAGCATCTGGCGAGCGTGGAGCTCGGCCGCTCTAGTGCGGGCAGAGTCGAGGCGGGATCGAGAAAAGAGATGGAGATCACTGAATGAGATGCCAACAAGAGCGAGACACACGCAAAGGGTCGTGCCATGCCGCCCAATGCGAGTCAAAGGTCAACTGGCCGCTGCAGGCAAAGCCGCCCATTCGCTTTGCCGTCTGCCCAGGGTCCGTCCATCCCAGTGGCCGCCAATGTCTTCAGTCTCTGCAGTCCCAGGTACCGTGGCGTCCAAGTTGCCAGCCAAACCTGCTGGCACAGCTACCGAGCGGTACTAGTGCTGCCACCGCCGAAGCCACCGAGCTACCTGGCCCCGTCCATCCATCCATCCACGGCCACCCATGTCTGCCCCCCCCCCTGGACTTGTACCGGTACAGGCGCAGAGCAACCACTGCAGTACATCAAAATACAGCGAGGCGTGCAGCTGCTGCCGCTGCTAAGGCTCGAGCTGCTGTGCTGAAAAACAAGGGCCTGCCCGCAGGGCCCTGGACCCCGGACAAGGAGGAGGCTGCATCCCATCTGGCTCTGGCTCTGGTTCTGGTTCTGGCACAAGCACCAGCATCGCGCAGGCATAGCAAGGCGAGGCAGGAGTGAAGCGAAGGAAAAGCGAAGCGAGGCGAGACCCAGAGAAGAGCAACAAGGCAACAAAGACGCCGCAGCGGTTCAAGCACAGCTCCAGCACAGCTCCAGCTCCAGCTCCAGCTCCAGCGCCCGTTGTTGTGGTTTCAATTCTGGTACCGCGCAAGTACCTGCCCTTCCGCGCGGCCAAACGCCCGGAGCCCATCACTCGCATAACAGTCCATTGAAGTGATTCATCCCATCCCATTCTTCCTCGCCTCTCCTCTCGCTTCACCTCGCCTACGAACAACCGCCAGCAGCAGCAGCAGCAGCAGCGGCAGAGAGTCCAAGCGCCCGGAGACTGCATGCGACTGATCATGCGAGCTGCATGCGCTGTCGTGATGCTCTAACGGCCTCGGCGACTTCCACTTCTCCTCCTCTCGCTTTCTCTGCCTGCCTGCCTCTCCTCCGTCTTCCTTCTCTCTCTCACACACTTTCTCTCAAATTTTGAGGAATCCCGCTTCCTCTCCCCCCCTCCCCCCCTCCTCTCTTTATACTCTCTTTATTCTCCTCCTCTGTTATTATTTTGCCCTCCATTGTCTCGTCCCTCATTCAACGACCCGGGCCTGGCTGGTCTGACCAGCCGCCTGTGTCTTTTCTCTTCTTCCTGACTCGTTTTTTTTTCCCTATTCTGTTGTCTCGTTTTCAGCCAACCTGGTACCCCCCCCTTGCACTCCGGTCCTTTTCGGATAATCACCAGAACAGATCAGATCCCGCGCGGTTTCAATCTCCGGCCCCTCGCCATCTCTCTCTCTGGTCCCCTAGTCTCTCTTGCATGGCACACGTCCCGGCAACGCCAGTTCCAAGTCCTGCTCCTACTCCTGCTTCAGGGCAGCAGACGAGGCTGAAAGAGGATGGCGCCAGACATTGCTAACAAGCTCAAGGCCACGCTGTTTCGGCGGCGGCGACGCCAGTCCTCGGTGTCGACAACTGATGACCTTGAGTCGATGTCACCCCCGACAACTCCTGGTGTCGCCACAAGCTCGCGGAGACCCTCGTTTCCATTTCCACGTGAGCCATCGTCTCAGACTCTGTCAACGTCTATGGAGCTGATGATGGAAGATGCAGGAATTGGAATAGGAGGCTGCGGTGGTAGTGACGACCTCAGCGACGCTGGCGACTCCGCCCAGACAAGCACCGACGCCGACCAGCAGCAGCAGCAGCAGCGTCCAAAACAGCAGAAGCATCATCATCTTTGGAAAGGGAGACGGTGGTCCAAGGGTTTTGATGTCGAGAAGCGACACAGCTTCCCCGAAGACGGCACTGTCGACGAGGACGTGACGCCGCTGGCTGAACCAGACATGCCGGTATCACCAACATCAGAAGTGCCGCCAACAGTAATGGTACTCTCGCCACTCAAGGAAGACCAAGACTTTGACATCAAGCCCGTCGAGAGCGGGAAAGAGGCCAAGGACGAGCACAGCAACGACAACGACAACGGCAAAGGCAGTGAGCAACAACAGCAAGATATCAACCGTCACAGCCCGGCAGCCACTACAGACTTGGAGACGGCCTCTGTCTCTGCAGCTTCGGCAGCATCTATTCTTACCACTGCCTCTGTCACATCTGCTTCGACTTCTGCCGTTCTGCAGCAAGCTATCAAAGCAGGAGACCAGTCACAGGCACTGTCGCCACTAGACCAACAGCAGCTACAGCGCCCGCACCAGCTCCCGGCTTGGGCAGGGGGTCGCGGTGAGGACCAGACGCCGAGCCGAAGCCTTGACGACCACGAAGCGAGCCGCCATCAGTGCCAGAGCCAGAGCCTGGACCAGACCCAGCTCGACGGACCAGGTTTGTCGGTTATTAACAGCGACCAGGGAACCTCCCAGGCTGGCACTGCAATCGCTGCCACCGCGGCCGCTGCTGGCGCTAACGCTGGCGCTGATGCTGATGCTGGCGCTGAAGCCGCTCGTATTACGGCGGCCTCTGCCGCTGCCGACGCCCCAAGTACAGGTACCACCAGCCCTGGTAGCGACGCCAGCACCAGCGCTATTGTCTCTGCTGGCCCCATTTCTGGCGATCTGCAGCAACAAAGACAGCGGCAGAAACAAGCGCAAAAGCGCCCACGCCAGCCAGCGCCACCGTTTCCGCCCTCTGCGCTTCCAACGACGTCGCCTCCTCTTTCACAAGCGCTCCCGGGTCCGGCACACAGCTTCTCTGCTCTTGCACCCCCCACGCCGCTTCCCAGCCTGCCGAGCCTCGACAGCATCGACGAGGACGAGTCGCAATCGCATTCGCAGCCACCATTGCACCGACCGCCTCAATCGCAACCGCAATCGCAACCGCCACCGCTGCAGTCGCCCGGGTCCGAGACTCAGTCTCAATCGCAGTCGCAGTCGCCATTCCAGCCGCGACAGGAGCAATTAGCACCACCCGAATCAGAAAAGCAGCAGCAGCAGCAAGAGACACCTTCTGCTCTGCCCTCAACTGCGGCAGGAACCCCAGAAGCTCAGCATCTCGCCTCAGCGGCAGCTTCTGGTCGCGGCTCCCACGCTCCGTCCTCGCCTGACGCCGGTCATGGCCCGCTGAATCTGAATCCCGCATCGCCATTGCCGCCCATCGACGCTCAACAATTGTCCTTTCAGTCGCCCGTCACATCCTCGACAGCGCCCGAGCCTTCCCCAGCGGCTGCAATTTCCGCGACTTCGGCTTCGACTACAGCTTCTTCGACTTCTGCTGAAAAATCTTCTTCCCTCGCCACAAACGCATCCGCGCGACCTTCTGCACCGCCCCGTCGACCGAGCCGTGATCCAAATCTAGCCGTCACCTTTGACGATTCCGTGCAGCAGTCCCCGTCTGCTAGGAAGGAAGCCATCAGCAAGCAATACAAAACCCTCAGCAACCGCGACGACACTACGAGTTTTGCCGCTTCCTCATCTGCCAACACGCCCAGAACGCCAGGCACCGAAACCCCGGTTGCATTCATTGTCACTCCAAGCTATCTCGCGCCTCCCGTTGCTTCTGCCAACGCGCCTCTACACCCCTCGCATCTCATTGAAGTGGAAACTACGTCATCGCTTGGCGACGACTTTGAGAGCAGCAGCATGGCCGAACCTGAGCGCAAGATTTGGGTTATAAGGCGCAATGGCCCTGCCGGCTCTGCCACGCTCGTCACCATCCGGCCTGGCGATCTTGTTGACGATGCGCGCGACGTGATTCTGCGAAAATTCGGCAACTCGCTGGGCAGGACGTATGACTCGCCTGATCTTACTCTTTACCTCAATACCCGCACTGTCAAGCGTTTGATGAGTCCCGACGAGCGCATGGTCGCCGTGTTGGAGGAGTTCTTCCCCAACGGCCAGTCTGTTGACGAGGCCTTCATCATCGACATTCCTTCCCGCAACACCACCGGCGCAACGCCCAGGCTCTCCCCACGGCCGCCAAATCCTCCCATTTCTGGTTCTGCTCCAGGCGCTTACTATACCGACGACGTGCGTCCATCCGAGTCTGGCGAGGGATACTTTCCTCCAGTGGTCGGCACCGCGACGTCACCCCGTCTTCCCTCCAAGCACTCCAACGCATCTCTCCCGAATTCCATGGCCGTCATCAGCTCAGGCCACCTTCCTAACATTCCGTCTCCTGGCAGCAACAGGCCTCGCGCGCATAAGGATCGCGAGTCGCAGCGCCACGATCGCCAAGACCACCCGCGAAGCGCTGGAAGAAACCATACTCCTTCACCCGTCGTGCACAATGGCGGCGTTGTTCCTTCTGCCTCGTACCATCCCACGCGACATTCTCACTCGCGAACACACTCGAGCTCGTCCGAGCACATTGCGGCGCATCCGAGCAGCACCATGCCCAGATCGCCGGGCCATGAAATCATCGCGGCGGCACGAATGGGTGCAGGCACTCCTCCCTCGCCTCCCCAACGCCTGGTGTCTCCCCACCTACCCGCCGCGCGCCCCAAGAAGAGCAAGAGAAGCCAGACGCAGCAGCAGGAATATATACAAAACCCTCCTCCGCCCGCGGTGAATGCCAAAGTACCCCCCATCAGTGTCCTTATTGTGGAAGACAACCCTATCAATTTGAAGCTGCTTGAAGCGTTTGTCAAAAGACTTAAGGTGCGATGGCAAACGGCCATGAATGGTCGTGACGCGGTGAAGAAATGGAGGAGTGGCGGCTTCCATTTAGTCCTCATGGACATCCAGCTGCCCGGCATGAATGGACTCGAGGCCACAAGAGAGATTCGCCGACTGGAGCGGATCAACGGAATTGGCGTCTTTTCCAACGCGCCCGCTGAAGCCACACCCCCCGAAGAGCCGACCGAAGAAGATCGCTTGGAGGGCCTGGCCAAGTTCAAGAGTCCCGTTATTATCGTGGCTCTGACGGCCAGCTCTCTCCAAAGCGATAGACATGAGGCTCTGGCGGCCGGCTGCAATGATTTCTTGACCAAGGTATGTGCTCTTTTCACTCAACTGTATCCTCTCCAATCTACTCCCACTCCCCTCACCAGACAGTGCACAAACTAACATGTCGTCTCTCAGCCCGTCAACTTTGTTTGGCTCGAGCGCAAGGTCATGGAATGGGGCTGCATGCAGGCACTCATCGACTATCAAGGCTGGCGAGAGTGGAAACAATACTCTGCCAAGGCAGAAGCGATGGAGGCTGCCAACAAGCGAGCGCAGCAGCAGGCGTTTAAGAAACACTCGAAAAAGAATCGCCTTCAAATGTCGGAATCGTGAAAAGATGCAGTGGTTTATACCGGAGTCTAGGACTTTCTTTTCTCTTTCCTTTTTCCTTTCTTCATACTGGACGAGGGGCAACCCGCGGGAAGAGGATTTTATTCAAATGCATGGTAAAAAAAAAAGGAAGGCTCACAGGAGGGATGGATCTGCGCTGAATTTGCTAGCCCTCTGCTAATTTCTTATTTTTCTTTGTTCTGGAACGGACGGATGACGACGAACATTTCATACTTTTCTCATTTCATATTTTTCCTCTCATGGTCGGCATGGCCCTTGCCAATCAGCAATGATGGTGCAGCGGGCAGAGCACCCTGAGTGCCAGATACACACAGTTACTTGATTCTTTTTTGGCGTCGTTGCACACGAGTGGCGGCGAGTTTAATATACGGGAATACCTTTGTCTCCCTCTTTTTTTCCTCTCTTTTCTGCGGCCCATCGTGCCGTCTTATAGACTACGTGTGACCTGACCCCAGCTCTCTGCGCTCCTGAACGGCGACGACTGCCTAGAGGACCAAAACGCCCATCGAGTTGCCTGCAGCCTACCGCTAGTTTCGCCCAGACACAATGCAGCTGGCCGTCGACGCGGAGCCCAGAGGATTTGTCTCGATGATGTCTTCCCCTCTTTTCTGTCTTACAATGCCAGCATCAACTTGTGCCCATGTCTCGTTGCATACAATAGTGTCCAATAGTGCTATTTTATCACACATTCCAGCCGCGGCTGACAAGCGATAGTGCTTAGGTAATGGCCTCTTACTTTTTGCCATTCCAATTCCCCTTGCATTGCAGCTGCAAGCTTCCAGTTCCAAGCTGCGTCTGCCCCTCCTCCGTCGGAAGCGGGGAAACATGACGCCGGGGTCGCAAAATTTGGCTGAGCTAAATCATTGGCCACCAAAGCTTTGCTTTTTCTGGTTTTTTTGATATTTCCGCATACTCTGTTAAATCATACGACGAGACCTTTTTTCTACTGTCTTTGAGCCATTGATCTGATTCAGCTCGGCTTCTAGTACGCAATTGGCTGGTCTAGCTGAAAGCGTCTTCTCCCATCTCCAGATACCCCTCACAGCCTCAGAAAATAATGCCCCCAAGATTATCGGCGGCTGCTGTGCCGCTGGCCCCCGTGGTCGATGCGTGCGTCCTCCCCGCGTGCAAATCAGCGCCATTTGTGCGGTCTTTTAGCTCGACGCCGTGCAGGCAGAAGATGAGCCGGGCTCGGCAGCAGATGTATCAGTGGCTTAAGGGCAGGGAAGGCTCCGAGTTGGCAGAGGCCAAGGGCGGGCCGCGGTATTTGGGACCGCTGCAGGACCAGCCTTTCCCGCTGAACCCGCTGTTTCGGAGCCAGCCGGTGCTGGACGAGACGACGAGGGAGCTGATCTGGGATAAAGTCATAATGAGGGGCGAGGCGCTGAAGGCGGTGTCGGCGGAGATGGGCGTTGATGTGAGGAGAGTTGCGGCTGTGGTGAGGCTGAAGGAGGTGGAGAAGCAGTGGGAGAGAGAGGTAAGCTTGATATTCCCTACTACCTTTTTGTTTTGCTTTGTTTTATTTGCTTTGCCTTGAGGGAGTTTGTGTTTTGCGTGATGAGACAAATTTCCAAAATTCGATTAGTCTTGAAGACTCTATTCATGGTTAGAAACGATTTAACTAGTCTGATATTACACACCAACCTCACTTGTTATTACCTTTTTCCTCTAGTGGCATCTTGAGTTGGGATCCCAGCCTTGCTGACTCTTTTTATGAAACAGGGCAAGAAATTGGCGACTCCCTATGCCAAAGCTGTCATGGGCATGCTGCCCAAGACATCCTACCGCGAGGGCGAGAAGAACCTGCCGCATGAGCCTGTAAACGAGATCCACGTCCACAAGCTGACGATGCAACAACTCTTCGTGCCCGTGTCCGAATCACGGCACTTTACCCGACAAGACGCCGCAAAGGCCTTCCACGACACCATGCTCTCCGTCGATGCGCGGTCACCGCAGCCAGAGCTCATCAAGATGGAGCGCGAGATTCTACAGGGCAAGTCTCGGCAGGACAGTCTGGCCAAGTTCAAAGAGGCGACGCAGAAGGAGGAGGATCGAGTGGCGCAGCGCATTGCCCGTGAGGCTCAGCGGGAAGAAGAGGCGACGACGAGGGTGGCCACGGACCGATACGAGTTTCGGTTCAAGGAGATTAATGCTGATGATGTGGGCCGTACTGGCCGATCGAGGAAGGGCACCGGTTGGAGGTATGGTGCGCCGTTTGATGACCGTAAGCGCGGGCTGGTCAAGATTCCTACGTCTGTGCCGTAAGGATGCTTGCTGGCTGGTGCTACAGGCTTGTACAACATGATGAGAAGAGAGAGGAACGTGAAATGACAGTCGAAATGAAAGAGAGGTCGACATGAAGCTGTATTATTACATACCTATACATACAATGCATATACAACCCGCCAAGAGAAAGTCATGTACAACTACCTGATGTATATATATATCTTGCAACATACAAACCCTGCGCATCTATCAATGTCTGCTGACAGGGAACTTTATCATACACACAAACACAAAAGACGTTTTCTACAATGCATGTTGGGGACCCCTGACCTCTATGGGCTCTAGTTGCTGACAAGAAGCTTCTGCCGAACGCGGGCAATGGTCTCTGGCGAGACCTTGGCCTCCTTGAGGAAGTAGCCCTCGGCGGAGCCCCAATCTTTGCGGATCATGGCGAGCGTAGCCAACATGGATTCGGGTCTGTGGTTGTCAGCATTTCAACAACGAGCATTAGAAACAAGCAGAGAAACCTACTTTGAGCTCAGCATCCTCTCGGCGCCCGCCTCGTCCCCAGCAAACGCCGGCCTCGAAACCAGGTACTTGATCAGGCCGGGCTTCGCCGCCGCCATGCCCAGCGTCGTGAGCCCATACTCCTCGGCCACCGCCTCGTCCGGAACGTCGCACAGGCTCAGTATCAGGGCGCACAAGACGCCCGTGCGATCCTTGCCGGCCGTGCAGTGCACCAGGATGGGCTTCCGGGCCGCGGGGTCGAAGTCGTCCGAGGCGATGTGGTTGAGCACCGCGGCAAACGCCGGCGCGCCCGCCACGGCAATGTCCCTGTACGCCGTGACGAAGCCCTCGGTCGGGTGCGAGTCTGCGTACTTGCGGAAGCGCACGGCCACGGCCTCCGGCCCATAGTCGGCGCCCTCGAAGACGGGGACGTGCACGCGGCGAGGACCGCCGGGCCACTGCTCGAGAGACTCTGCATTGCCGAGGTCGCCGGACGAGTTGGGCCGGGCGGCCTCGAGGGTTGAGCGCAGGTCGAAGACGGTGCTGAGGTTGAGGGCCTCGAGGTCTGCGCTGGAGGCGGTGGGAGGGGCGGCTGAGCGGAGGATGAGGTTGGGGCGGACGAGGGAGAGGGAGCCGCCGGCGAGGTCTCGGAGGTTGGGGATGGGCGGTTTGGCAGACATGATTTTTTTGGTGGTGAGGGTATGGATTTTATGTGGCAGCGAATTGGAGTTGAGTGCTCGCCCGCTGCTGATATTAGCTTGGCTTTTAGATGGGAGTGTGTCGTGAGCGGCTTGATGCAGGATACATGTAGACTATTGAGATTTTATAGGCGCTGTGGATGTTTATGCGGTTAAGAGATACAAGGTGCTATGCATCATATTTGACAGCTACGGTATATTCTGCGGACAAGTTGACAATGCTCTGTGTTCCTCTATTTTGTCAGCAATTGCGAGAAAAAAAGTGCAAGTATACAGCTACTATATAACAATGCGTTGCGGGTTGCTTTATATCCGTACTAAGTCCTCAACTTGGGATTTACGCGATGATACGGTGCTCTCTCTATAAAATAAAATAAGATGGTGGTGGGCGTCAGCTCTTTCTTACTGCCTTTTCTTTTCCAAGACCGTTCTCTGCAAATTAAGCGGCTGGGAAGGAGTCAGGGAGGGTCCCCGCCTGACTTGTCAGCTGTTCCAATACACTTCCAACAAGACTTTCCTCCTCCTTGTTTTCCACTTCCTCTCATCTCTTCTCACACTCCACTGAAGTCTTTTATGCGTCCCCCGCAATTCCAATTCGACGCCACCGGCGCTTGACCAAATCACCAATAAATGTGCCGAGCATGGGTGCCGAGCATGGGGGGGGCAGGGGATGGTCACTTTCGGGATGTTTTGAGTCAGCGTCAGAGCTATTCAACAGCTCTAAACGGGAGCCTAAATTAAGCAAGACGAGTTGAAACCTGGGTAATGCTCACTACTACTGCTATCCTTTCCTTTCGAAGCTTATTTGCTAGTTTTGGTTGGCTAGCTTCACACAGCTCATTTCCCTATCTTTCTGCTTTTTCATGTGCCCTTTTTTTTTTTTCGGAGTTTGAAAATCTTCCCCTGACTAACGATCGTCATCTCAGGAGTGGCTCTCTCTACCTCATACAAGCTATTTTCGAAGACCATATTTTTCAAGAATAGCCCTATTCCAATGGGCCGATGGAGTTGCTTATTCGGCCCTTTGTCGGCCGGGGGCATGCGTGTTTGACATGTTGAAGCTTGGGCAGATCTGGGATCGGCGTCACGGGATGCCTGTAACAGGAAGTCTGTAAGTGGTCTTTCCGATGCTGTTTGGCCGCGGGACGTTTTATTGCCGGAGCGAATATGGCGTCTCAATGCGCTACGGGATCTTGTTTTAGACTGTTTAGTTCAGTCTGGGCAAAGGGGGTGTATGCGATATGTACGCCCTCAGGTAAATATATATATGGCTCGAGGATGGCTTGCTTTGCTCTCTTCTTCAGATCAGCTTGTTGACCACAGATCTCTTGCAGACGCAGCCTGAACTCAAGCATCCCACAGCTGAGAAAGACGAGGAAAACGAAAGCCACAAGATGAAGCTTCGATCTGCTGTCCCGCTGCTGCTGCAGCTTTCTCTCCCGGCCGTCCTTGGCGCTGACACCGCAGACTGGAGGTCTCGTACCATCTACTTTGCCCTGACAGACCGAATTGCTCGCAGCTCAAGCGACACGGGAGGCTCGGCGTGTACAAACCTGAATGACTACTGCGGTGGCACGTTCCAGGGCTTGGAGAGCAAGCTGGACTATATCAAAGGCATGGGATTTGATGCCATCTGGATCAATCCCGTCGTTACCAGTGCGTTGCCTATCCATATCCTGGGATATCATTTATCCTCTTGATTGATAGCTAACATCACCTGATAGACAGTGATTTCGGCTTCCATGGCTACTGGGCCCTGGACCTGAATACTATCAATTCTCACTATGGTACTTCTGATGACTTAAAGAGCCTTGTTGATGCTGCACATAGCAAGGTATATTCACACCACTCTCCTACCTTTGATAAGTCAGTGCTAACAACAGTAAAAAACAGGGCTTCTACATGATGGTCGACGTTGTAGCCAACCACATGGGAAACGCAAACATCACAGACGACCGCCCCTCTCCCATGAACCAACAATCTTCATACCACCCAAAGTGTGACATTGACTACAACAACCAGACCAGCGTCGAAAACTGCTGGATCGACGGCCTCCCAGACGTTGACACCCAAGACCCCGCCATCAGGACCCTATACCAGAACTGGGTGTCCAACCTTGTATCTACATACGGCTTCGACGGCGTCCGCATCGACACCGTCAGGCATGTCGAGAAGGACTACTGGCCCGGCTTCGTCAATGCCACCGGCGTGTACTGCATCGGCGAAGTCTTCAACGGAGACCCCAACTTTATGCAGCCCTACCAATCCGTCATGCCTGGCCTGCTCAACTACGCCATCTTCTACCCTTTGAACGCCTTTTATCAGCAGACAGGCTCTTCTCAGGACTTGGTCAACATGCACGACCGTCTCAGCTCGTTCCCAGACCCAACCGCGCTGGGCACCTTTGTCGACAACCACGACAACCCTCGCTTCCTCAGCGTCAAGAACGACACCTCTCTCTTCAAGAACGCCCTGACCTACACCATCCTCGGCCGAGGCATCCCCATCGTCTACTACGGCTCCGAGCAAGCCTTTTCAGGAAGCAACGATCCCGCCAACAGAGAAGACCTCTGGCGCAGCGGCTACAACACCGAGACGGACATGTACAATGCAATCTCCAAGCTCACCTTTGCCAAGCACACCGCCGGCGGACTTGGCGACAACGACCACAAGCACCTGTACGTCGAGCCCACGGCATACGCCTGGAGCCGCGCCGGCGGAAAGCTGGTGGCCTTTACGACCAACAGTGGCAGCGGCAGCTCGGCCCAGTTCTGTTTCGGCACGCAGGTCCCCAACGGGAGCTGGACGAATGTGTTTGATGGCGGCAATGGCCCGACGTACACTGCCGATGGCAATGGACAGCTCTGCTTGAACACGACGAATGGCGAGCCCATTGTGCTGCTGTCTTCGTAAAACCATGTAGCGGCATATATATACATGTTCATTATTAGTATATACGTGAGCACTTACTCAGAGAGAGCCATCCAAGTCCAAACTGCTGTTTTTCTTTTTCTTTTATGGACATACTATACGATCATGAAGGGTACATATTTTAGTCATAACAAAATTAGGCATTGACTACCTAGACTAGACTGTTTGTTGTTGTTGATCATGTAAACTAGAGCAAGCGAATAACCATGCCATGATTTCCTTCATCACCCAGACCCGTGTTTGAAATGCCTGTGGATCGATGTGCTCGAAATACCTGCCATGCCATGTGCTCAAAGTAACTGTACTGAACTGAATAGACCGCCCCCAAAAAATTATTAATTGCAGTGCCGAGATATCTGTTGTTCCGCCAGGCCTGTTCAACCTGCGTGGATAGAAAATCTCCATGTGCTCATGAATGCGTAAATACCGCACCGAATCCTCCGCCTCCACAAAATAAAAAGCAATATGATAAAAAGCAAAGTCGTCATGTCGTCAAATAGCCTTCATAGCCTCGTATATGCTTGCAGGTCTTGTCCGTCGTCGTTTGCCTGTCCTAGTCTGTATTATTCGCATGCGTATATCGACCGCCGTGTGTGTCTCGTGTCGCGCGATTTGCTCTTGATATTAACCACATTCTTTCGGTAGAGAGAGCAGATGTATACCGATGTGGTGAGTGGTGGACTTTTTTTTTTGAGAGGTTTGAATTTTTTTGCTTGCTCGACCATGCATGCCAGAGTTGTTGGCTCTGCCGGATGCGGGAGATGAAAACTGTAGAAAGAAGCAGGAAGAAGCAGAAAGAAGCAGACAGAAATGAAAAGAAACGAAAAGCTTCCGGAACCCCGATTCCCTTTTGTGTTCAGCCTACGCGGCTTGTAACCCTTTGTCTTTGTCCTTGGCACCCCTGAAGAAACATTTTCCTTTTGTATGCCGGAAAAGAAGAAACGCAATAGTAAAGAAATCAACAATAAAGAAATGAAATAAGATGCCGTCTCATCATCTGCATTTGCAGCGTGTTGGCTCCTGCCAATGAGATTTGATTGACGTGTTGTTTGCTTTTTTTTTGGGTGTTTTTTATTTTCTGCTATGGCCATACTGTGGCAATCACGCGGCTCCTTGCCGCAAAGTACGAGCCGAAATGTTGAAAATCTTGCGTGACGATTTGCAGAACGAAATGCCAACTATGGCGTAGCATGAAAATGCGATCCGAATGAGAAATCTTTCGCAAAGTGAAGCTAGCAAGAAATGGAAAAATGAAAATGCAGACTGAAGAGCAGAAACTGAGTTAATGTAAGAAGAAGATGCAAGTATGGGTATCATATGGGTGAATATTAGGCAAGGTGTGTGCCATTCTTGGTCACCACAACCAGAGGCTCTTTGGGAAGCAGTCCTCTGGATCGAAGGATTGCGCCCAGCTCCTTAAGCTTGACGGGCTTGGTCAGGAACAGATCTACGCCGCTGCCAAAGGCCTCTTGCTGCGCGCTCTCCGATGCCAGGCCCGTGAGTGCAAAGATGACACAGGGCTTGAGCTGATGTTCTCGCTCGTAGGCACGAATGCAGCGCGTGGCCTCGAAGCCGTCCATAACCGGCATCGAGACGTCCATGAAGATGTATTTGCAGTGGTTCGGATTCGCCTTGTAGGCTTCAACAGCCAAAGAGCCGTTGGTGGCCGTGTGGTAGGCCCGGCCAAGCTTCCTCATGTAGATGGCCAGAATGTCCAGGTTGATGCTGTTGTCCTCTACGAGCAGAAACTCAGGCTCAGGTGTTTCCTCGTCTTCCTTTGCCGTCTCAAGCGTTGGCTCGCTCGTCTCTTCCCGCACCGTAGGCTTGGTATCGTTCTTATCAACACAAAGATTCTGCGTGGGCAGAACACTGGGAATTGGTGTGGGGAGCTGCGTCTTGACGTCGCTTAGAAGCTCTGGGATAGCGGGGGCAAACTCTTGGCTCGGGCTGACGGGAGTGATGGGAATTGACTTCATCTCGTTGCCGCGTCTAAATGCCATGGCAACTGCTTTGGCAAGCTTACGGGGGCCGACACTGGAAGAGGGAAGCCAAAGGTCAGCCTGAATCATTGACGGGGGGGAGATCAACAAGCAGGGGATATTTAAAAC
Organism: Trichoderma sp. 2475; assembly: GCA_038502285.1. NCBI lineage: Eukaryota > Fungi > Ascomycota > Sordariomycetes > Hypocreales > Hypocreaceae > Trichoderma > Trichoderma sp. 2475. Next base: position 824,687 of record JARPVV010000018.1, read on the forward strand.
TTACGGCTGTGCAACAAATTCAAAGATTCGGTGCGCCTTGACGCGTTCAAATTGCGCTGCGCTCTTGAAAGCCACCAGGGTGTTCCTACACAGGACAACGCAAGGAGGTCCATGCATGATTTCTTCCAACGGAGAGGCAGCAAGAGTATCCTCAACCCATATAACGCAGTCGGGAGCCTTCTCGTTGGCTTCGGCCTCAGTAATGACCTTCAGGCCAAGCCACTCGCGACAGTTGCGATCAACCTCAACCTGGAGATCCGTATAGGATCCATCCAACATACGGCGCCTGCCTCTTCTGCCAATGTCGAAGCCCATCAGGCTGACACGCAGACCCGCTGCCTCCGCAACGTACTTGTCAAATTCACCTTCGTTCTCAGCAACTTGTGGAGTGCCATCGGGTGGAATCACCGTCTGCATGAGTGGTAGAGAAACACGAACGATTGTGCCCACGTTGACTCGGCTCTCGACATGAACGCGCCCTCTAAGCTGCGACGTGATTTGCTTCACAAAGCTAAGGCCCAATCCAGTTCCCGGGGCGAGATGGTCCTCCTGAGAGAACGGCTTGTACAGGTCATTGCGCAGGTAATCCTCTCCAATGCCCTTTCCGGTGTCAGACACGACAATGTTGACCAGAGCATCAGCCGAGGACCTCCTCTTCGGCTTGGACTGACTGAGGCGAACTTTGATGGAGCCCTTTTGAGTGTATTTGAGCGAGTTGCCCAGCAGGTTCATGACAATGCGTCGAATTGCACCCGGCTGCGTGTAGAACCGCCAGTTGCAGGCGTGGTCAATTTCAAGAAAGACAGTCACCTCTCCGAGCGCAATCTTGCCGTTGGAGCCAAGCTCTTCCATAGCTTGCATGGCGTCGAGACGGCGCATTGCAGTAAAATCCGAAGAGTGGGCAGAAGTCTTGTGTTTGGCGAGCTGCAGGGCCATGTGCATAAAATTGAAGCCCGCATAAACACCATCCATTACTTCTTCAACAATACCATCAAGCCGAATGTGCTTGTACAAGCTCAGCATTCCCTCCTCGACCGATCGTGCAGTGCTTGGTCGTAGCCCTCTAGGTTCCGACGTCTGGCCACCCGTTTTTCTTGCTTGGATGAATTTATTGACTTTGGAATAATCAAGGAGATGGTCGACCGTGTCCACCAGCGTGCGGCAGCAGATCTCAATGGTGTGGGCAATGTTGCCCTGGAAGACGGTCAGCTCAGTGTCACGAAGCAGCTCGATGCCGAGAACAGCACCGTGCAGAGGTGATCGCAGCTCATGGGATAGAGAGCTCAACGCATCCGACTTGGCCTGGTTTGCAGCAAACGTCTTGAGGCGAAGTGTCTCTGCAATGGCCAGGATACTAACGGCCTTGAGGAAATTCAGCTCTGCACCCACTGTGAAGATTCTGGTCGGAGTCAGCGTGTAGATGAAGGCTCCGGCGCACCACCGCTGTTTTCTGGGGTCCCAGACGGGGACAAAGGCCACGCTGCGGGCCTTTGGAAACATCTCTTGGATGATTCGTCCTTCATTGTGACGTGCCCAAGGACGCCTATGGCGCTTAGACTGAGAGGCGTCATCCGGGACGGGCTGCTGTGGTGCTGGCTGAACGGGCTTGTCAGAGTCTTTGGAGGGATCCGTCATCCAGCCGTCGTCATCTGACGAGTCGCTGGACTGCAGCTCTCCATTGACTCCAAAGTTGAAGATGTGGCCCTTTGGATACCGCCGAAGGAGCTTGGCAAGGAATGGCTGTGCCATGTTGATCCTCTGCAGCGAGCCATCTTCCAAGTCCCTGCTGCGGCTTTCCGTTGTTGAATAGCCCAGCACTTGACAGACCGGCCACTTCTTGGCTTCAGACTCAGCAGACGTACCATTAGCAGCATGAGCGCTGACGTCGTCACCACCGGGCTGCGAATGCAAGTCTTCTTCCTCATCAAGGTCACTTCCGCTGTCGTCATCCTCATCCTCGCTGCTGCTCTCATCATCTCGAGACGATGAATTGGCAGCGCGGCTCTTGCGTGACCTCTTGGAACGGCCACCATATTCGCCAAAGGATCCCATAGAGGAGTCCAGGAAAAGGCAGCCATCAGTCTCGAGGGACTCGCGGATTGTTTGTGCAGCCTCAGAGAATGTGTCAACCATTGGGTTGGGACCAGGGACAAAGTTATCGGCCCATTTTGTCTCTGCTGCGGGCTTGCTAGGCGGACGATCTTTGTTGGGATTTGTTTCAGGCTGTTTGCCCTCTGGCTGTCTGCCCTCGGGGTGTTTGCCATCTGGCGAAAGAGATCGCTCAGTGTTTGGGGTATTGTGGGCAGTCGCTTCTGGAAGAGGCTGCTTGCTGGGGGTTTCGCCCTCTTTCAAGAGTGCTTGCCGGGCCAGACGTAAAGCATCTGGAGTTTCAACAAAGGTCTCCCGGCCAGCAACAGGGCTCCGAGACGACGCCGTGGCTTTGCCTTCAACAAAGAAGCCCAGGCCCCGAATCATGCGCTCGCTACGCACATTGGCTATCTTTGAAGATTTGGCCTCCAAATGGTCCATGACGGCCAGGGAGAGTCTGCGCATCAGCGTCGAGAACTGGGGGTTCCATCTGCAGTTTGGCATGGAGCTGACAACGCAGAGAGCGCCAATGTTGATGCCTCGCTGAGTGCGAATGGGGACAGAAGCATAGAAGTGATTGCCACCCTCGGGCTGGCAGAAGGGCTTTCCCTTGAAACGAGCATCCGTTGCCAAGTCTTTGACCACAAGGACTGGAAGTTGATCACCCTCATAGTCGCAGTGATCGAACTGAGTTGGATCTCTCTCTATAGAAGTGCTTACTTGCGATCGCTCAACGCGGTGAGACTCTAGAAGAGTAAACTCGCAGACGCTGTGGGCGCGAGGAATGGCAGTGCCACACATCCAGAGGCCGAGGCTGCTATCCTCTGCCGCTATAGGAAGCTCTCTGGTGGCTTCGGCGACGAAATACTGGTGCTCCACATCAAAGAGCGAAATGAAAGCCCGCTCAGTGCCAGTTTGAAATATAGCCAACTGGGCCAGGCCGGTTAAGACCAGATCTTGCGAAGGTGTCAGCTCAGGGCTTGGGCGAAGCTGGCCACTGTCGTTTACTTTGCTTGTAGACAGCAAAGTCGGATCATATCTGTTGCCATTCATTTTTGTTAGCAGTTTCTCTCTCTGGCGAGGGCAAAGGCAAAGGCAAAGGTGTGAAGGGCAGAAGCAGATATGAATCTCATGAATACAAACTGACTTGAAAGTCTCGCGCTGCCGCGTTGCTTCGGACACAGCCCGATAGAGCGGCACGGGACGCCCATCCATTGTCTGGCGCTGCACCTATCCGATGCGGTGATGGTGTTGTTGTGTAGGAGACAAGAGAGAGAAAAGAGGCAAGGATGTTTCTTGGGGTAGGTTGTACGGCTCTATTCCGCGGTTAGAGTCATCGAATGAGAGTGCGCAGTCAGGTTTACTGCTTACGAAACGTGAAAATTTCACTGAATGGGTGCAGATTCAAATGGCCCTGCAAATTGTGCCGCCGCCGCTGGGTCGAGGTCGGGATTCACCACCAAACAAAATCAATGATGATGTTTTTTTGACAGTGCCCGACCCAGACGATGCCTTCCAGACTGGCAGCGTTGACAGGCTCGACGCTGGTCAAGAGCCGAAGATGGATCACAGATGCGGAAGAGCGGAAGAGTATCGACGAGCACGGGGTAATGGCGAAGAGTTGGATGGCTGGAGATGAGGTTCGAGGGATGGACAAGTTGAGATGCGGTTGCCAAGAGAGGATGCGAGAAAGTGAAAAAGTGCAGGAGGATAGAGGGCAAGGGTCAGGCGAGGTTGACGGAGCGGCAACTCAGAGGCCAGTCAGTTGCGAGGGGACCAGCCGCTGTAGCAGGTCCCGCTAATCCGGGCGGACAGCACCTGCAGTCGCTAAAAAGCTTCCAACGATGGACTGCAGCGTTCGTGAGCAGGGGCAGAGGGGCAAAAGTCAAGGTGAGGGAGGCAGGGGGGGGAGAGAAAGCTGGGACTCTGGAAACCAAAGGGCCGGGCTTCTAGCGGCTGCAATGGCCTGGAAGAGAAGAATCGACTTGTTCGGACAGAGCAAACGAGAAAATAGCAAACAAGCGGCTGCTACGGGTAGCGTGGGCTCGTTACTGCATCGTGGCGTTGATGCCTTAGTCCAAGGTCTGCCGCTACTACGGGACTATCACGGGGAGTGGGTGCTTTGTCTTGGGCCTCTGGGGAGGGGGACCCTGAAAAAAAAGACCAGCCGAGAACGAAAAAGAAAAGAAAAAAGGTGCTTGTAGCACAGGCAAATAAAAATCCGAGGACCCTGAACAAGGCTGCGGTGGAGAGACAGACCCCTCGGCCTGGGGCTCATGACAGGGCATCGTCGAATCAGAAGCCCACTGGTGCCGGTAAGACCTAAAGTGCGGAGACGGCAAAGTGGCTAGCGATGCCACCACGAGCAGCCATAGCCATGCTGGCACAGGATGGCCCGTCCGGCAGGTACTCGCTCGTACAGAACTCGTATAGAGCGATTTTGGCGGCTCGAGTTTGCTGCTAGAACTGGTGGAAGAGCACGACAAGCACTTGGGGTAGATACTCGATATATACATGTCCAGTAAACAATGTGAGACACGGCCCCTCCTTTGTACAGTATGCAGAGCAGTTCAATCTCGCCATATTTGGAACAGCCAAGACAGGCAGTGGTGCGCAGGGGACCAAAGGCTACTGGTTGGCGGCTGGAGCCCATGCCGTGCTGGTGTAAGTTGAGTTGTCGGGTGCTCCGATATGCAAGGCGGCTTATTACGATGCGCTCAGCCTGCTCCATGCCAAAGCAAAATCAAATTCCAAAAGCTGTGCCTGTGCTGTCTGGTGCCTGAGAGCGTCTTGTGTCTCGCAGCTCCCTGGTGGAAGAGAAACGCAGAGCAGCAGTTGGTGCTGATAGACGAGCAGAGCTCAGAAACGCCGCGCCAGCCGCAGCAAATGCCGAGCAGCCAGCCCTTCTGCGGGCGCCAGAGAGTCTCTGTGGTCTCGACCCGAGACAGGCGATCTGCCAAATTGCCGGGTAGGATCCGGACAGCCAGTGCTCGGTTCAACGTGCCATGTAAGCTTTCGAAGGATTCACAGCTAGTAGTAGGTACCCAGCAATACGGTCAAGTGCCAGGACAGATGCTCGGCACTGATCCGATATTGGTGCGCAAGAGCTGACAGCTTACCAGGAGCAATGCTCCTTGCTCGCAGCAGTACGTACAGTATACCCAAGGAAGGAACAACAGCAGAAAGATCCATACTACTACGCTAGTAAGATGGAATATGCAAGGGCCGATGTGATCTGCTCTCACTTGCCCTCTGTTTTTGTGGTGCTTTCCTTTCTGCTTCCAGCCCAGCCCTTGAGCGTGCGACACAATCACGCCAGCAGAGGAGACCGTGAGCGTCGCTGCATGCATGTTTTATCGGCATATGCTCCGTAAAACCCTTTTGCCATCAGCTGATTCAGTGTGCGAGTAATATTGCAGGTTGCCATCAGACAGTGGAGCAAGATCTGGGCACTACTGACAGCAATCTGGGAGCACGCTCGGAGCTTTGCGAGTGCGGAGTCTCTAGATTTCTATGGGGCATCTCCAGCACTCCATCACCCGTTGAAGGGAACTGAAGCACCGGTGAGATCTCTGGACAGGACCTAAAGTCCCGGCAGACCGTTCTATGCACGCTCTGAAGCCCCCGTAGGAGACGCCCTCGTAGACACCATGTACAGTGCACTTGCCTCGTCTTCCTTCTCGTTAACGCGTGCCGAATACCGGATGAAGACAGCTCTTGCCATTTTCTACTCTGCTTTGTCCCGTGACTCAAGAGCACAAAGCACAAAATTCAAAATCAGAAACTCGAGCTCGATCTCCTCTCCTCAGTCCTCACAGCTCTTCGACTCAAGTCAAGATCTTCTCCCACATACACAGTCCACCAGTGACTCCAGTTTCTCGAATCCACCTCGAGCTTCACTGATCCACCCGGAACACACAAGGGCGGGCAAGACACACAGACGCCGGAAACCAACTAAAGCAACCTGTAAGCGCTCGGCCAGCCCCGCCAGCCATTCCGCACCCGCCCCTCCCAGCCCATTCTGTCGATCTCGCTAACTCACTAGTCGTAGCTGTTCATCCACTCAGCGTTCAGCATGCCTGACATGGACCAGCTCCTCAACCAATGGGCTCGTCGAGCCCAGGAAGCCGAGAACGAGGACGAAGAGCGCGAGCGTGTGCAACGCTTCAACGCTAACCACTTGGCTCGAGGACCCTGGGATCCTGAAGACAGCGAGGATGATGTCTCTGATTCTGAGTTTGGCTGGGGCGACTGCGACGGCAACCACCCTGATGGCGAGCATTGTGAAATGTGTGCATCCTCCTTTGACTGCTACTGTCTCGACTGCTATGCCAATGGTGCGTATGCTGGCGATGATGCTTACCACTACTACTATCGCCTGTTCTACTGGTACTACTACTGCTACTACATGGAGTACTATGCCGTTCACTACGCCGAGCGAGTTACTCGAGGATCTCAGTCTCGCCACAACCGCGATGAATACTTGTAGTCGTCCCAGGCGCTTCTGAAGCATACGGGAGACTCAAAGTTGCACCAGATATTTCTTTTGTTCGTTTGATTGTGATGGAATCTGGAGGCAACATGGATGAGAAATGTCAGCTACGAATGAATGAATGTGTTTCAAGATGGAAGTCCGAATAGTATAGGCTCATCTGATAATAAATGATCAATTGTCGGGCAGGAAGCCCTTGACTAATTTGCAAAAAAAAAGTTTGCTGCTTGCTTCTCAGTCTACCTTTAGTCTTGTGCCTCAAATACCATGTTAGGCGTCAGCGATCCGTTCAATACTCCACCTCCCTTCTCCCGCTCCTGTGGCAAATTTCCATCTCCAAAAGAAAATTACCGGGTACAGACTGGGGTTTCACACTAATGGAACACAAAACATGGGGTAAGGTCTATCATTAGCTGTCGTTTACGGGTACAGACCTGGATGTCTCTGTACGGAAGTGCCACAAGAATCCCTGAGCCCACGCAAGGAGAAGGGGGAGAAAAAAAAAAGACAAGCACACGCGCGCATTTCAAATCAGAAAGAATCATGCTAACACTTATCCAGAGTCCTATGCAGTGTACCAATTTGCCCTTTTGCCAAAAATTCTAAGGAGAGAGAAAAACAAAAGGAGAAAAGATCAGCCTTCACGATTCGCTCAGTTCAGTGGTATGCTCCATGTACCATCGGGTTCAACCCAGCCATATCAGCAAAGTTGACAATGGTGTACTGCTGCTGAAGCCCTTCCAGCCTCTCACGCAGATAATCTCGCTGCTCCCGCTCCGCTCGCTCGAAACTAAACAGGAAACGCACCAGAAACACAAAATCGTGTATACGACGCCTCACGTCTTCTTCGGTCTGGCCATAGCTCAGCGGCAGCGCCAGCACGTCCGCCACGGTGCTTGTGATTTCAAAGACCTTGTGCACGAGTCCGATGCCGTGTGTGACAATGGTGGAGATGCTCTCGAGCTGGCTCACCAGGTTCCGCAGCTGCGCTGAGAGCCGATATACCTGCAGATGGATGGCCAGGTCCTCGCGCTGCGGCGCCGAGCGGAAAAGTCGATGCATCAAGCCGTACTGCCAGAGCAGCGAGCGCATCCAGAGCCGGGTCACCAGCAGATCGACGTGCTGCAGCTCCGTAAAGGTGCCCCGGCCGCTGTCAACCAGTCCCTGCTCGGCCTCTGACGCGCCGGCCTCGTCCTGATCCAGCTGGGCCTGCTTGCCCTCGATCCACTGCAGGGTGACGCCGGCCACGGGCTGCGCCGGGTTCTGCTGGGCGTTCCAGTACAGCAGCAGAGGCCCGTCCAGGAGCTGGAACAGGCGGATCAGACGGTTGAAGCCAACGTCGATGTGCGCGGGGATGGCCGGGTCCCTCGCTGGCAGGCCCGTGGGCAGCGGCGCCATGACGCTTGGGTAGCCGGCGAGGATCGTCAGGAAGCGCTCGTGGATAAAGACCTGCCAGTATATCCGCTGGAACTTGGGCACGTCGCGCGGCTCCAGGGGCACGGCGCTGTGCGAGCACTGCTGGACCTGGATCATCTGCACCATGGCCAGGGCCTCGCGGAGCATGGCGAAGCAGCGGTCGAGGCGGCCAAAGGCCATCATGGCCACGGCCAGGAAGACGCACGTCATGATGCGGCGGAACGTCGTCCGCACGTCCATCGGCCGGCCGCTGTGGACGTCGTCGACAATCGCCTGTGCTCGCCTATACGCACCGAGACTCAGCCGGATCAGCTCCGTCATCTTGGCACCGGCCTCGCCCTGCACCGTGGGCGTCGTCAGATGGATGGTCACTGCCCCTACCGCATAGACAAAGGCGGCATCATCGAGGTCGGCGTGCATGCTGCCAATGGACTGGCGCACCTCGTAGCTGGTGATGATGGGGCTGCCGGGATACACCTGCTCCTCATACTTGGCCAGCATGCCGATGAAGAAGCCCGTGGTAAAAGTGCGGGCGTCCCATGCGGGAGCCGGAGGAGGCGTCTCGGCACCTACATGTACTCCAGCTCCAGCTCCAATGCCAGAGCCCAACCCATATCCGCCACTGCCAGCAGCACCGGCAATGGCTATGGCAGCAACGCCGGCAGAGGCCACTCCGTCCTGGTCCGGGTTCACGATGCCGGCGATGGACGTGACCGCTGGCCCCGGCGGCCTCTCGGGATAGTCAGACGGCGAAGCGGCAATGCTAAGGCCATGGCTCGAGGCCGCTATGGTCGACTTGTTGCGGAGCTGCGTGACCAGCCGGTTGCGCACGCTGGGCTTGCGCTTCGTCGACGGCGAGTAGATGCACCCGAGGCCCAGATGCGAGCACTGAGAGCACGGCTGCGTGCTATTGCACTTGACCTTTCGCACCCTGCATCCGTCGCAAGCTTGTGCTGCTCTGTTACTCATCGATGGAAAGCGGCATGGGGGGAGAATCAGTCTCTTTTGACGTGCAGTTTGGGCGGCTGCGGCACTCTCTAGCTCATGGCGTCACTAATACCGAGACTAAATGGATCCAACAAGCAAAAGCCTCCTGGGCCCGTCGGATGCGAGGACAGAGGAAAATCTCACGAACAAAAATAGTAGCAACAAGGGGGGGGGAGGGACACAACTTTCTGGAACCCCGCCGGAGATGTCGTTTAAACAAGAAAATCAAGAACAAGAAAAAAAAGGAAGAAGAGAGATGCTGTCTGTGTGTGGGGAACCGGATTGGGACTCGGACGCATAAACACGCATACAGGCACAGCAGAAGAGAGAAACGCAACGGCAGTCAAGGAAACGAAGCAGCAAACAATAGTAATGGCGATCGATCAAAGAAAAGTTCCAGGATCCGTCGGTCTGTCTCCGGAATTTTGATGTTTAACCCCCCCCTTCCCCCCCACCGGCTATCCCGCTCTACCGTGCTCGAAACGACGGCATGGCAATTTGTACTTGTGGTTTTCAAAAATGGAATAGTAATTAGCCGCCAAAAGTTGATATACGAAGCAGCCCAAGTTTGTGCGTATCCGCCTGCGTGTTTGTTGCTGTCTCCACTCTGAAATCGACCTCATAGGCTGTGATATTCCTGTGGCTATCATCAAATAGGCCGTGTGGCTCAATGGCAGAGCGTCTGACTACGATTAAGTACATCAGGAGGTTGCAGGTTCGACCCCTGTCTCGGTCAATTTTTTCTTCCTTCTTAGGATATTTTTTTTCTGGACAGATGTGATATCGTCAGGTTATGGCTTTTTTTTGTGCGGACGTTGACTTTTACTCTTACTGGCAAGGATCAAAGTTCCCGCAGGCCAATTAAAAAAATTTTTTTCTAATATTTTAGGCACGAAAGCTTGGGTTCTGCTTTGCCCAGCCTCGATTCGCACTCCACCACCGTTCAGAGTCTCGATGTTTCGTGATGCGAACAGACAGAAGTATCACAGCAACAGGACGAGGCGATTGTAAAGTACAACTACAAAGTCGAGCCAATAGGGAGATGCCTCACGAGGATGCGGTCTCTGCGAATAGATCAACCTTGGTAAGCGGCCCAAAATAGCAATTCGATCTTGCCTGGTTCTCTATCCTGGCTGCATCATACGGAGAACTCCTCTACTCACCGCACATTTGGCTTTAGGTATCTATTGGATAGAAACATCCAAATTCCCAATTGAAAACATGGCAAAGTTACGAGAGCAGTACAAACAGGGATAAAGCTGTCCATCGTGTCAGCGCTGGTGCATGATTTCGGCAGCAAGAGCCACAGCCGGATATATCTCAGCGTATTTAGCCTTTTCGGTCAGCCTCGCTTGACTCTGTGGCTACAGCGGAAACAGCCGAGTGATCTTCAGCTAGCTTTCAAAGGCGATGGGATTGATTGTTGTCTTTGGTTTGCCCAAGTCGCTTGGTGCCTTCTTGCCGTGCTCCTTTCACGCTACTTGCTCGTATTTCGAGACTGCATGACGCGATCACTAATCTGATTTGCTTGACGAGACATTGATTGGGGAGGTGCAAATTGGGATCGTCACTACGCCTAGGATCATTGCTATGCTTACATCTAAACATAGGCGTGAAAGGGCGGAGAGATGCACATCTCGATGGTATATATAAAACGAGCGAGATCAATCACCGCCACTTGAAGCATCTTTACAAGTCAATTAACAGCTTACAGCGGACGAACAGAGTCTCTGTCCAGACCGACAAGTCACCATTCCTCGCCGCAGGCCCGTTCCCCCATACTCAACCAACATGAAGCTCTTCACCTCAGTCCTCGCCATCGGCCTCTTCACAGGCGTGTCCATGGCCCAAAACAGCACCGTCCAAGTCGCCCACGTCACTCTTCGCTCCGAGGGCGACGACCATTCTTTTCCCATGAGCGTCCCGGCCAACGGCAAGCCCGTCTACACATACAGCACGCTTCCCGTACAAAAGATTGACGCTCCCGACTTTGACGTGCTCCAGGCATGTGTGATTGACACCGTCGGGCCGGCGAATCTGAGCAGCACAATTGCGTCGGACAATGTGACGCAGCAGGTTGTGATTGATCCGCCGCAGACGGTTACGAGTATTACTTGTTCAGGCACCTGTGTCGAGACTTGGAGTGAGTTTACCGCTGCTTGACGACATGTAGGACGAGATGCTAAGATTGATACGAATTAGGTGCCTGTGTTGATGATGCAACCGCCCAATCACTTGGGCCTTGCTGTAATGGTCTTTGCATTGCTAATCGCTGCAGACCTTTCAACCAGCCATGAAGAAGCCAAGCTATGAAAAGCGATTGACATGGGCTGTTGATTATGCGTGTTTACGATTTCGACATGATGGGTAGCTGGGAAAAGAGCGAACAATTGCAAAAAAAATTTTTTTCGCGGGAGTATGTAGATAGTAATACAGCCTCAAGATATGGGTTTTACACGTAAATGAAACAACACTTGAGGTATATATACTGAATGACAAACAAGAAAACAGGAGAAAAAAAAATGAAACATCCATCTTAGAAACAATCATCAAAAAATAATCAATTCATCTTATATGACACCTGAGGGATTCGAACCCTCGCCTATTTCTAGACCGCGAATAGATTGCTTGGTAGATCCAAGCTAAACCTGAACACGGCGCCTTAGACCGCTCGGCCAAAGTGCCTTGGCGAATTGAATGTTTTCTTCAGCACGAGTTGTGGTACAAGAACTCTGAGAGGCGCTGATGGTCGCAACAGTACAAAGATTGAGTCTAGGATCAACGTCCAGCATACATGAATACCGTCTATCTACTACTATCTACAGCAGTGTCGTGAAAAACGCAATGTCGTCTTCCTACAAATCCGGAAACAGCCAATTCGTCGTCGTTACAAAAGGAGAATTGCGGGGAAAATTTCGTGAGAGAGGAAGCACCCCCAGAATGTGTGCCGTCATTATCCAACTCTATCGCCGTGTCCAAAAGAAAAGGTCCATCTCAGTCTGCAGTCTTCTCTAACGCCAGAAACTCGCCAAATCATACAAATAAGGTACACACAGCTGAATCAAACCTGCCGTTTCAGTAAAACTAAAGAAAATCAACAAAAGAAAGGGAGAAAACAGCAACAGTAAAGCAGAAAACCTCGCAAGTTCCGCTATTAAGAAAGCCAAGCCGGGAGTGTCATCTCATCGTGGTGTCTATGAAAAAAGAAAGAAAACAAGAAGAAGTGAGGAGAAGATAAACATAGAAAGAAGAATACAGCTGCTCATCACCGACATCTCATTATTCCTCCATGGCTTCAGCGTCTCTTCTTGTCTTTGTTGAACTGATCGGCCAGAGCAGCACTTATGGCGGTGATGCCCACTTTGGCTCCCTTTGCGCCCATCCAGGAACCGGCCTCTTTGCGATTCTGCATATAGGCTTGCGCGCCGGCCATGAGAACCGATTTCCCTATGGCTTGAACCTGGGGATTCTTCCAAAGGGGAGTTTTTGCTGCTGCTCGAGTGCTTGAACTTGAGACGGCCGGCATGGTGCTTCTGCGCTTTAGGTGGCCGCCATCAGCAGGTGCACGATCCCGGTCACGGCGTCGGTCTTGGTCACGACTTCGGTCTTTGTCGCGACTTCGGTCTTTGTCACGGCTTCGGTCTATGTCACGGCTTCGGTCTTGGTCGCGCCTTCGGCCATGGCTGTCGTCTATTTCGCGAGGCTGTGAGCGATGGCTTCGACGTCTATCTCTCTCATCGTCGCTTGCATAGGCTGGGGCGCCGCGGGATCGATGAGACGATTGGCGGTCACGGTCACGATCACGGTCACGGTCACCGGATGGGATGCTCCGAGAAGATCCATATCTGGGGTCTGGAGAGGCGTTTCGAGAGCGTGGGAATTGTCCCCCAGTTGGTTCTCGATTAGAAGACTTGTGACGGCGCTCACGTGGCTCGGGAGGGTAGTCATAGTCCCGTGGGCGTCGGTCATCGTCTCGGTGGTTGTTCGAGCTTCGCGGTGCATCTCTGTTCGAGCCTCTGCGGGAGTCCCTCGGCGCATCTCTGACCGGATAGTGTTCATAATGAGAGTCATATCCTCCTTTGGGTGGAAGAGGTACGGGCGGAGGGGGGTATCGATGGTTCTCGTAAGACATGTTGCCGCGGCCTGGAGAAAGATCACGGCGGCTGCTGCGTCGAGATTTGTCGTCGCCAGGAGATCGGTTTCGCCGGCTCTTTTCAGGTTTTGACCGGCGAGATGAGGTAGAAGGGTCTGGAGAGCCAAGTTCAATCGGTTCCTCTGGGTTGTAGTAGGAGTGATTGAGGCCCTGCGGCGTTTCAGGTTCTGAGCGTCGAGGCATGATGGCTACGCCGCGTTGGATTTATTTATAGGCGAGGGTCGTGGCCAGCGAGTGCTTGATCGACAAGTCGAAAACAAGGATGGAAAACGAAACAGCGAGCGAATAACATTAGAACACGCAGGGAACGGCGTATCAGATACGAGAAGACAGCGTTCAAGACAGTGCTTGCGGCACGTTCAGGGTTTATGTATAAGCTGAGCTGAGGGCGAAGCATCGAGCCGATCCCATCATTGGACGCCGCCCCGCTGACGCCTGGAGAGGGGCCGCATCTGCAAGTCAGGAGGGGCGGCCTCTGACTTACAGCGATCCGCCAACGGGCCTACAGCGTCCGCAACGCCCTAATCCTGCAGCGATCCCAGCGGCCATGGCAGCGACCCGGAAAGGCGTTCGGCGCGCTGCAGGGTTTGCCGCGGTCTCCTGACGTCACACGAGCCAATAGGCGGTTCCGCCCGGGCATCTGGTGAGAGCAGCTCTGGGCTGGAGAGTCGCCTGACGTCAAACAGAGGCATCAAGTGGCGGTGCAGCCAGTTGAACAATCAGCAGCCACTTGCTGGACAGCGGGAGAAGAGGCTGTTGTGAAAAGTCTTTAAATTGTGCAGGGATTCGGGCTCGGAGTGTTGATCATCAGGGCTTGCGGCAGATGCGCTCAGTCACCAGGCAACGACGCTGTTGGACGGATATGACTGTCTGTTGGTTGAGTTCAATGGTAAAAGTGCAAAAAATCAAGGCACTGCTGCTGCCTACAGTATCTAGCTTTTACGATATATTATCGTGTGCTAACATTGACTTCCACGCAGACAGCTGAGAAGCCAAAGACGTCGGTCCATGGTGAGCTGACTGTGTACATGTATTATCCTCCAGGAAGATCTTCAGGAGTCGCCGAGTCGCGGAAGAAAATCCCACGGAGCTTTTTCGATGCTACGAATTCAAACTGTGCAGGTCTGTGTGACGGCGTCCGGCTACAGACGATCCCGGCCAAGCCATGCCGAGACTTAAAAGGACGCCGCCACCCGCGCCCCGCGATCCGAGCCGTTTCTTCGGGGGTTGAAAATTGCACGTTGATGGTGGTCGCCAGTTGGAAAATGAGAAAAAGGTTGGTTTGAATTGATGGCACAGCATCTGCACCGCCACTTGGTAATGCAGAAGAAGTCATCAATACGGAGCGACACCAACGGAAATATGCTGTAAACTCAATACTTCATGTGGCTACATGTACTATACGTGTACCTACATATTGCCAACATCCCTCCGGTATATCCTCGTTCGCCGCTTTGCCCTCGACTCGAACATTCAGTAATACTATCGCATATCGCTCCTAATACCGGCATTTCTTTCTTCACAGGCATGGCTGGATGTCACTCGCAGTCTGCACTGACGTGTGGCAAGACTTCCATGTTTGCAATGCGGGTCCTGTTGGCAGCTACCCGGCATTTTTCTTGATATCCTGCGAGACAGTTTCACAGCGCGGATGCATTATTACGTCGCCTTTTGCACATTTTCCAGCATTGCCAACAGCTCATCGAAACTCAATATTCTTGAATGATGAAAGACTAAAAGAAGCTTTTTGACGTGGCGGTCGATCATCAGAGCTACTGCTGCCTCCTCTTGGAAGAGTTTGACCTTGCGGGCTTCTTATTGGAGAGAATCATGGGGGATGATGCTTATGCGCATCAACGGATTACATCTGCTGAATAAACCAAGACAGAATGGCACTTAGCCTGCTTTTCAGAGATATTCAAGCTTATGCAGGCAATCAATCTGCAGGAGGAAACCAATCTATAGAAGGATTGATGCCATGCTGTATTATGACATCTATAGTATAGCGACAGAACCCCACGGCAGCTCCAATCGCAAGTCCTAGCAAAAATCGCGAAGCGATGCGTACCCGTAAGATCCACCCTTTTGGAGCTGTGCGCAAGGGCTTAAAGCCTTGTCTAGGCATCCTTGTCAGTAGTTGATATACCCGCTCTTCGGCGTGCGATGCGGGCCCAGAGACGGCCAGATCCCAATGCTCGGTTTGAAGCCGGCAAGTGTCTGTGCTTTGATTTTCAGCAGGTTCGGCTGCCCTATTGGCCTCTCCAGCTGGATCGATCATGATATCAGTATTTCATGCTACACATGCTGATCACGGCAACCACTGGCAATCGGCCGCTAAATTGACCAAGCAGATGCGCTACTGGACACAATCCACATACTAGAAGAGGCATACACATGATGTATCCATTATCCAATCACCAAAATCTCCCAACACCCATCATCAATAACGAGTACTAGACTTTCAAATCTGCACGTCGTCAACCTCATATGCCGGATAATCAATGTGCCCGATAACCGGATCCTCAAACGGCCCGGAAAAGCGAGACCGGTCGTACTTTCATGTTGCAGCGGCCAGCCGTTTCGCAGTCTCTCCACCAACATGAAGTCTGGGTCGCGCACAAAATACTGTCCATACAACAAAGCGTCGTATTTCCCACTCTCGACGACTCCCCAAGAGTTTGTGTCGTCAAAGCCCCTAGCAGAAAAGAATGGCGTGTCTCTCCAGATTTGGCGAAAGATGGACAAGTCGACGTATGGGAGGCCCCATGACTTGAGGAACTTTACCTTTTCAGCCTCGGAAAAGATTTGCTCGCATCTCGGCTCGATGAAGCTCACATACGGCGGTCTGGGGTTATCATTCTTGAGTTCACGGCATAGGTGGCACCAAGTCTCGACGCGCTGTTCGCCGCGGGTTTGATTGAAAAGGCCAAAGGGGCTCAGTCGAATAGCCAAATTTTCTTCTCCCCGGGACTTGGCCAGCTCGTCCATCAGCTCAAGCACAAATTTGCAGCGGTTCCTGGTGTGCCTCCGTACTCGTCTGTCCGCCTGTTGATGTTGGAACTCAGGAACTGCTCTGGCAGGTAACCATTTGCTCCATGGATCTCTATACCATCAAAGCCAATATCTATAGCTGCTTTCGCAGCTGTGCAGTAATCCCGAATCGTCTGTTTGATGTGTTCGACCGTCAATTCGATGGGCGGGCGATTGCTCAGCTTGCCTGGCGTCGTTGAGTGCGGTGGAGGATATGCATAGCATTCGTTTGGTCGTCGAAGGGAATGTTTGACGCCTCAACGGCTGCAATACCTGTGACTTGCGGAAGGGTGACACGGCCAGTGTGCCAGAGTTGAGCATAGAAATGTGCGCCTTTACCGTGGACTGCGTCGACCGTCTTCTTCGAACTATTGATTTGCTCTTCTAAAAAGAGTACCGGAGCCCTGGGCAGACCGTTCGCCTGATGAAGGCTCGGTGTTAGTCGTGACACATGTTACATGTATACTCTCAGCTGGTCCAAGGGGCGCTTTACCTCGAATGAAGGCGAAATTGCTTCTCTGATGAGCAATCCACCCCCTGTTGCTCGCTGAGCATAATATTCGGCAACAAAGTCATTGGCAATCCATTCACGGTTTGGATTCTCGGCTGTGGAATTGGCACGAAGCGGCGTGCCACGGTTTCTTGTCATGGGAGCATGGATGATGCGGTACTGGAGGGTGATTTTGTCGTCCGCGATTGCTAATGGCTCGAACAGGTAGAGAGCTTGCTGTTGATTCCGGCATTGGCTTGTCATGCCACATGCCGTTGGCTCAGTCCCCAGCAAACTGCGGGTTTGTATGGGGAACACCTTCACTGTTGATCGGACCGCTTGGTGTTCTTTGGCAGCTCCATTCTTATCCCAGCTCGTGCTTGATTTTGGTGGTGGGCGGTCCACAATAACTCCCATCTTTGGTCTGGTCCACTTGGATATCATGCTCAGCGAGCTTACTGCAGTGATGATCTCAAAAGAATTTTGATGCTGTGGACAAAGCGTTAAACAGAGATTGGAAAGCGAGGCCTAATTTAGCAGAAACTTTCCTGGGACTTTTGACTTCTTACCCAATCGAAGCCTGCTCCGGGCTCAAACGAGACTTGGTGCCCTCAGGTAGGCCTTACTTTACTGGCGGTTTTACTTCTGGAGCGTGAGAATAACCATAAACTTTCAGCAGGTCACCCAGAAGTAGGAAGCCGTTTTGAATCAATGTTGCCGGTTTGAACAATGAGTTTTTGTTTTAGAAAAACATCCTTTTGGGACTGGCATTTGTTGCCAATGTGTGGAAAAGTAAAGAGCCGCTTAGGAGGTCGTTATACCCTGACACATTTTCAGCTGCAAAACTATAAACATCATGACCGACTATCATGCAACATCATTGAAGAAGAAGATCAGACCAATGTGGGGATATTGATCGAAACTCCACGAAGCCATAGCGAAGCAGGAAGAGCACAGAACAGGTGCCAGACATAACAATCGAAGACTAAGAGCAAGCTTCAGCATACCGTAAGCTCGTGGTATTCTGTGGGGAAAATGCTCTGTTTGCAAAGGCCAGTTTCTGGTGTTACATAGATTGTTATAAGAGAATATGGATCATCTCAAAGGTAAAAGCGCTCCATAATCTCTTCTATCAAACTTTTCATGAAAACACTAACATAATTCAGAGTCTTACTATACTATTACGATGCAAAGTCTCGAGAGCTGCGACTTACGAATCGACCGATGCGTTTTGAGAAGAGCATACCAGCAACTTCACATAGAAGGATACAGATGCGATAATTGCGCCAACGCGACTATCATTCACTTCTGTTTCTGCTCGAATTTACTACGGGATTGCTCTCAGTTGCACAATAGGGACGCCCGCTTTGTGGAGTTGCTGTTTGCCAAGAGATATGACCAGATGGCTTGACTTTAAGAGATACGATGGGATCAATCTTTACAATGAAGCAGAACGCCGCTTGAATGGCCCATACATTCTGCATTCTGGTCTTGGCCTTCTAAGAGACATAATGTGCTGACTGGTTGTCATTGTCCTCGCCGATTGGCAGGATTCTTGATGCCGGCAGTTGGGTTGATGACGGTCGAAAATAGGCAGGCCGACTATTTTCCAGCACGAATAAGCGGCATATAAGCAGCGCTGTCTATGCCATCATTACTCCATTTGCCAGCTCCTGCGCAACAGTACAAGCACGCCATTGGAACACTGGCTGCATCACCAGCGAGCGACGCACGTGAGAGTCCAATAATGCATGCGCACCATCCTGTGTCACCATCCCTTTGCTAACGGGTTGGATGGATGCCTGGCCATCCATCGTTTCATTTGGCTAAAAGCGAGTTGCATCTGCTGTACGCTTGGACTTGAATACTGTTACAAAGCTGATACTCGACGTGAGCACGGCATTGTCTGTCCAAGTTGTTTACGAATGCTGAGTAACTCAGCGTCGAAGCACCACCTCGGGCCAAAGTCCTATTTCAGAATAACTAATCGTCAATAGCGCCTGTTGATGGAGGTTGCCGATCTCACGTCTTTGGGCGGTATTATTGCCTACAGTGTTCTGTAGAAATGATACGTCGTGTGAGCATACGGACCAAACGCTCTTTTTGCAATGATAAGTAAACGTTTATGCTTATGGCCACGGACATTCAGCCGCGAGTTTGCCGTCGATAGTCTGTCGATCTGAAATCGCGGGGGTAAGCTCAAATCGAAGGCTGCACGGCGTTTCCCAGATTCTCCGTTGACCGTACTCGTACGTAAGAGGACATCTGATAAGCTATCGCGACCGGCAGTTGACTACATCTTCCCCGAATAGGTTCAAATATACTACAAGTACATACCTACAACTTACAAGGGATATCACAAGAAGCATCTCCCCACGCAACGGGAGTCGCCGCCTTCCATCTCGCAGGTTCCCGGGGAACTGGGGAGATGGCGATCGTTTGCTGCGGAGGATGATGCTAGCAAGATATAAGTTGCGATAACGATGCAGGTACGACAAGCGTTATCTTGGACGAGTTGCACAAGCTTGGGAGAAGCACACACGAAGGAAGCTGATAAGGAACAAGAGGCCCGATAGCGTTACGACGGCGACCCCGGACAAGCTGCAGCTGCGGAATCAATGAAAGTGCGGAATCGAAGCAAAGGGCCTTTGCTTATCTATGTGGAGCGATTGGTTGGACAGCTGCTGTCTGAAATTTTCTTTGGTTCGTGGCGCCGCGCCGTTTTTTACTGCTAGCCCCGTCTTCCATGATGGAATTGTTCGAGCAGGGAACCTTTCCGGATGGGGTAAATAAGACGGGTATTGTGCCTCTTTGAGGCTTGACTCGCGTGGGCTGATGGCAGAAAAATGGAAAATGTGTGTTCCCGCAAAACAAAGATAAGGAATGGAATTAAGGGTCTGGCATGCCGAGATATATTCTAGGGTCTTTTTTTATGGGCTCCGAGCTGCGGAATAGAGCAAATGAGAGGAGCAATTTATGGATATCGAAGATGCTATTGATGGGAGTCATCCTTACGAGTATAGTTTCGAGCAACTATACACAACATATTTTCGTTGTATGTCTCAGCTAACCGTCGAGAAAGTCGTGCAGAACCAACGACCAGGATCTGCAAAAATAGAAACACAAACATTCCATCTAGAACAAAGAACCAGCATTTCATTACCATCGACAACGTGGCGGTCAAGACAAGAAATCCTACCTTCAAGCTCGTGTCGCATAAAAGTCTGGTCTCTACACATGCTTAGCTGCAAACAGAAAAAAACTGTGCGTTGCGCTAGCCGACGGTCCGAGGGAAAATTGATGAGCCTCCATCTTCAGCGAACTGATAGGACAGGCAGCCCGTCTTTTTTTGGGGGGCCAAGACCAGATGCTCCAAAAGAAATGGCCGCTAATTGTTTCTAGCCCGCCAACCCGCATCCGCTGATAGAAGCAGCTCCGGCGATGCGTTGCGTTGCACTGCATTTTTGGGGGAGGACCAGACTAGGTTCTTGTTGGCAAAAGAGAATGAAACTCCACAGATACCGATTTTAGCGGCAGCAGCTGGGAAGTGGGAGGGAGAGTGACGACAGTTCCGGGAACGAAGAATTGGAGATGGTAATCAATGCAGCGGAAGATGCTGCTTTACATGGTTGACCATCTTGATTGCTCGCCCATCTTGAGTATAATGCTTGACTCTGCAGTCTGCCTTTCCAACGAGCCGCAACACCAATAGCCGCCTCACAACTTCCAAGCAATCCATCCTGACGCATACTTGCATGCACGCGAGCTAAGTATGAAGAGAAAGGCACGCGAGATGGAGGAGCAAAGCCGACGCCTCTTCCGCCCACAAGCCACAAAAATCAGCACCGTAATTGCTCCATCCAGTAATCTGGTAACATGCCTAGGCCAGAAAAGACAAAATATAACTCTCTTTTTTGCTGCAGCCCTCCTCCCACCCCCGCGGCGCCCTCGCCCCTGGTTCCATTTTCCCTCCTCTGGACCGCCACCGACCATCATTTAGCCCAGGCCCCACCACATTAGGTACATGTAGGTACGCGAAAGAAAAAAATTGGAAAAAGTCGTCGATGTAGAGGTGCTTTAAAAGCGCGAGCTCTCCCGCAGACCAGCCTCTCCCCTCTTTTCCCTTCCAGAGGACGTATTCGTTCCTTTCAGTTCGTTTGCGTACCCTCTCAAACCTCAACTCCAACATCCAAACAGCCGCAGCCATGGGTTGGATGGACACAGTCAACGTCAAGGTCGCCCGCAGTCCTGTGGGTCGATGGTTCCGGCTGGAGGGCTCTGGTCATGTAAGTCGCCAAAAAGTCTTTGCGATTGAGTCACATCTCGAGACCTTGTTTTGCTGTAGTGAAAGGGTCTCGAGATGGCTGGCGGATGAAATAGCTTGCAAAGCTTCAGTAAGCGTTGATCTCAGTACTCATCATGTTGTGTCTTTAGCCCAAGGAACGGAAGGGATCCCTGTTCTTCACTGAGATCCGCGGCGGCATGGCCACCTTCTTCGCCATGGCCTACATCCTCGCCGTCAACGCCTCCATCGTCTCTGATACCGGCGGAACCTGCGTCTGCAACGGAGGGCCATCAGATCCCACCTGTAACAACAACGACGAATATGCCCTGTGTGTCCAGGCCATCAAGCGCGACGCCGTCACTGCCACCGCCGCCATCTCGGCCTTTGCCAGCTTCTTCATGGGCCTCCTGGCCAACCTTCCTGTTGGTCTCGCTCCTGGTATGGGTCTGAATGCCTACTTCACTTATACCGTTGTTGGCTTCCACGGCACCGGTCCCGTCCCTTATCAGGTTGCCCTGACTGCCATCTTCGTCGAGGGCTTCATCTTCCTGGGTCTCGCCCTGTTCGGTATGCGACAGTGGCTTGCTCGAGCTATCCCGCACTCCATCAAGCTGGCTACCGGTGTCGGTATCGGCCTCTTCTTGACCCTCATCGGCCTGACCTACAGCGAGGGTCTTGGGCTCGTTGTTGGCGCCACCGACACTCCTCTCGAGCTTGCCGGTTGCTCGCCCGCCAATCAGCTGCAAGACGGCACATGCCCCAGCTGGGACAAGATGCGTCACCCGGCCATGTGGATTGGCATCTTCTGCGGCGGCATCTTGACCGTCCTGCTCATGATGTACCGCGTCAAGGGCGCCGTCATTGCCGGCATCATCCTCGTCAGCATCATCTCCTGGCCCCGAACCACGCCCATCACCTACTTCCCCCACACTCCCGTCGGCGACGACAGCTTCAACTTCTTCAAAAAGGTCGTAGACTTCCACCGCATCGAGCACACTCTCAACGTGCAGCAGTGGGACGTCAGCGAGTACGGCGGCCAGTTTGGTCTTGCCCTCATCACCTTCCTCTATGTCGACATCCTGGACTGCACTGGTACCCTCTATGGTATGGCTCGCTTTGCCAACCTCATCGACCCCGTCACTCAGGATTTCGAGGGCTCTGCTGTAGCCTACATGGTCGACGCCATTAGCATTTCTATTGG
This sequence comes from Trichoderma sp. 2475, assembly GCA_038502285.1. Classification (NCBI taxonomy): domain Eukaryota; kingdom Fungi; phylum Ascomycota; class Sordariomycetes; order Hypocreales; family Hypocreaceae; genus Trichoderma; species Trichoderma sp. 2475. Next base: position 846,829 of record JARPVV010000018.1, read on the forward strand.
TGCTCTCTTTGGCCTTCCTCCCGTCACGGCCTTTGTCGAGTCTGGTGCTGGTATTTCTGAAGGCGGCAAGACCGGTCTCACATCCGTCGTCACTGGTATCTGCTTCTTCATCAGCATCTTCTTCGCTCCCATCTTCGCCTCGATCCCTCCCTGGGCCACTGGCAGTGTCCTCATCATCGTCGGATCCATGATGGCCACCTCCGTCACCGAGATCAACTGGCGATACATGGGTGATGCCGTCCCCGCTTTCCTTGCCATTGCCATCATGCCCTTCACATACTCCATTGCCTACGGCCTCATTGCCGGTGTCATGTCATACATTGTCATCAACTCCACCGTCGGCTTGCTGAGATTTGTCTCTGGTGGTCGCATTGTCCCCCCCAACCACAACGAAAAAGAGCCCTGGACATGGCGCATTCCTGGCGGCTTCTTTCCTCCTTGGCTTGTTCGTTTGTTCCAGGGCAAGAAGGACTTTTGGCGCGGCTCGGAGACGGTCGTTGTTGAGGAGCATGTTGTGGAGAAGGAACGAGATGCCAACTCTGAAGATCACGATGCCACTGATGTGAGCCGTACCACCGAGACCCCCGAGGTCAAGTTATAAAAGGAGAGAAAGAGAAGAATCTGCCGCTTGTCAAAGAGGTAGATTTCTTACTTTTTTCATCTTGTCCTTTGCTTTTTCCGCAGCTTGCCCGTGTGCATATAGAAAAGTCGCTCAAACGATGCGATGTGTCGATATTGGTGTTTTTTTTTAAGTCTTTGAGATGTCGATTTTTCAACATGATAATGTCCCGATATAGAAAGAGATGGATGATATAGAGATTCTGGAAGGGAGCAATCGAGTGGGTATAAACACCTAAACAGAGGGAAAAGAGGTTGGAGTTAGCATTGTTTGTTGTATATTTGCCATGATACCTATATCCTGCATCATAGCAGGAAAAATAAAGTAAAAACCTTTTTCTAAACGTTTGAGTGTCTCAACGTGAAATGTTTTTGTGAGGAGCGTGATAAACATCACCTAATGATAGAGATCAAAATGGCTTCTTCATCATTCATGTATATAATCATAGCTTTATGATCTTCTGGCGGGTATATATCGTAGATCCCAAACACGCCAATTCGCTTTTAAGCGCTCAATTCATCATTTTATGCCATCAAAGCAATGTGTTTAAGCTCACTAGTAGCTCTGTCAGTACTTCAGAAATCCAAAAAAAAAAAACATTCAAGCAATACTCACTCTTGAACCTGGTATCCAACCTTTGCAGGAGGATATCTTGACGGCTCACCCTCGTCTCGTCCCAGCTTTGCCTGCTCCTCGCGCACCTTTTCCGCCCTCTCCGCCAACTTGGGCACGGGCGCCAAGTCAAAGTCCGAGTTGAGATGCCAAAACAGCGTGCTCGAGATTCGCACCAGCGGCCTATCGGGGAACTCAACCTTGCGCCTCTCAATGGTCTCAATGGTGCGCTCGTTGACGACGACCTCGTGATATCCGGCCTTGATGAGCCCGCCGGTGATGTACTCGATCTGCTTCCCGGCCTGGACAAGGAGGTAGTTACCCTTGGGGATCTTGACGGGGATGCGGGATCCTGTGTTGCGGGCCCAGATGTTGAGGCCGGGGTAACGAGAACGGCCGTGGATGGTGAGGAAGTTGAGGTCGGTGTGGAAGCCGGCGAGGATTGTGTCGAGGGAGGAGTATTTGTTGAGGTCGGAGGCGGTCGGAGCGAGGAGATGGGGGCTGTTTAATAGTTTAGACTTAATATTGGAAACAGAGTCAGGAAAAGAGGAGACGAGAGATTTAACGAACCCGTAACGGCCGGCGTTGCTAAAGTACTCGGCTTCGAGGCCGAGGCCGAGTGCTGCCATTTCGGATAATTTGGAGACACTGTGTTTTGTTATATTGTTAGATTATCCAGTCCGGCCGATTGGTATATGCATTTGACGCCCAAGGCAGGAGACTCACGCATTCTTCATGGAGCTTCCCCACTGATTCATCGTCGGCGCCCATCGCTCCTTGATATGTGCCGCATCAGGCGTGATGTTCTCTGCATTCAAGCCGGGAAACTGCGTCTCATACGGCGGCAGCTCCACCATCCTCCAAAAGAACCGAGCTTTGGGATCCGGTGAATGCGCAGAAATGTCCAGCGGACGCTGACTCGGGTCCAGTCTCTGGATGACGTCCAGGCACGGCTCGTCGACGGCACATTTCGGCTTCTCGGTATTTTCGAGCGTGACGCCAATCTGGTAGCTCAGCTCGGGCCGTTCGTCGCGTTTCAGGTCTTCTTCAGGCTGGGCAAAGTAGTCTTCGAGGAGGTCGAGGAAGGTGTCGTTGTCGGCTTCGGAGACGCGCGAGTCGTGGAGGAGGAGGGCGCCGTAGGTGATGAGAGCGGAGGCGGCGCGAGAGCATTCGGCTTGGACGAGGGGAGAGGTGGGAGGGTTGTTGAGATAGATGTCGAGGTCGATGATGGGGAGATCCATCGAGAGCTGGGATTGTTGCTCGGACGCCATGATGGATGGTGTGGTGTTGAGAGGATGATCTACAAGACGGTAGGTAGACAGAGAAGCAGAAAAAGAAGACAAAAGACAAAGAGACAAGGGTAAGACAATATTGAACAAAGGAAGGAGAATTTTTTATTTATCTAAGCGAGGTTCGAATCAGTTTCTCGTCTAAACAATCTAAAGATCCAAATCTGCAAGCTATTAAAGACAAAAAGATCCAAAGATCCATGCTCCTTCACCAAAAGTGGCATGAGGGGGAGGGGCTCCAACGGGCAGCCGTCGACGCCAAAACTTTTTCAGTGGACCTGAGGCTTCGGAGCCGGCCGAAGCTCGCACGGAGGACGCCTTGGGGATCCACGCTGGGAGCATCTGGGGAGCATTTCGAGACGTAAAAGAAACCCACTCTTTGCTGGGTTTGGAAATTATTTGCTGAGAGAAAAGAAGATGCTTGTGATTCCGAGCTGAAGAGAAAAAAAAAAGCAACGAAAATTTGACAACAAGGGTCCTTTCAGCCTCGTTTGTGGATGTGGTTTGTGGGTGTGCCGATCCTAGGCGAATGCCAGTACTTTCATGCATACAAGGGACCTTTGCGTGCTTCGGTGCAGCAAGGAGATTTTACGCACATCACATGCATATTCGACCGGCATCTTGATGCAAAAGACATGGACTATCACTCCCGGCCCTTGCTGAAATACTGCTTTTTCGTCCGGAATCACGGGCCGACATTCCGGAGAGCTCTCTCCAACCGGATGTCGTTCCTGTGCATTGCATGAATATGAAGTGTCCTGTGTAACGCGAAAGAGGAGAATCTATCTAGGGTTTTGCGTCTTTGGATTGGTAGAAGCCCTGCAGATTCGAAAGGGTGGCGACGGGGAAGAGAGGTGATGCATCCGGTGGCGGTGAGCGACATAAAAGATCCAGGATTTGGTGAAACAGGTTGTGGAAGAGGTACATGTACTTTAGGATAAATTACTGGGGATGTTTGAGTGAAACAATGTGTTGGAGTTGAAGCTAGAGACGCAGTGCTTTCTGTTGTGCGACCACACTTTAATCAACGACAAGTAGCATCAACGCTCGCTGCGAATATATCCATATCTTCTTGTACAAGGTAAAAAAGACACACACGAATAATAAAAAAAAAAAAAAATTAGCACAAGATTCAATGATTCGGCATCTATATGGCTGTAGGCAGCGCGCCAATGGAACAATATAGCGGGTGCGAAGGGTGTATGAGATGAGGTCAAGTTGACCGCCAGCTGATGCATCGCCAATTCACCACAGCCAAGCCAAGCCAATCTATTGTGTTGGCCATGATAATAAAAGACAATAGCTGTATTCATCTCCATCATATCACCAACAGAGCTTTTATTGTATAGATATCTATAAATATGTCTTAATCCCCACTATAGCTGTGTTTTCTCCTTCTACAACCACCGAGCTTGGCGTCCAAAATCGCACATCCAGATTCTTCAAGCGAGGCTCACAATATATATACCGCGGTTTTCATGCACTTATACACTATAAGACTTTCTAATATCGGGGAATCAGTGTCTTATATCGGAGCGCTGGACGCTTTCACTGGGCTGCAACCCTCAAACTCGAGCGATCTCGGGGCAAAGTCTCAAGGAATTGCAGTCTCATCAGGGTCAAATCGCAGCATCTTGCTCTCAATTCAGGGTCAAGCGATGCTAAAATATCGTCAACTTCAGGGTTACGGAGAGATTTTGTTGGGATCTTGGTGTTGTAACCCTGAATCTTGGTGTCGTAACCCTGGAGCACCGTCAGATTTGATATCTGAAATGCCATGAGCAGGCGCCGTAACCCTGGTGGATGGGCTTTTTCGGTTCCAAATTGGCCTCTTCTTCAGGGTTATTTTGCGTGATCAGGGCCATTCTAATCTCGAATCTGGATGAAGTGAAGGTTGTAACCCTGGCGAAGATACCTTGACCTGGAAATTCTGGTGTTTTCATCCAGCGATTTCCATCTTCTCAGAAGATATTTTTTCGAATCATCATCGACTTATGTCTTGATGATGCGATTTTGGCCTCCTCATCCGGCGGGTTTGCCTTCATCTCAATCCTTTTTTACTCTCAATCACCGCCAGTTGTGATCTCTACTCTCTCTTCGTGATATCAAACTCTCTCTTCTTGGTGTTTTCATCTGGCAGTTTTTATCTTCTCGTAGACGATTCCGTCCAGGCTATCATTAACTTGGACTCTGGTGTCGCAATCTTGACTTTCTCATCTTGGAGGTTTGCCTTCATCTTGATGCTCTTGACTCTTAACTATCACCACTGGTGATCGGTGGCGATACCAATCTCCCTCTTCTTGGTGTTTTCCGCGATGCATCTTGTCGCTTCATCTAGCATTCAGATCCCGATCATCATAAAATTGGATCTCGTCATTTTCACCTTGGTAGTATCATCAGGCACTTTTCACATCATGGTGAACTTGATTTGACCAAATTGTCACCCATGGTGATACCAATCTACGTCTTCTTGGTGTTTTCTGCGATGCATTCTATCATGTCATCTAGCGTTCAGATCCTCATCATCGTGAATTTGCGTCTCGTCGGCTTGAATTTGGTGGTTTCATCCAGCGTTTTCCGCATCATGATGATTGTATTTTTGCTCGAGAGTGTCACCAAATTGACTTGCCATCTCATTCTTTGGTGTTTTCCTCTTCCTTCTGGTGGTACGGCTAGCTTCCCAACCCCAGCTGCTGCCACATTTTGGCCTGCCAGCTGGAATCTTGGTGTTTACCACCACCCGGCTGCTGCCACCCCATCCAGCTGTAACAGCCCGATGAAGCCCAAATTTGACTGTTTGATCCTATTTCCTGGTCTCTCTCTCTTTTTTCTCCCCCATTGCAGTTGTCGGTCGCATCGTCGCGCGATCCGCAAAATTTTGGTGTTTCATTCGCACTGCGCACACCATCAGAGCGCCACCCCTACGGACAAATCAACAACTTTGGGAGCTCTTCCATCTATTGCGCAGAGGGAAACTTTTATTCTGCTGTTTAATCTCTTTATTTTTATTTTGTTTTCATTTCTTTCGTATCAAATATGCCTAAAGAAACGGACTACGGGCTTGATTGAAGTCAATCGGAACGATGCATCGTTAATGCGAACGGCTGGAGAATCAAATGCACACGAGATTGTGTAGAATGAGGGTGTATAGCCAAACACATATTATTATGTACTACATTCTATGCAAGTTATAGATTCCAACAAGTAGGCCTTTACGAACATGTCTTCTGTCCCTGATGCGTCATCGGCGTTGTAGTGATTTGCATGCAGACACTGATGGCACAAATGCATGAAAACGTTGCGCCGGCAGAGAGGTGTTTATGGTTCTGTTCTGGGGAGACAGAAACGACCAACGAAGACAGCCAGTTCGCTATTCCTCACTAAAAGAACGTCGAACAATGGTCCATGTTAGACTTGACCCAGATCCACAGCACTGACTTGATATAGTAGTCCTGTGCCAAGGCATGGAGACATTTGTTTCTGAATTGCGCCATCATTTGGCTGAAACTTGAGCAAAGATCTGTCGGGAAAGAGCTTCTAAGCTCATCTTCAGTTGAGCAGTAGTGGCAAACAAGATCCACCTGCTGGCCGTAAGGATCCTGCTTGTGGCCTGGCGAGCTATCCCAATGTTGTATATACGCTTCAGAGTGTTGTGTCTTGCAAAATCGTAGCAGTAGACAATGTTCTTTTAGTATGCAGTCCATCTCGTAAAATGAATCAGGCGTGTATCGCAATCCAACGAATCCAAAACTCCATGCATATCGTGGGTATCTTGCGTATCTCTAGAACGCAGCTTCTATTAGCTTCTCTGCGAACTGAAGATTCTATCCAATGCCAATCTCACATTCACCAGCAAAATCCTCCAACCTAAGCTCGTTCCATCATCTTGTCCCTTGAATCTTCCAACCAAATTGCTTTATGGCTGTGACAGCAACCCACGCAACGGCAACAATGGCTACCGTGATGCGAACTTCCCGCGCCAGCTCTGCGGCCGACTGCGGAAGGTGAAAAGTGTGGGCGTGGCTGATGGACCCGGAGTGCTGAGCCGAAAGGAGGAACTGCTCCATTGCGCTGAGATTGACTGATTTGGCAGTGGATGGAAGACTCCAACACGCTTGAAGATGGAAGCTCAAGCTCGAGAATGGAACTGGAGCACGTTCAATTTTTGGTAGAAGCTTCAATTGTAGATGATCGGCGCTAGAAGGAAGAATTGAATTGGAGATAAGCAGCGGGGCTAAGCCTATCGTGGGAGCTTAGCTTGGGATGGCTGCCACCTCGAAATTCCATCGCTTCTACTCTGTATAGTTCTACATAACAGAAATTCTTTCAGGCTTCAATTCGGCAGTAAATATTCGAATGCAGTAAGCTTTTTATAGGCAGAATGCGATAGAAACCCCGCAAGGATGGTGAGAAAAAAAAAAACTGACTGGGTGACGAACTTCCATGGCTGCTTATCCCAACCAGCTGCTCGTCGTACTGAGAGTCTAACTACATCTACGGCTACGGCTACCGGTGTTCGAGACACACAGCAGCCTGCGCGAACCCCGAGCTTGCAGTGCCGTATCTAGCAGCGAAAAGATCCACGACGTCTGCATGAACGGCACCGGGAGAGCCACCAGCACCGTACCGTATCGGGTCTTGGCGAGAGAGCCTCAAACGCCGGCCGGCGGCAGAAGATGACGAGATGTAATTGCCTAATATGGCAAATTCCTCTCTTGCTGGCTCTGTCTTAGTCTAGAATTCCCGAAATAGATGCACGTATAGGTAGAGCTGCCCCCATCTCATCAAGACTACATGTAGATAACAGTGGCTTGGTCATGGGCCGTCTTGCGCATGTGCCATTGAGTCAGTCAACCTCGACTATTTTTACTCTTTGCCGTCCATCGCAATTTTAAGAACGGAAAAAGACGTTAAGGATCTTGTTTGCAGCAGTACCAAGTCTATGGAGGGCGTATGAATAGAGCGAGCTTGCTTTGGCTTCGGCCTCTAATACAAGTGCGGAACTTTGATACGCCACTGTCATTTCTACAACGAGGGTGGCCATATGTGGATCTCATCCCCTGAAAGTCAGAGAGCTAGGTGGGCGAAATACGCGCACACTCTACCCGAATACATGTATGCGGCACCTATATGTAGTAAGCTAGGCCGATGAAGCAAACGTTTGTACTATTTCCTGAATCAGGAAATGATGGCAATGGACAACTACTTCGAGAAGCGGTAAAGAGGTAGATGAAAATAGCAGCACTATTCAGCAGCATCCCCGTCGTGAGAGGCTGAGCAGACGAGCAGTCATCACAACTTGCAAAGAGAACAATAGCGAAAGGACGTTTTACCGCTCCAAGGTATTCATCCGGCCCTTGTATACAATCATCGTTAGCGATCGCAATCATCGCTAAGCTCGCCTATTGGTGCCACGCCAAGGAGACGTTCTATCGTCATTGTAAGGCCACTGGCGGCTAATTTATGCCAGATATAACACATTAGTATGAGCCACTCTGTCGGATCCGACAGCTTACTAACGAAATCCGGGCATAGGTCATCCCAGTCACGCTCCGCAGCTATGATACGTGGACTCGTTTTTACGCCTATGGCCGGTTACAAATGTTTGAGTAAGACCATATAGTCGGCGCGAAGAATAAGCACTTATCCTAGCGAGGTGCCACATAGTCAGGGGGGCCTCCTTTTGGGTTCCTTGTTTATTGTGACAACAAGACGTCAACTATCACTCATGGCTAATGGGGACATGTCTATCAATTATTATGCTGGTCCAAGCCATGTTGATTACTTGTACTCTGTAGTCACAGCAATACAGTCATGTCAACAATTTCGATGGCACGTAATAAGTTATTAGTAACAGTAATTGGATCGCTATCTGACAATCCCCATTTTCGGCGTTATGCTGCATGCAAGACTGTTCATCTCTGTAACAAGAAAATTTGTAGACAGTCATAGGGGAAAATGTTCAGAAATGCCAATCATTCATGACAGAATCCTACGTCTCAAGGGCGTAATTGCAATTCAGCAACACACATAGTATTTGAAGAGTTGCAGCTGGTAAATGCTATTCCTCGTACACCTCAGATATCATCTCCTGCGCATCCACAATCGTGCTGCAAATCTGGATGCAGCCCTACCCGTCATGCAGTGAGCGAAACTAGTTCGTTCACGGAGTTTCAAAATCAATTAAAAGGGGAATTCAAAAGGAAAAAATCATCTCCGAACACGGTGCAAGGGTAAAATATTCCAAAGCAAACTGGCATAATACATGATAGAAGAAAAGTACAAATAAGAGGGTTTCGTCTCTTTGTGGTATCTCAGCTACATAATGAAACTTGTCTTCCAACTCCTTCTCCCCATCATTGTAACATCATCATATCTGCTGCATCTGCATATTTCGGCTTAAACCTTGGCCGCCGCGATAATCGGTCCTCCAAGACCTCCCTCCGTGAGGATAACCGCCGCGCCCTGATCCGCGCCTAGTGCACTTCTCGGCGCAGGCAGATACCAAGTTGCGTTTCCGCCGACCCAGTCGCCAATCTTGGTGACCGATTCCACCACGTTGCGGTGGGGGATCTTCTTGCCCTTGTTGATACCCTTGGAAGGCTTGATGACCTGGTCCTTTTGCGTGTAGACAATGTACGACACCTCGTGCGGGGGGGCTTCTTGCTTGTCCGTGTCGATACGGACCTCAGTATCGTTCGCGTCCAGGTAGACGTGGAAGTCGCGAGCCTTGGTGGCGTCACGACCCTGTTGAATAAGGGCTTGAATCTCCTCCTTCTGTCGGCCACTACCGTCGACGATGCCGTTTACGACGACCTGAGGGGTGAACAGATTGTTTCGAGCCCACCTCTTGGCATAGGCTCGCTGGCGGGCATCGTTGGAGAGGCTGGAGAAGGTGTCCTTCCAGCCCGTGTGGTCAAAGATGGTGACGGGATAGGTCAAGAGCAGCACGTTGTGGTCTGCGGTGCCGGCGTGGATACCGGGCAGGGCTGGAGGGCACGACTGGCAAGATTGCGACTGGAACAGCTCCGCAACTGCAAGAGGCTCAAAGTTGACGAAGCAGGCATCCGTGTGAACATGTTCGGGATGATCACCAACAGGGTTTCCTTCGTCATCTAGAGCCACGGAGCAGACCAGCGGGGCCGGCGTCTTGCGGCGGAAGAGCTTGCGGAGAAGAGAAGCCATTGTGTGGTATTGAAAGATGATTATTGGATCTTCGATAGAGACTGAGAACCAAATTTGAGTGTTAAAGCTCTTATCGCGAATAGGCTTGCGACGCCAGATCAATGAGAAGCACAATGAGACTGCATTTCTCCTTCCGAAGAGGGGATGGGCTTCCCTTATTTATGCATGCCCTCCTGTCATAGTCGGTCTGTCTTCTCTTGGCATGTTTTGTAGGGATTCTCAAGATTCAAAACAAATCATGCCAAATATACCAACTCCTGATTCCAGCTATCTTGTTCGCGCGCCGTACTATGCGCCACAGCCCCCCATGATATTAGCCCCCAATAGTTAGCCCGCTGCAAGGCGCCAGAATAAGCACACAAAATAGACTGACCGGGGGGAGACGCAAGCATGGAATCGCACGCGATAGGGCGTAGACCTGACTTCTGACGATCGCGGGTAAGATATGCAGGCCCGTGGGGCGTGGTCCAGCTGTAAGCGCTTGCAGTTCATGGGGTTTGGAATCATGCACACATTCTTGTTGGGTGGGGACGGTGATGCTAAAACAAAGCAAGCCTCTCACTTTGCGATGCTAGCAAGGGAACTCCTGTAATGCTTAACGATGCTTGTATACTTTGGCATGTGCTTCCGTCAGGACTATTTGGCCATGTGCCTTGATTGCTCACGCCTCCACAAGGCTGAGCCAATGTCGGGCAGGAAATATGAAGCCTACACAACTAGACGTGTGTAATCAGCACATCGCATGTGTGCGCGATGACCCAAGTGACCTATAGATGAGGTCCCCAAACGCTTTCGTCTTGGAGCCAATCAAGCACATCTCCATCGCCGAATTCATTGTTGCTGGTAATCAGCCCTTTTCTGGGATCTCGGTCTGGGCCTGGATCGTTGAACGCGTTGACATTTCTAGTGTTGCCAGCACCAACCTCCAAAACCGTCCCTCCGACTTTCTCATCGTCCACGATGCATCTGAGCATTGCCTGCGCCACTTCCTGCGGAGTCACCCATGCGTCTTGGGACAGGTTAATGTTTATCAGCTTCTCTGGATGCTCCGTCCAGAGAGGGGTCTGAACGATTCCAGGAGCGACGGCGTTGACACGCACACCAAACAGAGGCTCTAGTCGCGCGACGCTGCGAACGAAGCCCGAAAGACCAAACTTGGATGCGGCATATAGCGGAGCTCTCCAAACAGGTATCTGGGCGGCGACTGAAGAAATGTGGATGACCCTCTTGGGATTGCTGGGAGACGCCTTGGGCGGCGCTGCGGTGAACTTGGAGCCTTCAGCCGGCGGTCGAGGATACAGCCAGTGAGATATTGCCATTTGCGTTACGCGGATAGGATGTGTCAGGTTGATGTCTAGCAGCCCATAGTGGCCTTTATCGACCGCATCTCGACTTTCGCTAGAGCCAGGCGGATGCCAGAAACTCGACCAGTGAGGCTCGTATACACCTGCGCCTGGGCAAACAATATCGATGTCTCCGTGCTTCTCAAGCGCAAAGCTAAACATGCTGGAAAGATCTCTCCATGAAGTTACGTCTGTTTTGATAAATGAAGCTTGGGTTCCGTCCTCGCTCTGGTATCTGGAGATGACATCTTTGGCTTCTGGCCGCAGTTCCAAATCTGCAAATACGACGTTGCAGTTTTGGGAGAGAAGAAGTTGAGCAAACGCAAGGTTGATGCCTAATAAAAATCATCTTAGTTTGAAGCTCAATTGAGACGCCCTGGGCCCATGTCAAGAAATACACACCTGAACCGGCACCAGTTACGATGGCAGTTTTTCCAGAGACTGAAAACGACTTGCTCGATGCCATGATTGTGAACAGAGCCTCAGGCTATGATTCAACCACTGGAGAGGGTAGATTGATCCTGCCAAACTGTGAGCGAACTGATAGAGAAGCGAAAACGAGTGTCATCGGAATTAGATTCCATACATGCATGGCCAAGTGCGGGGATCAACGGCGCGAATGATGTGGTTGTGCATAATCCAGAAACCGTCCCCGCATGCACGCCATTTACGATGCTGTACGTGTGGATAAATGAGTAATCTCGGCATGAAGCCTCACATATTGTGCAAGGAAGCGTTTTGTATGAAGACCTCAAGAGAACAGCATCGATTAAAGTCTTTTGTTGTTGCACAGTCGTATCTTTGTTCCAAGTTTGCAATTGCCCAATGCATTTGATGTATGTATGCAGGTGCAAGTATTGCGATAAGATAAGCCGTTGATTCCTTACAGCGCAATAGAGCTGACAGTCGGCACCTTGCTATGCCGCATATTTGAGACAAATTCTGAATATTACGCTGAAGAGATTCTCACACGTACTGCGAAATAACACGAGATATCAAATTCTTTCGGAGCATTCAAGGAGGCTTCCTTCGATACTGTCTCATGTCCTCCCCTCAAGCTCTCTCTCTATATTGGGCACTATTCCAGCTACAAGTCTTGCAAAATACGTGCACAGTATTCAGCAAATTTATCTTTATTCGGTACCCAGAACATAAGCGAAATCAAGAAAAGAAACAATATTTCTTTACACAATACGCCAACTCCCCCTGATTCGCTGCTGCGCACATACCCAACCGCGTCCCTACAAAGATTGAACGCAGCGCTTCATCCCGGAGCTCGAGCTTCGCCGCCCTCCGAAAGAAATTCTGCCAGGCCCCACCACACACCGCTCTCGCCTGCCTATATAATTCTCGCGCGCCCGCCGAAAAGCGAAGCTTTTTCTTTTCTTTTCTTCTTTAGCTCTCTTTGCCTTTTGGCTTAGATCAAGTGTAGTATCTGTTCTTTTCAGTTTAATCTCTGAAAGGTCTCTAAGGAGACCAATCGTGATTATTCTTATTTTTGTCCTTGGGGCGGTTTCCTCTGTGCTTGCACATGATTCTGCCCACAGTGTCCCTGGTATTACACTGCCTCCAGGCGACGCGAAAATTCTTTTCATTGCTTTGCTGGGGCTTGCCCTGGCAGCGAAGAAGGGATTCTTTCCAGTAGTATAGTCGCGTATGTTGATGCCCGCAAAATTGAAGTCTCGCGTGATGAAACAGATGGACATGAACCAGTCTCTCGAGATACTTGCTAACGTCTTCAGCTACCTACAATACGCGATCCAGTTGCCGCTACATCAATATGTAGATGTCGTGATGCTCAACCGTCCTCCGTCCGTCACCAGCACGCTCCCATCCACGTATCCTCCCGCCTTGCTCGTCAAAAACAGCATCGCGCCCGCAAACTCTTCCTCCGTGCCAAACCGCTCCAGCGGCACAAAGGACGTAGGAAAGCTCCCCTCTTGTCGGACGTCCCCGGACGCTGCTTTGATATCGCTCTCGGTCATCTCGCTGGGAAATATTCCTGGCGCGATGGAGTTGACTCTGATCTTGTGCGGTGCCAGCAGCGTCGCGAGCTGCTTGGCCAACTGCACTGCTGCCGACTTGCTCGCGCCGTAGGCAAATCCTGCCCTCGGCAGGCGTGAAAAGGATGCTACAGAGCCCGTGATGATGGCTTGCGACTTTTGCGGCACGACTGCCCTCTTGTTTCCCTCGTCAAGCAGATCCAGGAACGCAAGGACAGTGTAAAAGGCCGCGGAGACGTTGATGTGAAAAGACTGCGTAAAATCTTCCATGTCGTACGCCCAAAGTCCCTCTTGGATGGACTTGAGATCGAGGTTGTCGAGGTTGCCTATGATGCTCGAGTTATTCGCCGTGATCGCTCCGCTATTTGCAAAGACGACATCGCAGTAGCCCAGCTCTTCAAGGACTCGATCCGCGGCCGCTTTCAGAGAGTCTTTGGAAGTGACATCGCAGACGACAGGCCTGATAATCCCTGGACTAGGACTCGTGTCTCTCGTTGCCACAAGAGCATCTTCCCGTCTTCCAAGAACGTAGACAGCCTTGGCTCCGTTGGCGGCGAGAGCATGGGCCGTGATTCTGCCCAGACCGGAGCCTCCGCCAGTGATGACGGCAACGAGACCATCGACCCGGAAGAGGGATTCGGCGTTGTATGAAGTAGAAGTCATGGTTTGAAATTTAATGGCAAGAAGTTCCTACGTTGAGGCCACCAGGCTCTGTGACAACGCTTATATCTACGCAGCGGACACGATTACTCATAGAAAACAACGGACGTAGCTCAAGATTGGCTATTTCAAATAGTATAACACTCGACAACATTTCAAGCTAAGCAAGCGTTATAGCATCATTTTCTAGGCGATCTTTTTCTCTAGATACCGCTGGCAATTCGTCCAGGGACGGCTAAATTCAACGAGGCGCGCTGAGATGAAACTTTAGTGACAGTTTTCAGAGGCGCGAGAGCACCGTAGCGGGCATCTGTAGCGAGCACAGGCGCTGGGACAGCTCGCTGCGGCCTGGAAGGTGCCGTATCAGCATAAGCTGAGTCACCAGACCATCAAGTCGCCGATAACGGTTGACAACACAGCACCTGTTGTCCTCGTCTCCCGGATACGACCTGGAATTCAAGATTTTGTTGATGTCTCACTCTCTATCTTTGCATTTCAGCCGTATCTGAGGCCACATCTTCATCACCTCATGTTGCCCCATTCCACTGCATTCCAATCGTGCCTCGGCCAGCATGTCTCGCATGAACAGCTTTGCCAAAAACTCGCCACAAATCGATGGCGTGTCGACACAACAGACCCCTGTCGAATGTGATGGCCTGCATCAATTCAATCTAAATTTGCTATGGGGCGTCGAATTGGACGTGGGATCCTCTCATTGGTGGCTGATATCGCCGTCCCAGGGGCCTAAATGGCTGGAATCACATGTGAAACTCAATGGGCACCAAGTTGGCAATCAATATTGACTTTTGCAAAGGATGGCCGCCTGCATTGCTGATGTTTACATGCACTCTAATAATCGGCTCGAGTCTCCCAACATTCGAACCGATGGTTGATTCTGTCGAGGCGGCACCTAACCATGCCGATATTCAGCAATTTCCATTGTTCAAATTAATTGAGTCAGCATAACGAATCGCTTCGCAAAATACAATGACGACAGACGCTGTCACTGCCTCCAAGCAGGGGCCTCAGCATATGCAAGGCCCGACGCTTCTTCCATCGCCTGTTGCTCAAGCCGTGAGTCTTGCCACTCGATCAACGTCGCTCGCCATTCGTATTGGATCCGTGGTAAGCAATGCCGGCCTCGATGCCGCAAGATTCACCACCCTCGGCGGCCTGGGCCTGGCCCGGGGCATGATTGAAGGCGTCATGAGCCGAGCTGCCAAAGATACCCTTGAGCAGTCGCAGACCGAGCTGGCCGTCCAAGAAGCAGAGACGGTCCTAGAGCGCAGCCTCGAAAACTTGCATTATGCCGTCACTCAGGCGGTTTTTTGGACTTCCGTCAGCTTCCGGCTTACGGGCACAACAATCTCTACTGCTTCTGCAGGCTCACAGCTCCTTTTATCGTCTCTCGACCAGCTCCTCGGCTCAACGGATTCCTCTCGAGCAGTTGCCAGCATCGTCACTCTTATTCGCCGCGAATTTGAGAACCCGACAACAGGCCTGCAAGGCGAAAGGGTCGGTGTCATTGATTTGACCCTTGCTCTCAGCACGCTGGCCTATCTACAGAGGGCATGCCGAAAAACGACTGACGAAGAACGCCGAAGGCAGTCCTATGAAGAGATTATATGGGATGTGGTCGTCCTGGAGAACGGAGATCGAGTTGATATTGATGAAAAGGTGTATAATGAGATCCGCGGGGGCTACAACAACCAAGCAAAAGACGTCGTTTCATTGCCTCCCTCCAACGGCTCTTCTATGAACGATACTGAAGACGACGAAGCCGTCATATCCCGCCTCAAAAGCCAGATTATGTCCACCGTGGCTCCGGGTACGGCGGTATCAATTTCCAACTCTGTATCTTCAGTGCAAACAATCACTGTAGATATTCAGGGATCAAGGCTTCTGTCTCTGCCAACTCCACCAGGCGCCGAAATTGTCGAGGCACAGCCTCTCCTCACTTCTGGGAGCGCTCTCTCATACAAGTCATCAGATCAGCAAGATCAGTCTACATCCTACCGGGTGGTATACAAGATAAATCGCAATAAGAAAGAAACAACGTCTTTCCAAGGCGGAGAAGAACCGGCTGAAGAAGCCATCGAAATCATTCCTGATTATCAGAGTTCTGGGAGCGAAGAGACTCTGACAGAGATGCCTACAATTACCCTCCCAGAAGATGAATCACCTCCCCCCTCCCCTATCACATCGCCATCTGCCACATTTGGCTTCCCACCGCCGCCAGTTCCCGCAAAGGATAAGAGGAAGAGCCACAAATCTCAGCCCCATGATTTCTCAAAACCAACTAAATCGAGTTCTCGCAAACACCACATCGACTCCGCCAAAGGTGCTTCCCGAACATCTACGCCTTCGAAAGAGCCAATGTACGTGGAAGATTTGCCTGCCCAAAACCAAAAGAAACAACGAACCCACAAGACTCAAGACACCAGTAGAAGAAGTCATGGTGGAAAAAAGACTGAAGGGGCTTCTTCCAGGACACCCGACAAAAAGGCTGGGTTGAAGCATATCCTTAGAGGCAACGGCCCTTCCGTCTCACATATCTGGACAAAGGAATCAGTCCCATTTGACTATACCGGTGGCAGAGATCTACACGCAAAGCCTTCCCTAAGAGATGTAGCGAGGGAATTACGATCGGGATCCCCTCCAAGCGATGTAGTGCCAAGGTCACCCACCGAGCACTACAGCGTCTATCTTAAGCCACCCGGTGGTCATCGTCGAAACCGGTCGTATGCTACCAGCATATATAGCGTGGGCACTAACGATTCAGTGTCATCTTTGGTGTTGTCTTCATACTTTCAAAAGAGCGCCTACAACACCTCCGACGCGCTGCATTCTCTCCAAACGCAAGGCTTTGTTGATGGAACTTTCCCTGAGGGCCATCTGCTTCCTAATATTACTCGATACATGCGGTTTTCATCAGCGAGCTATGGCTCGCATTTCCTCAAGCTTACTGGCATCTCCAGTGACACACCGAGTCCCGGCGCTTGGGATGGAATCCATCACGATGTACGGCACTTTGCCCATCACACCGAGTCGCAGACTGACAATATTCTTCTCGCCTCCTTCGTTGACCCGCAAGGTGGCAGCGACGCCACTGGTTCCACCAGATCTGGCGTTCCTCTTGTCCATTACATCTCGCTCGACCACGCAGCCAAGGCCGTTGTGCTTGCCTGTAGGGGTACGTTGGGATTCGAAGACGTGTTGGCGGATCTGACCTGCGAGTACGATAGGCTCGTCTGGAGAGGCAGAGGGTATCGTGTGCACAAGGGCATTCATGCCTCTGCCAGGAGGTTACTATATGGCGATGACGGCCGCGTTCTAGTCACACTCCAAGAAGCTCTACGCGAGTTCCCCGATTATGGGCTTGTGTTGTGCGGACACTCCTTGGGAGCTGGCGTTACCTCGCTGCTGGGAATCATGTTGTCTGAGCCTAACCCCTGTGGTCCTGGCTTTGTCACATCTGCTGAGCCCTATACAGTCAAGCCTCCACCGAATGAAGCTCTTATCAATGTGAGACTCAGCAAGATTCGCCCTCCGTCTGGTCGCCGCATACATGTATATGCATATGGCCCTCCAGGCGTCATGTCAAATTCTCTGCGTCAAATCACCCGCGGCCTCATTACCACCGTCGTACACGGCAACGACTTGGTGCCTCATCTATCCTTGGGCTTGCTTCATGACTTTCAAGGCGTTGCCCTAGCGTTCAAAAACGACGCAAACAACACAAAGTCCGAAATCCGCCAGCGTATCTGGAATGTCCTCCAAGACAATGTCTCAGAGAGGTGGTACTTCAATCGCAGCGCCAGCAAAGTCGCCAGCAGCGGAGGCGTGAGCGATGAAGAGAGGTGGATGCTTCCTGCGCTGGAGAACATGAGAGCGAGCATGAAGGGCAGCAAGCTCCTCCCTCCTGGCGAAGTGTTTACCCTTGAGACGCAGCGGGTGCTGAGAAGGGATGCTTTTCTACTCTTGGACGAGGAGCATATTGGACGGCCGGCGCAGCGGATTGTGCTCAAGTATGTGAAGGATGTAGAAGGCCGCTTTGGAGAGGTGCGGTTTGGGGCGAGCATGTTGACGGATCATAGTCCGGCAAAGTATGAGGATGCTCTGAACAAGCTGAGAGTTGGAGTCTCAACTTAGCATGCGTATTGTTCAGTGACCACGATTGCTGCTTGTCAGGCTATTATGAAGGACAACAGTTGACGTTACTGCTCCATTGACCACTCCAATTGAACGACCAAATTGTATAGACGGAATTTATGATGCACACCTGGATGAGACTATTGTTCAACTGTTGAAGATTGTGGATATTTTCTTAATTCTGTCCCGAATGAATTTTACCGTTATCATTCCCATATTTTATTAAATTAGACACACGATATCCAAAATGTAAGAACGTTAGAGATAAGCCAACGCTTCCATACCAGTAAACCGTTGGACTCAGCAGATACCTACATGCTAGCCACTCGCTGTGATAAACCAAGCAATCTGTTCCTAACACTATCATACTCGGGATCATGAGGCTCGAATCTTGCTATATCCGCATGAGTTCTAGGTATCGCACATGAATGCTGGCCATTGTCTCTTTCCTCCAATGGGTGGCAATGAGTAGCCGAAGCTCGCGTTACAACAACTCCTTTTCGAAGTTTCCCATCCTATCATTGATTATCAGCATCTTATCCTCTGTATTAAAATATAGTATGCCTCACTTGTTGGGTTCTCGAAGATTGCAGCGTCCCATAGAAGCTGAATATCTCGATATCCATTCTTTTGGCCAAAACTTTAAGATACTCATTATGCATTTGTGATAGAAGCTCAGAATTTGTTTGGCGAAGGGATTCTATGAGCGGCAAATTTGAAGCGTCTGTTACAAGCGATATGTCCATTCCATCGTGAGGTACATCAAAGAAGACCACTCCACGAATTGCGCTGAAGAGGCTCTTCTCTGTCTCTCCGCGTAACCTGGACAGGGATACCAAGGCCTGAAACATTCATTCAGCGACATGGGATCCATATTAATAGGGCATAGCATACCTGTTTCATAACTAGACCGCCAATGCCGTGGCCCATGAGGATAATGGGCCTAGTGCTAGCGGAGCTACGTAATGTGGCAAGGCTTCCAAAGAAGGCATCGCCAAGATCTTCAAAATTTGCCGAAGCATTGTCTCTTTTCAAGATGGATTGGTATCCGTAGGTCATAACTCGCACCATTGGCCGGTGATTTTCTCTGTCGGGCAGCTGAGAGGGCAGGATATCTCGTAACCACACATGGTTACCTGCCGCCTCTTCATATGACTGCATGGGATTTCCATCGATATCGGCAATGGCAATGATACTGCCACAATTAGCTATCAAGTCCTCCTGCAGCTGATATTGGCGTACTAACTCTAATTTATGATCATTTGGTTTCGGTGAGAACAGGGTAGTGACACCCAAAAAGTCATTGTCGATTGATAGATGACCGCCTTCGGAAGACTGAGTTGCAAATGAACCATGCAAAGAGATCTTCCATGGTTTTGTCTGTTGAGTAAGCAGCGGAGGGTTCGTAAATACCACTGTTGCGGTATATGAGAGGAGATCAGTTTCAAGGGCGAAAGATTTAATAGCAGGTTTAGAGGAGGGATCATGTTGTTCCAGGTGGCCTTGTAAGCGCTTCCAAGACCAATCCGGCGGCACTCCTCGGATTCTGAATGTCGTCGGTTTACTCGAACTTTGCTCCATGGTGAAGGCTGGATCTGGTCAAAGCACGTAATGGCGTTACATTCATCGGTGCGGTCAAGGACGTCTTATACAAGCCATGATCCCATCGCTAGGCGCCCGTTAAGCGCGACAGATTTGATCTATTTCTGCTCAGCCTTTCATGATCGCGCCCCGGTTAGGCGAGGCAGTGGTCGAATAACCGCCGCCCCGCTCCCAATGGAACCATCGCGATGGAGCGAAACTAGGTCGGGCGGCTATTCGGACGCTGCCGCGAAGCTCAAGCGTGAAGGCACTACGCGATTCATGTAAACCACTGAGCAAAGAGACTGTGAGATTGAAGACTGATGGCGAAGAATGAGGGCATTTATGCTGTAGGTCCGTTCTCTTTTGATCATCTGTGCATCCGTGTAAGAGTATTGTAATTGGCCAAAGCGTGAGTACATGTAATGTATCATGAAAGTATCGGCCATCCAAGAGATTGAATGAGTTGAGATATACGATCGAACCACTCAAACAAGAGGTTCACGAAGAAGCATTTCTATGAGTAGGTACAAACGCATCAAACACTTTTGTAAACCCGATATTTGCGCCTCGGCTGACATGCTGCGGAGACACGCGCCGAAAAAGCATGAACCCAACGGAGGGTGTCATCGGCGCCAATATCTACCACTGGCCAATCTCTTTTGAAAGCGGTAAACCAAGTCTATTCTTTTTTTAAATTGCCGCCAATCTGAGTCGGCGATCCTGCTCTTCCATCTTGTCGCGGGCCCGCTCCTAATGGAACAATACGTCTGGATGAAACGTGGTTCGGCGGCTATTGACGCGCTGCTGTGAAGCTGACTTTTAAAAATGCAGATCTAATTCTATTGGTGATAAATTATCGGGAGGCGAAGAGGGGAGATCCTTCGTAGAGAAGGCTTCGATGACCATGATGAGTCAATTTCGATATCCTAGTGCGCCTTTTAGAGTTTAACGAGATCGAAAGGTTGACAAACATTTAACATACCTTCGTATTAACATCAATCTAGCGCATCTATACGACGAGTTTGTCTTTGGAGAACGTAAATCTGGCACAGGTGAGAAACACAGCTCCGGCTATAAGGGCAGCTCCGCTGAAAATAATGCCCTGAGAGTAGCCGTGATATTGCTCAATCAGAGCTCCAGTAATTGGTGTTCCAGCCAGACCACCGAATCCAATGAGAAAGGTGGACATTCCTAGATAAGTTCCAATCTGTAACCTGTTAGACAGTACTTTGGCATATTCTCGAAAACGAGGAGCCGCTTACCTTGCTTGGGTGGTCTGCCGTTTGCGCAAGCGTGGACATCATCATCGAAATGACAACACCGCTTGTGGCGCCAAATAAAATAGAGAGAACAACTAATCCTCCTGATGAAGTGATCTTGAGCCAGCAAAACATCAATATGGCAGAGGCAAAAGCAGCAACAGAAATGACGTTGAACTGGCCAAGTTTGCGAGCCACGGTGCCAGCAAATACTCGGCCACAAAACGAACCTCCGTTGATTATGGCGAACAAATACGATGCAAGGTTTTCAGACATCCCATGTGCCGAGCCATAGTCTGCCAGGTAAAAATACGGCGTCCAAAGCCCCAAGATGACCATGAACAAGCCTGCAACTTGTAGAGAAAAGGCAGGAATTTTAAATGCCTCTGGAAGAATCAGAGGCCCCTTTCTCCTTAATGGCGTTGGTCGGATGGTGACTGCTGCAATACAGAGCAAAAAAAGAGTCAAGAAACCACACACACGCTGGCCCCATGGAAATCCAACATTTTTGTTTTTCAGCAGATTTGTCATGATGACGGGATAGATGAGTCCTCCAAGAGGAGACCCAGTGGTCGCAAAAGCGATAGCTATGGGACGTCTCTTGTGGAAATAATGTCCAACGACTGATATTGCGGGAGTAAATATGAGGCCTGCTGAGAAACCTAGAAAGATTCCTTGACACAGGATAAACTGGTAGAACTCGGTGCAGAGGCTCGTAAGCATCATGGCTACAACGAGAAGGATTGAGCATGGCCAGATGACAACCTATGATATTCCAAACATTAGACAATTCATGTTCCCCAGTTGTAATTCAAATTCAAGAAGATGTTGGGTTCATACCATAGGCCCGTGCCGATCAGCGATTGGACCACTAATCATGGCTGCCGAGAACTGTGCAAACGCTTGAATTGCGCCGATCCAGGCAACATCCGACGGAGAGTGGTTGGACAGAAATGTCTGCAGATAGTATGTTTCATAGACTCTATCAAGGGGATATCTGATTAGCCATAGTATTGATCCAAATTGATATGGTTGGCACTCACCCGAAAGAATTGACATAACCAAAAGATGCAAACGATGTGCACCAGCATCCAAAAACAACCAGCCAGGCCTTGAGGCCCCCCTCTGGAAACTCATGATGAACTGGCTGGTCTTTGTTTTCGATAGGAGTTCCGATGGCCTTTTCATTGGCTCCTCCTTCACCCCCTTCTCCCCCTGAGAAGATTGCCGACTCGATCTCGGTAGTGCTACCCGAAGACATGGTAACAAGATAAAGTTAGCTCTTCAAGTAGAACCGCCTCAATAAAAAAAAAGGGATGCCACACCAGCAAGATAGCCGAGCGTAGATCGAGCTTGCAAAATTAATTTACATCCAGCAACCGTCGGTATATTTATTTAGCCATGGCTGGCAAGGTAGCGAATCATCTCCGTCTTCACCGAATAGCCTACCCACGAAGCTGACGTGAAGAAAAACATGAAAGGATCCATTTCTTATCAAACCGTGTGTCAAGCTCGATTTACGAGATGCTTTTGGCGGTGTCCTCGGTGCAAAGGTGAGTGAAGATCGATTGATAGACTCTTCTAGGAATAGCTTCGGAGAATGGTGCTGAGAATTTGCCACAATTGGCAAAGGTGGAGCAGCGCAGCGTTCGGAGATGATCGGATAGACTTTCAAGCCACCCAATCATAGCGTGTCAGCAGTTGGCAGCCGCATCTCCTGCGCATCCTGGACAATCTCGTTTCGACTTTAATATGAAGACCGAACGCGAATTTGAATGCAGGGACATATTCTTGATCCATTGACGATGACTGATGATCCGGAAAGGGTGTACCCGGCTCCGACAATAGCCGATAACGGGTCAGATAGAGGAAGTGGCAGTTTGGAAGCTTCAGCCCCGGCTCCAGCTGCCAGCTCCAAGGCCATTGCCGAGGATGGGCGCACCAGGAAGAAGCGTCTCCAATTGAGCTGCGGCGAATGCAGAAGAAAAAAGGTACGGAACTCAAAGACGATATCAATGCTTGAATTCGCAAATATGACGGCGACGTGACTGTTTCTCTAACCATTGAGTCAACTGCAGCTTTCCTGTGATCGAAACCGGCCTTGCCGCAGGTGCGTGAGGACCGGAAGGGCAGACCAATGCGAGTTTGAAACCAAGCCAAGGCTCGGTCTGCCGCCGGTTGATAACAGCGCGCAGCTTCAGCAGATCAAGTCCAACCATTCCGAGATTCTGAATCTTCGGAGTGAGCTTTTCCAGCTGAGAGAGCTGCTGTCACGATCCAGTCCTCAGCAGGCACGAGATGCCATTGTCGGAGATGTCCAAGTCGACGAAATCTCTAAAAGAAGCACCGAGATTGAGGCCAAAGAAGTCATTTCGAGTAGTCGGAATCTCATTAATACCAGCAATGACAGGCCGCTTGATCCAAGAGACAAATCCCCGCGGGGATACTATAGACGGCATTCTCTCTTGCGATTCTTCTCAGAGGTAGCCTCTAGCTAGCCCAATCTCTTTCTACTATAGGTTGGCGGCTAATATGATGTGATAGATTCCGCAGCTCTTCCCCTTTATCAAGGAAACCGCTGATCAATGGCTTAAACCCTATGGAATCTACATCAAGAAGAACAAAGTAGCCAGAGACGATGGCTGGAGAATGAAGATGGCGGCCCAGGAACAGCCCCTGTTAGCAAATCATTTACCGCCAAAAGGCGACACAGACGCACTCGTCGCGATATATCTCAACAATTTTGAACAGCTTCATCGTATAGTGCATGTTCCAACTTTCAGCAGGGAATACATGAATTTCTGGACGCCTGGGAAGACGCGGTATCCAACAATGGCAGCCATGATTCTCTCCATGCTGACTGTATCAATCAGTGCCGCCCCTCAAATTTCTGGGTCTTCGCCAATTCCAGCCGTCTATCGACACATGTCTGAGCAGTGGATTGCTGCGGTTGACGATTGGCTAAGGCTACAGAGCTCAAAGCATCGTAAGTTGGTGCACTATCAAGTTGCTTGCTTGATATACATTGCCAGGAGGATGAATAAGGTAAATAAGAAGAGGTTTTGGAAAGATACCGGGTCTCTAATCCAAGATGCCATCACGGATGGCCTGCATCGCAATCCTCCTTTGACGGACACTCTTTTCATAAGGGAGTTGAAGAAGCGGATATGGTTTACCGTTCGCGAACTGGAGCTTCAGAATTCATTCGAATGCGGCTTGCTCACTCTTCTCCATAACATTGAGTGCGACGTCGAGGCGCCTGTCAATCTTGCAGACGAAGATTTTGATGATGCAACCGTGCACTCACCTGTTGAAAGACTGCCAAACTACTACACAGAATCTTCCTATCAGTACCACAGCTTTCGAAGTTGGTCACTTCGCCTCGAGATATCGCGTCGGCTTTTTGGATCAGGGACTTTTAGGATTCCCGAGTATGACGAAGTCCTGCGCTATACTCATGAGATAACAAAAGCAATCAATGATCTCCCGCCTTGGGGAAGTTGCAGGGCTGGCGATAAGAGGGACCCATATCTCTTCCTGACGTTTTCAATGTTAGAGTTTCAGCTCAAGGAGTGTCTGTTGGCTCTACATCGACCGTATATCGGTAGGGATGATGGGAAATACCCACTTTCAGAGAATATCTGTTATCAAACGTCACGCGAGATACTTCTTTCGACTCTCGGATTGGTGAATTTGGGAGTGCAAAGCCTGGCACAGCTTCGAGAAGATTTGCTAGTTGCGTCGCTGCATATGACTCGCATCACCCTGCTACAGCCAGAAGGTTCGTTGAATTACTGTATTCTTCGTCTATCGAAATCTCAAGGGTTGCGTGATTGCCGTAAAGGTGCTAACGCCTGAGTAGGCTCAGCTAGCATCATCATGTCAAACGCATTGTCGACTCTCGATCTGCTCGAGGAATGTCTTCCCATAATAGAAGACAAGTACCTCCGCGTCGTCGATCCCTGGATCTTTTTCATCATGTGCACGGCCATCATGCTTATCAAGATACATCTCGGGAAAGAGTCTCGACAGACAGCCAAGTCGTCTTGTGCACGCCGATTTCTGGATTTGTACTACAAAAATGTGTGGATGCGGCAGCCCGCGGATCTTGCCCAGCAGCAGGCGATTACTCAAGACATTGTCAACCAAACAAATGTGAGCTCTGCAGAAACAAAAAAAATCCTTAGTACTTATTTTCTCCCTCTGGCTCGTAATATTTGCTCATCGTCTATCTCATTTAGACTGGCGCCTGTCCGCCACATTCTGCGGACGGAAGTGCTCTCCCTACGTCAGAGTGGCTCGACAGTAGCTATCCCGATGTAAGTTTAGAAAATCCGATATTGCTAACTGACGCTGTGCTAATTCTGCAACAGATTGGAAACGATCCGTTCGATCTCGCTGTCGGGCTGGACGACGTATGGGACGAGTCGGGATTTCCACTGCCGGGATTTCCAGACTGCTAAGCTGATGGATATCCTTTAGCAAACAACTTGAGAAAGAGAAAGAGAAAGCAGGAAATTGTAAATACTTATCTGTACCTATGCATACAAAACAACAATCGGTCCACGCACATGGTGCTCTTCTTGGCTGTTTATGTACGGGTGAATTCATCCTGCGGTCGTTTTACTCTCTCTTTCGTTCGACAAAGTGGTCTAATAGCAATCTGCGCCGAACCCCTCCGCCGGACATCGCCAGGGTACAAAATTCAGCAGGCGTCGCCCAAAAGCTCCTTGTTCGGGAATTCACAAGCAAGCAATCGGCACGGCTCCCCAATCCTGCCTGTCGCAGCACATCCAGCATCTCCTATCTAGCTTGCATAGTTCGATACGATGATGTTCATGCCAATTTGTGTGTGCATTTTGCTTCCAGTTGGCGATCCCCGTCATATTGCGGTTATGTCATCACTATATAACATTCATCGACACAGCCCACAACTAGCATATCCGCATCCGCACGGAAAGGGGCACAAGTGTCGGAAATTATTATATTTGCCAGGAGCTCGCGAGACAAGGTGGACCGAATTGGGCGCCTCTGTCGCATCTGACAGCTCTGCAAGGAGATACGATCAATACATGTAATATACACGATCAGCTCGGGATTCTAGCCATTTGCAGGCTAGCGAGATCCGCCAGATCACGAACCCAGCGCTTATAAGACAGCTTTACATGCAGAATATTTTGATGCACTATGACTTTTATTAACAGGATTCACTATTTCGGCCTGAAGTCAGAGGAGCCCCTAATCAGATGAATAATTCAACATAAGCACTCATCGCTGAGCTTGATAAGCCGTGCTAAAATTTACGAAAAGTCTGGTCGGATATGATGGCACTCTTTGTTCTGATGGGCTGCTGCTATAACAAGAATTACACTTCGGGATGCTGATACAAGATATGACCCCATAAATTCCCCAAATACGGGCACCTCGGTAGTCTAGACATTTACAGCAGTAGCGCAGCGTGCCTTGTCATGGAATCTGTCCTTTGAAATAGATGCGATTGCTTCGAAGATATGGACTATATCAAGTATATAGAGGCCCGAAGAGGCCATGTCGGTCGGGTCCAACATTCAATTAAAGATTGCATCTTTTCTCGTCCCCAATCTCTGTATCCATCATGGCAGGCACATTTCGACACGTAGCCAAGGCTACATTCCTAGTCTCCAAGAAAGATGGTTTGAGTGATGAAGAGTTTCGAAAATATTATACCGAGGTTCACGCTCCCATGGCTCTCGACTTCTGTAAGCGATACGGTGTGCTCGATTATTCTATTGTAAGTCTTGGGCTCAACTCTCTTCAAAAAGTACGGCTGACCACTAACCATAAAATAGCATTTCAATACCGAGGCTGAAAGAGCAGTTACCCGAGGCGCCTTTGGTAGCAAGACCTCATTCATCAATTGCGACGCCATCACTACCTTTGTCTTCCCGAACATGGAATCGCTGCTTGCGTCATTCGCAGATCCGGAATATGAGACGAAGATAGGCCCCGATGAAAAGAATTTCGCCAATGACCACAAGTTACAGTTTGCCGTAAGCGACGAATTCGTGCTGCTGGCAGGCGGAAAGGAGCAAACGAATTGAAAAGTTTCTTTTTGGGAGACTACCTGAGCTTCTTATCCATCATTTGCCGTATTAGGTCGCTGGGATGGTGGGGGACCCTTTAATTATCTAAGAGGTGGTCAGAGCTATGAAACTCTGTATAGACACAGGCGGTGTTGGTTTGACAGCACTAACCAAGTGCTGATTGACGTATTATATAATATCGATACTATTCATCTATCTTTTCGGGCTTCAGATGATGGCAGTGCTGATTGCGTGCGTAGTCTTCTCTCAAAATTGAGCCGATTTCATGTCTCAACTTGTCTCTCGTACAAGGTTTTCCCCCAGTTTGACTTGTTGCGGTCGTTGGCAAAGCAGCCATGATAATCAATAGCAAATTAACCGGGAGAAACAGAATCGAAAAAAGGCATCGGTGTAATTACGGCGGTGTTTGCGTCGTTCTTTGTTATCGGCCAAACAAAGTTCGGACACCTAGTACATGTGCAGGCTGTCGTCATCATTCCTACTGATACAGCTTAGTATTCACAGTTGACTTGTCCACTCGGTGGCTGAACACTAACACGCAATCTTACCTCTCAACATGCTGCTGCCATACGGAGTACTAGTCATCTTAGATCAGACTCGCGAATCTTGAACCGACTCATGCCGGCAATAACAACAATGCATGTGCTCCGCGCCCTTAAGGCCCGAATTAATAGGAAGCTCTGTAAAAGGCGTCTTTGAATCCCGGAAATAACCAAGTAATCGCGCTACTCAAGTCTATAAAGCATCTTATTTCAGCCCGGCGTGATCGGTGTGATGGCGATGCATCGGTCTAAAGTGGGGAGGTGGGAGAGGAGGTGTTTCGCTGACCCGACTATCCGCCAAGAGAGCAGAGACATTTCGAAGGGCGAAAAGTATAATAAGAGCTTGGGAGGATGTTTGGAAAATGGATTTGATTCAGCGAATTGTTTGTGGACTATATTGCCAGGCGGTGTATGCTATAGCAGTTGCAGCTGCCACGTGAAGCGCACCTGACATCTGCTCAATTAGAAATCTATTCTCTCTGCGTGTCTACAAAGTTATCTTCGTTCTCTCTCTTTCTCGTACGCTGCTTCTTATCTCTCTACCAAATCTTTCCAGTCGCTGAGGAGAATATAGTC
The DNA here is from genome assembly GCA_038502285.1 of Trichoderma sp. 2475. Taxonomy (NCBI): domain Eukaryota; kingdom Fungi; phylum Ascomycota; class Sordariomycetes; order Hypocreales; family Hypocreaceae; genus Trichoderma; species Trichoderma sp. 2475. The sequence goes on from JARPVV010000018.1 coordinate 874,736, forward strand.
CCGACATCATGGCGAATACGAACGGAGAGGGCCAGGAGCAGATTGACCTGTGCGAATACATCTTCAAAAGGCTGGTCCAGCTCGGCCTTAGATCTGTTCACGGAGTTCCTGGAGATTATAATCTTACTATTCTCGATTATGTCAAGCCAGCAGGCCTCAATTGGGTTGGAAACGCCAACGAGCTCAACTCGGGCTACGCCGCTGACGGCTATGGAAGAATCAAGGGAATATCGGCCATGGTCACTTCTTACGGCGTTGGCGATCTCTCCGCCATCAACGCCATTGGAGGCGCGTATGGCGAAAGAGCACCCATTGTGCACCTTGTTGGAACTCCTCTTACGGCTGCACAAGAAGCCGGTGCCTGTTTGCACCATTCTTTGGGCGACGGCAGGCTCAGGATCTTTGCGGACATGAACAAGTATGTGACTGCGGCTCAGGCTAATCTGATAGATGTTGACAAGGCACCGGCTTTGGTCGACGCAACTCTGAAAACTTGCGTCTTGGAGAGCCGGCCCGTCTACATCGAGCTTCCCACCAACTTGGTCCATGCCAAGGTGCCCGCCCCAACATCACCCATCGATCTTTCATTGCCTGGATACGATGAAGAGCACGAGTCCAAAGTTGTCTCCTCAATCGTAGAGGCAATTCAGAAAGCCAAAAAGCCAATGATTTTTATGGGAGGATTGGCCGCTCGCTTCCGAGCGACTGATGAAATCAACGAGTTCATACGGCTGACTGGCATCCCCACGGTTACTATGACTTTTGGAAAGGGCGTCGTCAACGAAAGTCTACCCAACTATCAAGGCGTTTACATGGGAGCTGTTGGAGACACGATTCTCAAACAGCAAGTCGACGAGGCTGACCTTGTATTGGATTTTGCTCCTACGCATTCCGACGTCAACAGCTTTGGGTTTACCGCGATTCCCAACGCAGATGTAACCATAACAATCGACCAGTACTCGGTCAAGTTTTATGGCAAAAGCTCTGACACCTCCGGTCGCGTCTATTCCCCCAAGTCATTCATGGCCAAGCTGCTGAAAAGCATCAGCGCGACAAAGCTACCTGAATATCCATTCAAGCGGGGCTCGACTTACCCTCCTCATCTGCTTCAAAATCTCAAGCCTTCCTCCAAGGATGAAAGAATTGAGCACGACGAGTTTTGGTTAACCATGTCCAAGTTCCTTCAATCTGGAGATATTATCCTTGTAGAAGCCGGAACAGCCATTGCTGGCGCTTGTTCAATGGTATTACCAGACAATGTTGTTTTTATGAATTCAGGCCTATGGCTGTCCATCGGCTATACGCTCCCAGCGTTGCAAGGAGCTGCCCTTGCTCGCAGAGAGCAGCGCAAAGAGGTTTCCAAAGAGGCTGCTGGGTTCTCAGGCCGGTCCATCTTGTTCATTGGTGACGGAAGCCTCCAAATGTCAGTTCAAGGTATCAGCGATATCATCAGGAACAGACTTGACGCCACCATCATCGTCATCAACAACGATGGCTACACGGTCGAGCGATATATTCACGGATTTGACGAAAGCTACAACGACATCCAGCCGTGGAGATACACGGAGGCGGCGAGCTTTTTCGGAGCGCCAACTAACGACTCCGATTACCCCGTGATAACGGAGCAGGCTCGGAACTGGGGTGAGCTGCGGAGTCTTTTGGCGCGCCCGGATGTAGAAAAGGGTAAAGGCTTGGCTGTCATAGAAGTCTTTATGGATTTAAAGGATGCTCCACTTCCTCTCAAGAATTTTGCTGGCTTTATGGCCAACAGGAACAAGACGAACGGAAAGAATTAGTTAAATTTTCAATGCTATGGCTATGGAGAGTGTAACTTGTTCAATCGCACAAATAATAATTGATGATTCAGTAATACAATCTCGAGGCTCTGCGCATCTCAATAGTAACAATTCATGGAAAAGAGTCGCTTTGCCTATGCTGCCTATAATTCCCAAATTCACTGCTCGTCGCCTTCAACTACCCCCGCCACTTGCATGACTAAACGGTTAAACAAATCAGAGGGTATCTCATCCATGTTCTTCTTTGTGTAGTCACAGCTTAAAACAACCTCCATATCAATATCCGGATGCGAGATGAGCATGTCGAATATGTCCTTGTGCCCCTTGACGGCTGCTGCGGCTAGAGGCGGCTGACCCTCTTCGGGATTCGCATTGATATCGACTCTGCCGGTCTTGAGGAGCAAGCGAACCATGTCTGCGTGTCCCCTGGCTGCAGCAAAATTGAGCGGCGACCAGCCTCGGTGATTTCGAGCATCCGGATCGGCGCCTCTCTCGAGTATAGTTTTTGCTTCGGAGAGCATGTTCTTCTCCGACGCATAGTGGAGCGCCGTGTGTCCCTCCCACTCAGTCTTCTCATCTATCGACACATCCTTGCAATTCAACAGCAGCTTGGTGATTTCCGTCTGACACGCCATGGCCACATGCAAGGGTGCCATGCCATGATGTGTGCTTGTTCGGTTCCAGTCGACGTCGGGAAGAGTCAGCAGGTAGCGCACAATATCGACGCTGCTAAATGTTACAGCGGTCATTGCAGGAGGCCGATCGGTAACTACCATGTTAACCGATGCTCCGCCTTGCACAAATCGCTTGAAAATATCGACTCTGTTCTTCCTGGCCGCCCAGAAGAGACCAGTACAGCCGCCGTGCTGGATGCTCCACCGGTAGAGAATCGGGTTGGCAACAGAGAATAGACGCCTGCAAGTCCGAGCAACGCGTGAGATTGTCCGGACATTGGCCAAGGTGGCGTAAATATCGAACGGGTTACTAATAGTTTTATATACAATCACCTCTAGAATTTCGTTGGGCAAGACATCGAGATGATTGTTGGCCTGGACTTTGTGGAAATCAAGAGAGGGGGGTATCTTGGGAGAGAGGCCAAGTGCTGGGAGTATATTATCGCGATGGTCACAGACTTCAACATCGTGAGAACCGAAAGGAGTCATGTTTTCGAGCAGAAATCAGGAACTGAAAAGACGGTCAAATTGAAGCGAGAAGTAATGGAAGAGGTATTGACCGAGCTGTGTAAGTTTACCATGGACGCTGCAGCTTCATGAAGAAGGACTGCGTGCTTTATACACGCATTTTTTCGGCTGTTAAGAAGTCTTTAGCCGAAGAAAAGGAATCAAATCATGGAAAGAAAGGAAGGAACAAAGGAAGAAAAAGGAGAAGGAAGGAGAAGGGGAAGGATTCACGTCGTGAAAGAAGAAGAATGTAGGTTTGGCGCACGGCTGCTTGGCAGACATGTGACGTTTATTCTTTCCACAAAGACAAGTAGGTAGGCAGATACATTTATATACAGGTACAGGTACTCAAAGAGAAGAAAAGAGCTACATGAGATATATTAATAACTTTAGAATAAAAGAAGGAAAAGAAGAATATCCGCAAAAAGTCAACTTGCTGCAACAAAAGAAATTGCCTCGCCTTGCTATCGAATGCACCACAAGATATCCAAGAATGAGAGAAATCACTAGGCTTTACACATTTACCCACTAGATAATGTCATCATCCACCTCGCTGTCATTGTTCTCAATCCACTCCATTTGGTCTGTAAAATCTTCCGAAAGATATTGCTGCTCTACAGGCTGGCCGTGAAAAGAGTCTAGTATATCTTGCATCGCGTCCTGATGCGAATGCTCTGGTCGATATAGTGCATCACTATGACTAGGAGCGACCAAAGATTCACTGCAGTCGGCAGTGGTAGATTCCGCAGCGTCATCAGCAGACTCCGTTGGCGAATGAGTGGCTTGAGCGGCAAGCATATCGATCTGATGCACCGCCGCCTGGCACTGACCAAGAATGGGTAATACGGCGTTGCCTTGGGCAAGCTGGACTTCTCTGCAGGGAATCGACCCCAAAGCAATCACATTGAGAATCAACGAGCTTGGGTTGCCGATGTGTCTCGTCTCCAGGAGCCTTTGAAGCACGCTGCCAGATCGGGCATCCCATTTCAGCTGAAGGCTGTGCTCGTATGATAGTGACGGAGGCGGCCAGATATCGGACAAGGCACTTTGGCTAAGCAGGTTGCGCATCCTAAATGTAAAAGTCCATGCTCTGGGCTTATCCAAGATACTCTGCAAATGCGTGACGACGTGGGCAATGAACTTGTCTCTTGCTGGGCTCGCTTCGTGTTCCGATGGTGCCTCGTAGACTTGGCTGCAGCCTTCAAAGCCGCACGCAAAGACAGTCTGGGGACAAAGCGTGATAACCTCGGCATCATAAATCCTAATGCGTACCTTGTGGTAGTATCTGGCGTGCTCTTTGAAGGCTCCCAGCCACTGAAAGACTCTCCGGCAGTCTGCTTTGGGGCAGACCCAAAGGTTGTTGGTATGGTGCGTGCCCTCCAAGTGACGTTTCAGGTCGCTCGGCCTCGACAGTTTTTTATAGATTCCGTATTCGCTACAAAAGCCGCAAATGTACTCTTTCTTCTTTGTAGGTTTCTCTATCTTTGGGTCGTTCGTTTTTCCGGCGGCATTATGATCTACCAGATTCAAAAGTGCTTCTTCTGCTGTGGGCTCTTCTTGTCTCTGATGGGCAATAGCATTGTTCAAAGACGCAGAGTCGCTGACCTCGGGACTTCTTTCCGCAGCATCGAGTGAAAGGACTGTACTGTTGATAGGTTTGAAAGCGATCCCAACGGCATCTAAAGATGGCGGCATTGTAATAGCCTGGCTTGAAATCGTAGATTTTGGGCTTGGCTCGCATTCGGGTGATGTCGAACCTACATCATCCCCAACATCGTCTTCTCTTGCTACAATATATTAGTTATCTCGCTGTAATTATATCTTTTTGCAACTCGTTGGTAGAAAAGGGCTTAATAAAAAAATGATATCCGTATGTATCGAATGAGAAAGGGGAAAGTACCTTGTGAAGGCGATAACAGCGATGGCGTTGATGGCAGCGCACTTGCTTCTTCTTCAAACAGCTTTTGAATCTGCCTTATAGAATACGTATCCAGTAGGTATCGGACCATGGGACGGCCTACACGGTCTTCATGCGACGGGCCATTACCAGGAGATTTGCGTCTAGTAATCGACCTAGCTCCTCGAAGCATGGCTTTGTGGACATTTAGATGCTAGACTAGCACCCCAGTCGTTTATAAAGAAGAATAAGCTTCAGGAGAAGTGGTTTGTAGGCCGTAGTTGGCAGAAAGCACTTTCCTAGAGGCTAGCTGCCGCTGTTCGAAAGCAGAACCTTGTGATCGGGGACGTGAGAGGATTCCAGTGATGACGCGACTAGATTCACGATGTTTAGCGAATGGCCTCAAAAGTAGCAAAAGGATAGTCAGGATACGAAAAAAATCAGCACTCGAATACGTACCGGCTATCTTGACAAATCAAGTCGCTGGAGGTGGGACGGCTGGAGAAGCTGGGAGCCTGGTGGGCCGATAGACCGCGATGCAAGTCTGAGCAAAATCCAATGTCTCAGTAGAATGTAAGGGAATAAATTGCCTCAGATCTCGGGAGCCAACTGAGCTGAAGGCTGATAGAAGGAGCGGAAGAAAATTGGAAATTGGAAGCAGGGCGAGGCAAGAAAGAAGTGGAGGAGCGACCAAGTGTAGACAGCTGAACTCTGAACTGACCAAATCCCTGCACTTGACCAAGCCGAACAAATAAAATGAAACCACCGTATGCTGCTTGGGCGTTTGTCTGAGCTGGGTATCACGCAAAGTTTGCTCGTCTTCTCAGCCTCTTTTGTTGAATCAAGAGGAGAGTTGCCCAGAGCTGAAATGGCTTGAAACGTTAATCTTATTTCACCTGCGCTAAATACGCCATGCATGCGCTCTTGCCAGTAATATTATGCAGACGAGCGTTACACCAAGCGTCAAAATGTCATCCGAGAAAAAGCAAACATGCATTATTCTGGCCATCTTAGTAATATCTCTGCATAGCCACGTAATAGCATTTATACCAGGCATGCATAAGTGAACATGGTCCAGTGAGATCATTGGCTCGACTCTGCCTCTGTACTTTATGCACCACGACGCTGCAATTCGCGAAATAGAGGAAAACATCGCAATATCGATCAGAGAGCCAGCTGAGGCATTGGCTTCCGTGATCTTGTCTGACAGTCTGATCCACCTTTAATCTACGGCCCGAGATCCAACGCTCCGCGGTCTGTGGGGACGGGCCGCTTCCCGCCAAATTCAAGGGCTAACGCATATTTACAGGTAAGCAGAGGCAGATTCACCAGCGTCGAGAATCTATCACCCAGAAGGGTCGTTACATGGCATCAGCTCGAGCCGAACAAATGTGGGCGTACTGCATTTTTTTAGATTGAATATCGCGGATCTCGCTGCGGACTGAAGGAACACTGCTGCAGATCGCTTTAGGCGCGCGTGTAGAACATCGAGCGACACGAGATCCGGCTGACGTTTGTGTAATGAAATACGGCAGATGAACCATGAGCTCCAATTCCAATAAGATTACATTTTCTAACATTTATATGCTGGTGCCTTTATATTACACGTCTGTTTACCCGACCAGGAGCCTACATGCACATCTTCTCTCTGTCTCCATGTTTTTCCTTCGAGTACCTATGCAGCCATCGAATTGCTCTTTGGACTGCTAGTTTTTCTGCATTCATCCAAAATCATATCGCCACGATCCAGCCTAGTATATACACACCGTGACATCTTCGTTGGACTTTGTAATCATGAGAATCGATACAATCACCCCATAGAGACCCAAGACTTCGGCAAAAATAAGAATGAGAACCATTCCAACGTACAGTCGAGGCTGCTGGGAACTCGCTCGCACTGCATCAGTCAGCCAACCAGAATCCGTTAAATTATTGTGGCACGCGATCGTCTCTTCGACAGAAAGTTGCAATATTAATTGCTCAAGACTTACCACCTGCGTCTCCAATGATACCAATTGCGAAACCAGCGGCCAACCCACACAGGCCAACAGCCATTCCGGCACCGAGCTGCATAAAACCTGTGTGGGCGGCCATTTTCTCTTTGACCGCGTTGGACATGATAACTGCGGCGACGAGTCCATATATGGAAAGAATTTGAGCCATAATTGAGCAAAGACTGGGTTTGTCAGCCTCTCCCATCTAATCTGCTTCTCTGGTGTCTCGATCGGCCCCTTATAAAGACGTACGTATTCTGCATCATTCGATCGGGATGGAGGACGCCGCTGGAAAAGATGGCAATGGACGATTTGGCAGTGCCATAGGCTGCGCCGAACGTTGTGAATATGATGGCGAATGCGATTCCCATCGCTGCGAAGAAAGACTGCAGATTATCAGCTGCTGTAATTTCCAACGCTCAGAATATACTAACAGAATACATGGGACTATGCTCTTTAGCAATCAGAAAGATCTATTCCGGACAAGAGACACATACCATCGCTCCACCGAGGCAAACACATCTTGGTCGTACATCTTGTAACGAGACTGAGCTCCACGTTCGCAGTGTTTGATCAAAGCAAAGTTTGTGACAGGAAGGAGGAGAATCTACAAAGCGGAGATTTATAGAAAGGCTTCAGAAGGAATTCTGGAGTATAAGCACAGCATACATGTATTTAGTAGCCTGAGGTATTGTTGGAGGCAGCCAAACGAAAGCGCAAAGGGTACTCGACCCGTTTGACACTAAAAGGCTTGTTGGGGGTGTCAGATGAGCGCGGTTGGAGTTCGGACGCCATTTCAGGCTCCAGGCAGACAATGTACAGAATCCTGCTCCCTCAAGCTGCACATCTACCGGTTCCAATGAAGCCATGCCAGATACGTACCTTTTGCCCTTCAGGTCGAGGAAACTATTTTTGTGTCCGCATGCACTGTACCTATTCCCATCAGCAGCGCTAGGCCATTTTCGCATTGACAACAGCTCGCCAAGGCTGCGTATTCTTCGTATCAACGCGTATGCCTGGTAGGGCCACGCAGCGGGAGGGTTACCCCGGTTTGCTTATCGTGCCGGCTGTTTTAGCCTCGCATGGATCCTACGGCTGGCTTTGATGCACAAATATCTATAGACGAGGAGGGTCGATCTTCCAGTGCATCTGTTGGGTCTTGACTGCTCTAGGTTGCAGAGACAGATGGCAAGTATACGAATTTTGAAACGCGAAGAAAAGTCATCAGCACCGAGAGATTCTGGCTCTGGAAGAGCAAGCACCTCGAAGACAGTTCAATATCTCTGGACAGCCGTTCCTTCAACTTTTGCAGCCAGTTATCACCTTGTGTATCATGGAGTCTGAGCTCACTCCCAAGTTCGCTCCCTTCATAGGGATGGTAGGCTACTCGCATATTGCTCCCGAGCCATGAACATCGTTCAGACGCTGATACGACAACATAGACTGGTATCGCCGCAGCCATGATCTTCGGATGTAAGACGAAAAAAACTCATTCTCTCTCCCCGAAATACATTTGGTAGTTCTAATGCAGACGACTCCAGCTATCGGTGCTGCGTACGGCACCGTAAAGTCTGGCGTTGGCATCGCGAGTGTTGCAACCTTCCGGCCAGATCTTATTATCAGGGTTAATCTATCACCTATCAATAGACATCTCCTTTGTATGCGGCATGGCACTAAATAATCTTGCGAATAGTGTCTGATTCCCGTTGTAATGTCCGGTATCATTGCCGTTTACTCTCTCGTCATAGCGGTTCTCATCGCTGAGGACATTCAACCTCCTTCCGCAAACAATGGAGCCTATACTTTGTTCGCGTATGTAGATGACCCCAAAATCTTCTTTTATTGGAAACAACATGTGGCTAATCCGTGTGCACAGTAGCTTTATGCACTTTACGTGCGGCCTGGTAGTTGGCTTGACCGGCCTGGCTGCGGGCTATTGCATCGGAATTGTGGGCGACAACGGTGTCCGCGCATTTATGAAGCAATCGAGAGTCTACATTGGCATGATTCTCATTCTGATTTTCGGGGAAGTCCTTGGTTTATACGGGTATGCAAACTGCGACCTGATACTCGTCTCTGGGCGTCAACTAAACATCATTGTGGAACAGACTGATTGTCGCCCTATTGCTCAACTCTCGAAGCAGGGGGTAATTGTACGTCTTTTCTTCATCCTACTCGGTAACAGGCATGGAACGTTTCGTCTCGCAAACTGTATGTACACATTAATACAAGTACAACCACACATGGGGATAGAAAACGCAGATGGACAGCGGGGCGACGAAACACAAGATGCCTGTGAAACCGCCAAAACACCGAAAAAAAAATACCAAAAAAGAACGGTTAGGTTCTAGAGGGAATCGAACCCTCGCTGGCGGAATCAGAATCCGCAGTCATAACCATTAGACCATAGAACCGTAAGAGGCGGTGATCCGCTTCCTATGGGCGATGGAGGCCGACGATGTTATTAGTGGTTATGAAGTCTGACGATGTGGGCCGCGTCTCCATCTTCGACTTCCTTCATCTACGGAGCAGATAGAAGTATTTGTATCAAAAATTCAGCGTTGGCGAGCCGCTTAAAGCATCGGACAGCTTTCGGAAAGTCTGTACACTTTGTCAGTTGATCCTGAGATGATTCATCACGATACCAACCAAGTACTCGTAGCAATACTCCAATTCTATCTCGCTGCCTGTCAGCCTCAGCTTCAAGCCGCTTCGCTGATTGGACAGCACTAACTCCACTAGCCCTCTCCCTTGCCTCAAGAGTCCACCGAACCCCGGGAATGCGACGAGTACGAGAGATACGGGTGGCGCCAGCTTGTATGGGCCACGAGTCAAGCTGAGCTGCCCAGCGCCGCCCCAAAAGCCACGATGAAACAGCTGAAGCTGTTCGGCCTCTGCTATCGCAAGGCGCATATAAAAGAAAGGGCAGCCAGCCGCGAAAATGCCTCCCAATGCTCATTACCGCAGCGGCCATAGTATCATGTTATAACAAACGTTGAAGCAAGCAAGCAAGCAATCGTCGCCATCAAAACACCTGCAATGTCTCGACTATTCCAGATTGTGAGACCCGCCTTCAAGCTCTCCTACCAGATAATCCCCGACGGCGAGGAGGAGCCTCTCTACAAGGTCAAGAACCAGCCGCTGCCCGGGAACCGCCCGGATCTCGCGCTGCACAGCGGGCCTGACCTGGCCACGCCCATCCTGGTTTCGTGCTACATGCCCAAGTTCTCGCGGCACTGCAAGATTGGCTTCGGCGATCCCACAAGCGGCGAGCCCATCGTCTGGGAAGACTTCTTCAAGCCCAAGAAGAGCAGCTGCGAGCGCAACATCTCCGTCTCCTTCTCGAGCGGCGACATCGTCTCCGAGACGGGCAAAGGCGAGCGCGAGCAGTTCACCTGGAAACGCACCCATCATGTCCAAGTGCCTGGCAAAAAGTTCCACGCAGCCACGAAGCGGAATAGAAAGCTCATTGACGAGCGCGGCGAGGTTATCGCCATTTTCACACACGACATGAAGGTTGGGGTCGAGGGGTGGCTGCAGATTAATGTCGACCGCGGCCGCGACTTTGATGTGCTGGTCATGATTACGGTGTTGGCGATATGTGAAAAGATACGACGGCAATGACCGGCTTGTGGAGAAGTGGTGATGATAGGCGGCGATGATACCCTGTTTCGACGGCTTTGTTGGAGTTTTGATTCCTGCTATCTAGGAAGATTGGCAACTAATATGCGTCTATTCTTGCTGTTGTGTTGGACGTCTTTATCGAAAGCGGCTGTTTCGAATCCTTCGAAACCAGCAAGAGCATTTTGTTTCGTTTCTTGTTTCGAGCCCACTCTTTAAACACTTAACCTATACCATCTCCTAATGCCAAGGATTTCTTAACTTTTACTGTTTACACTCTCATCTCTAGTTGCCTTTTCAATAAGCAAAAGCGTTACTTTGCCTTAAATACCCGCAGTAGGACGTGACCAGGATGCAATTTCCTGAGTGCCGTAGATGAATGATAGCGAACGCTCGTGTGTAGAAAGTATCTAAATTGTTGTTGTTCTTGAACTCAACCTACATGCCCACGTGTTACTTGGAAAGCCAGCTAACAGTCACCGCCTTTTCCTCTTCTTCTTCGATTTTTTTCCTCCCTGAAATCTTTCCATCTCGTGGTTAGACATTTTCTAGCTTCTGCGCTCTCTCATTAACGCAGTCCAAAGTCCCTCTCGTTCGCAAGCTTGTGAAAATGTCCCCACGCTGCCCCTCTACAAACCCTTGTCGTACCGCATTGTTCAGGCTAGTTTCAGTTATGTCAGCTCCAAAGTTCCAGTTAGACGTTCTCAACTGGATAAGAGGGAAAAAAACAAAACTCTTTCGGCCCCAGTCAACCATCTTCAGACTAATACTCCGGATTTCGATGGCGGCAGTCCTTCCTTGGACGAGTAAAGCGCAGCCCTTCGGGAAATCCACAGCTGGATAATTTACGCCATCCCTGAACGAGTCCCAGATTACCTTCTCGTTATGGTTATCGCCCGGTAGCGGGAGACTAGCCATCGCTCGGAGAATGGCACCCAATGATACCGTCAGAAGACTTGCATGGCCTTCCTGATATGAAACAACAGAAACAAACACACACCGGATCAGAGGCCTTTCCATCCCCTCCATCAACTCTTTCATATCTCTCATTGGACCGGGTCTTTTGCACTTTTTTGATAGACAACCCTCTTGTGGTATTCTCCAATTCATGCCCATTCTTACGGGGACCTCCGTGGGGCATACCGGCAGGGACCGATTTACGAATCCCGTAGAGTGGTGATCGTCGCTTTCGCGCGCACGCTTAAGCCCCTCGTTCCACAACGGCAAATGGAACCTTTGCTGTGCCGTCTTTCCGTCCACTGAGCGCGCTTCCCGCCCAGCCGGCTTCACGGCGCGCAACCGTGCTTCGGTCTCCCAATCAGGGTACCGAGCTCGCTTCAGCATGCAATTCAGCCCGTAGGACATTTGCCCAATGCTGGATCACGGCCACTAATGTCTTCACGTGGAGGGCGAGCGATGGAATGCTGGAACGTGGCTGGGAGACCACGAGGGCCAATGGAAGAGCATGATTGTGCGCAATAGGGCATGTGGATGAATAAGATCGCATCTCGTCGGGAGTGCTAGAGCCGTGGAGGAGAATGCCGGAGTTGGAGCTTCGATCTTCGACCTGCCCAACAAGGGAGGTCCCGGGCCTGATATGGAAAACACTGTTTATCAGCAAACTTGTAATGGTAATGGGGCCGGTCAGATAGACGAACATATAAAGGTAGAAGAGCGCCCTTGCGTTTCATGAAGTTGTTCATCATCCTCGTGCAATCAAGCCAGCTCTCCTTCTCAGTCTCTTCTCCTCCAGACTCTCCCATCTTTCAAAATGGTCAGCGCCAAGGTAAGTTATGATCGCCATACCGAATTCAAGACGCAAAAGCCGACCATTGACACTCAAACACAGATCATCGCCGCCGTTGTCGGCCTCGCTGTCAGCGTCTCTGCTGCCGCTATCGAGAAGCGTGCCAACTCTTGTGTTTACACTTGCGGTAGCACCTGCTACTGGCAGTCCGATATCGACGCTGCCCTGAACAAGGGATACAGCCTGTACTCCAACGGCCAGGAGGAGAGTGAGTATTTCTCTTTCAACCATCATTGGCCTCGTGATAGAGAGATTGCAAGTTGTGCCGTATGCTGACATGTTGTTCCAGACTCCTACCCCCACCAGTACAACGACTACGAGGGCTTCAGCTTCCCTACCTCTGGCCCCTGGTACGAGTTCCCCATCCTGAACAGCTTCGAGGTCTACACTGGCGGCAGCCCCGGTGCCGACCGTGTCATCTTCGACTCCAATGGCAACTTCGACTCCGTCATCACCCACACCGGTGCCAGCGGCGACGACTTTGTTGCTTGCCAGCAGTAAGGGAGACCTTATTGAAGGTTAGAGTTGGATTATGGAGAGAAGAGAAGTAGATGGGAAAAAAATGGAAGGGAGCAAAATGGATGATTCATGACACTGCACCTTTGGGTATATTGGCAATATTGTACGTTTATATTGCCTAGGCATGGTATGTACGTTTTGCATTTCAGCAAGCCTGTCTTAGCGGTGCTTTTAATACCAAGAATAAAAAAAAGCGTATTGAACCAAAGGCTGCCTTCTCAATGACGAGTCATTCGCTCTGTGACCTTTAATTGATACAAGGTGACTGCTACTACTGGGTAACTGTTGGCACGTCGTTAATGCAAAATACGAACATTTGAAGCCCGGTTCGACGCTCCGCAGACCTATCTTACAAGCAGGATGTCGATCGATAGGAATCATTTCGATGCCTTTGCCTGCGCGTATATTAGCTGTCTGTTTAACTTGATCGGCGTTCGGGCTGGACTCTTATCTTCGAAAGTCATATCCATCTCGCCATCTGTGTCTCAATTTCATGCCAAGAACAAACTAGCATCGCGCTCTTGATTGGTCTCCAAGGATGTTGAGATGATCTAGCAAAGCACAATGATTGGTCTGGGTAAAAGGGAAGAGCAAAATTGAGGCTGATTTGGTACCTCGTATCTAAAACTTGCCAAGCCAGCACGTGAGATGGGTGCATCGATACTCCCGGTCATACAACTCCATCGTTTCTCAAGCCTCTATTTTGCAGGTATCAGTAAGCATGGCCTCACAGACAGACAAATTACAAACAATACACCAAGCAGGTGCTCGATATAACCCGAACAGAGATTCATCTGACAAGGGAGGCCCTGGTATTCAGATCGAGAATCACCGGAAAAATCCCCCACCAGCACTCCACTGCTGTGGAGTGGCTAACAGTATAAAGCCATTGCCAAGGCTGCCAAGTCAGATCGAGCGCCAAGGCGAAGCAGGGGTAAGTTATTGGAAAGGCGATCCAATACTCCAGCTAGAGCTAAACAAAGCACTAATTCTATACAAAGAACGGTCTACAGTAGGTACTCAAAGATCATATACATTAGAAATAACAATAATAGCAGTAGTAGCAGTAGTAGCCTGCGCTATCTCAGAAGAGCTGAATAACAGAACTAGGGTGCAGGATAGCTTTTCCCGTGAATTATCTGGCTGTTTAGTTTGAGTCAAAAATACGAATCAGCTTATATTTCATCTGGAAAAAAAAAGAAGAGCTAGCTTCTTCAAATACATGTATCTCCACCACATAACTCCAACGCTTCGCAAACCAATATATACAGGTGTATTAGACTAATACGAGGTAATTCGCTCGTGCATCCCTTGTTTAACAATTTTGGTAGAGCAATAAGACATTCCGTCGATATGTACAAACTGTTTCTTCAGAGTACTTGGGCCAAGTTCAAAGAGAGCCAAAAGGTTGAGCATCAGTTGATCAACGTAGGGTGTTCCGCCAGACTCGCCCAAAAGTCCATTTCAAGCTCCCAAGACTGAGAATTGATATACGGGTCCCAAGTAGTATCCGCGCCATCGGAATTTATCAACTGCTGGGAATCGCTCGTCTTCGAAATCTGCTCCTTTGCCGCAGTTAACGAGTCGAGCAGGCTCTGGATAGTCCTCGTCGCCTGCGAGAAGAGAGCGTAGTTTGGCTCTCCGGGTTGAATCCATGCGCCGATTGTGATTTCCGCAACGAGGACGCTGAGGTCTTGAATCATCTTTGACCGGGAGAATTGGTGCGAGTCGGGGTTTGTCGAACTCAGAAGCGCAAGGCAAATGAATCCTGCAGCCGGTAGTCCGTATTGAGCAACCTATTTGGTCTGGTTAGAGGACTTTTAAGGCTTATTGGGAATAACAAAGTATGATTGTGGTAGATATTTTACCTTCCAAATAAGACATGTTCCTGAATTTGCCATCCGATCCCGCAAGATGATTGTCTCCACCACAATCGAAAGCATCTCGCTCGCAGTCTTCAGAAGCGCCTCATCAGGCTCGGCTACCTTGCGTTGCGATAGAAATCCCAGTAGAAAGCGTGTGTGAAGATATTCTAGCCGAGCTCCTGCTAAAAAATCTCTCGAAAAGGGCCCAAGAGGGCAGTCTTTGAGGCTGGTTGTGAGGCGATAGTGCGGAGGCAAATCCTGCCACTGTTGATCAATCCTCTTGCGAAGGTCACTGGTACGAAATTGAAAGAGATTGGTTAGCAATGGAACTGGCCTGAGTGTTTTATATAACAGAGTCCTAGACTAACTTGATAATGCCTGTCTCGCAAAACGCATGGCGCTTGCGAAACAGTTGTAAAACTTCCTCCTTAAGAAGCGCAAAAACGGCAGCGCAAACGGTGTCCGATGTATAATTTAGAGCGTGCTCGTCGTTTGGTTCTCGGCCACTCATTACTCGGTAAGTCAAGGGGCTGTTGTTATCCTTTTTGATTGTAGTATCGGCGTCGGTCCAAGCACTCGCCATCATCAATGGGACCTGGAAATAGCAAAACTCTTTCGTAACCCGCGGGGGCCTACCCAGGAACACAGCCAAACTCTTGTCCGCTGCAAATACGCGTGCAAAGCAAGACCTCCGCAGCTCAGCCACAAATAATGGAACGTCTGAAGAATCTTGTTCAATCTTTTCATGGTAGCCGAGTGCAAATAATGAGCTGGCCACGTCGCCCATCCGTCGCCAAGAGTGGTAACCTAAGTATCGACATGTCAGTAGACTGCGCTTTTCTAACTGTAAATCACCAATGCTAGTACGTATCGGAGCCAAAAGAAGAGAAGAGGAATAAATAGGAAAAGAAAGACTTGCTCTGATCACCGTCAACTTGCGAGTGTACTATGAGGTTTTCATACTGCAACACGAGCTGCAAATCATTGAGACAGTCCAAAGCAATGCATGTTTCCAAGCAGCAGTCTCCAATGTACAGCAATGCCTTGATCAAGCTGCGACGCCGCTCATCGCTGTTGTAAAGTGGAGCAAACGAGGAGGTATCCAACGCAGCTCTACTCGCAGCTGTAAGGAAGATTCCAAGACTCTCCCATCGAAGGTTCTTTCCGGACATCTGTTGCAGATACTCGGACGGGGTGGAGTGTTTATGGAAAGTGAGCGGCCTGTGCGAGTTTTCCAACAAGTCCCTCGCTCTTTGAGTAACATCATTGCTCCCCACAAGAGGATTCGACAGATCCTTCCAGTCGACAGCAGCATCGATGCACGTCTCAACGAATGGCTCAGCCAGAGCTAGGTTGACCCCCTTTTTGAGCCAAAAGCGTACTAGAGACGCCAGCGCGGAAACCTGCAGCTGATCTAACAGACTCAGAGCATGGTTTGCTTTTTCAAGCGTTGTCTGATCAATGATGAACCTGTCTGATGGAGAGCTAGACATGGGTGAATGCACTGCTTCCTCTTGCTGAGCAACGACCATCCCAGTGTGAGCACGGGAAGACACGTGGTTGAAAATGGTTGCATGGCTAGGCACCCCGAGAAAGCCCGGATTTGGATATCGTCGTGGCTGGGACGAAGAAGTGGCCAACACGCCTGAGATTGGAGACGCCTCCAAGGGTGGAGTGGATAGAGCATCTACACATATCGACCCTCCAATACTGGAAGCATCAAACACGAGGTCAGCGGAGATGTGAAAAGGGGTCAAATGGATACTGGGTCGCAAGAAACAACTCTTGGCATAGCAAACTCACCTCTGCTTTCTAATTCGATCATTGTTTATTTTCCTCCTAAACGGCCGATCTCGGTATACACAATGGTCAATCTGGTTGCGGTTGCTACATCGGCTGCAAGTGGGCCGTGAATGATCGCAGGCCAACTTTGCCCGTCGGCAGGGCTCACAGGCAGCGTGTCGGACTCTCATTGCACAAAATATGAAAACTCGGGAATCATAATGATAGGGAGAGGATATCGTAAGATGAGACGGCTCGCCATTTAGTCCGAGAATAAGACGTGCGATCTCGCATCTATCAGATGCATCGAACTCCGTTGAATCTACTCCGAAGACACTACTAATACATGAGGTTTCAGCAACCGGGACGCCGATTTCTCCGAAAGCCCCACTACACGCCGAAGCCTTCGCACCCAGTTCCATCATCCGGCACTCTACACCTCACTCTACCATGATAGGCTACTACTGCTGCTGCTGCTGCTATTGATTCTTGTAGAGGGCATTGGATTATTAATCTGGGGCGCAAGACTCTATTTCCAGTCCTTTCATATTGTTGGCTCCATGTACTTTGCGCAAGACTGGTTCGGATCGGGCTGCATCCATGGTTTAGCCTATCAATTCATCCTCAACACAGATCCATTGTGCACATCAGAGCGCGAATCATAGCTCATAACCGCCGCTGTTGGTTGTAAAGCTGGACATTATTTAGTGTGTGGAGAAAAGGGCCCAGGCGCATTGACAATGGAAGAATAGCAATTGTCGATTCATAGCTCTTCATTAGTGCGTGCTAGCACTCTCAACTTCACCAATAGCTTGACTCGACGCTCGATGCCTTCACATTGAACGATTGATCGAGCCCCGGCGCTGGATCTTGGTACCATGCGATCCAACAACAAACATCTCCGGTGTATGCACAATGTGTCTGGTTCTAAAGGAGCCCTTTCACGCCTATAAACCTTCAAATACTCCCCTAAGTCGAAATCAGCGTACGAAACATTCTACAACTTGGAACTTTTGTTTTATTCGTATAATAACAGTAACGCAAATCTAACAAAATGGGCAGTCTACCGGTAGAAGTCGACCAATGCATCGCGGCACCCAGTCTCTATCCCAATAGAAAGCCGGTCCCCCCTGCCCAGCGAGGAATAGCCGCACCATGTAGCACCGAGCAATTCAAGACAAAGAGTTACAAGCATAAGCCGCTTGCAAAACGATGGCATCGTAAGTTTGTCGTTCTTTTGCTAGGAAGTAGTTCTTTTTTTGTGCCATTCCATGATACTGATGGACCATGTAACTCTTTAGCCTACATGAGCACCGAGTCAGCCAATCGAACGGGATCATCTCTCAAGGCATCCATGAAACATCTCGCGAACCCAAATGTCATTTCTCTAGGAGGTGGAACTCCTCTCAGCGACTTTATTCCCTTCGACGAGCTAGTTATTCGACCTCCTTCACTAGAGAATCTCAAAACAGTTAAAAAGAGAAGTTCGACATCGGTAACGACGCTACATGCCACAAAGCACGATATAGCTGATGGCACCAGCATCTACGACCTCTCTGTGGCCTTGAATTATGGGCAAGGCTATGGGTCGGCACAATTTATGCGTTGGATCACGGAGCATACGGAAATCTTTCATGATCCGCCATACTCTGATTGGCAATGCTCCCTGACCATTGGCAACACATCAGCCTTTGACATGTGCTTAAGAATGTTGACAGAGCCTGGCGACTGTGTCTTGGCAGACAAGTACACATTCTCAACTGCCATTGAAACCGCGCAGCCTCTGGGCATCAGCTTTGTTGGAGTTGACATGGACCAAGAAGGCATGCTCCCAGGAAGCCTTAGCGAAGTGCTTGAGAACTGGGACCCTGCAGCACACAAGAAGGCTCGCAAGCCATCCGTGCTTTATGCCATTCCAACCGGCCAGAACCCAACTGGCACCACGCAAAGCCTTGAGCGCCGCAAAGAGATTTACAAGATAGCCCAGCAGCACGACTTGATCATCTTGGAAGACGATCCATACTACTTCTTGCAGATGGACCCCTATACCTCCTCCTCTGCCGAGAATAGCTCTGATGCTGCCGAGAGTCAATCCTCTGCCGACTTCCTGAAAAAGCTCATCCCCTCATATCTTAGTCTAGACATTGACGGTCGTGTCATCCGTATGGACTCCTTCAGCAAGGTGATCAGCCCCGGAGCGCGTCTCGGCTGGGTCACAGCTCCGGCGCAACTTATTGAGCGATACAAGTACCACACAGACGTTTCAACCCAGAGCCCGGCTGGCTTGAGCCAGTTGGCCGTCTTCAAGCTTGTAGACGAGCATTGGGGACATGCAGGCTATGCGGAGTGGCTGATGCATTTGCGTTCGGAATATACCAAGAGACGAGACTTTATCATATCCGCCTGCGAGAGGTATTTACCTAGGAAAGTTGTGAGCTGGGAGCCAACCGAGGCTGGCATGTTTGTAAGTAAAAGGCGCCTACCATACCCTTCTTCCTGCCATCTAGCTTACAACGCGTTGCAGCAATGGCTGAACGTAGACTGGAAACAACACCCCGATGCCAAGACCAAGTCGGTTGATGTTCTCGAAGAAGAGATATGGCTGGAAAGCATCTCGGCGGGAGCGCTGGTTGGTCGCGGGAGCTGGTTTCGTGCATCAGCGGACGTGGCGCAGGACGAGGTCTTTTACCGGACGACTTTTGCTGCGGCGCCGCTGCCCAAGATTGAAGAAGCTGTAAAGCGATTTGGTGAAACAATTGCAAAGATTTTTAAAATTGGACTCGAGAAAGAGGAGGAGAGCTGAGTTTCGACAATACAGCGGTGGTTTGGCCGGAGCTTCAAAAGTGTATGACTAGCATAAGAAGAAAGTATGTGCAACGCTGCCAAATGGCAATTCTTGATATAATTTCTCGTCACCATTGAATGAATATGGTTTGTATTTTTCACATAGAGATGTTGATTGCTTTCCGACTTCTTCTCGTTCTAATTCTTTGTGTCGGCATATATTTCTCCGTCGCCGGCGCAGAGCTGCGCCTGAGGTCCCTTTGTTAGATCGCCCCTACCCCAGCGACCGTTTTAATCTTTTCTTTCAACAAAGAAGGGTCAAAGCTGGTACCAACGCATCCCAACTTCAGCCTTTTTCTTCTTTTTTCTTCATCTCTTTCTTCAATTACTGAAATATGATTCAACAAGCTGTTGAGCAACAATTACCGCCGTCACGCCATCATCGTCATATCAGTCGCGAAATCATTGAAATATCTTGAATTTAAACAAGTCTGCAGGAACCTATCGCCCATATATCATACATCGTGAGAATTATTCGTCAATCGTCTTCTTCGCCTTTTACTTCGAGCGTCTTCTACTCCATGACAACGACATACTTCTCGTCCGTCGTTCGCTTCATCAGCTTCTCGTACGCCTCCGCTGCCTGATCAATTGACACTGGAGTCCACTTGCTCTCCACCTTCAGCTCTCCAGCCTCAAACAGATCCTTGATACCCTTTAATCGTCGGGCCATCTCCTTGGCGGATGGATTCAACGAATTGCATCCCAGCAAGCTCAAGTCTGCGCGGTAAAAGTCCCGCATGTCGAAGCTGATGTCTCTCGCGCCGGACTTGGGTGCTGAAATGAAGGCAAGACGGCCATTCTTTGCCAGCTTCTTGAGCGCGTTGACCGTCAGAATGGGCGATCCAACGGTGTCAAGGACAACATCGACTCCGCGGCCTTTGGTGAGCGTGTCCACGGCCTTGAGCTCTACGTCCTTGTCGGTGTTGATGTCGTCTCCTTCGTCTCGTGTGGCCTTGATGATTCTCGCGCCAATGTTCCTGATGAGTTGGACGGCAGAAGATCCAACCGCACCGTTGGCTCCTATTACGAGAACCGTGTCGGATTCGGTGATGAATGCCCTCTCCACCATCTGCGCAGCCGTCGTGAAGGGAACGCCAAGCGTTGCTGCCTGGGCAAAGGAAATGTTCTTCGGCTTCAGCACCACTTCGTCCTCGTGGATGAGGCAGTATTCTGCCTGAAACCCATCCTTGGTAAAGGCATATTCGCGTCCGCTGGTGCCATACACCTCCTTTCCGATAAGCTCCTCCGGGCCTTCTTCAATGACGCCCGCATAGTCTCTACCAGCGACTCGAGGGTATTGAGTGTATGAAAAATGCCCCAGAGCGTTGCCGACGTCGCTGGGATGGATAGCTGAGGCATGGACTTTGACCAGCACATGGTTCGGAACAAGAGCTGGCTTTGGAACCTGGGTGAAGACCAAACGAGGAGACTCCGCAGCAGATTCGCGGAGGAGACGAAGGGCCTTCATTGTTATTGAGGTGCGTGACGGCATTTTCTCGGCTTCCTTTAATTTTCTTTCTCTCCGTTTCCCGAAATTTCTCTGCTCAGTTGCCACTATTATCTTGGTTCCTGGTTTATCTGCTCAAGTTGCCGCTTTCGATCGTCAGATCTTGTTTCAGACTCTATACGACCTTGATCCAAATGATGAAGTCGTTGGTTCGAATAATATATGCTGATTGAAACGCTCTTTATTAGTGTGTATTTATGTGATGGCTGATGAACTCATTCCTCAGGGGCCATTCCCGGGCTTTATATCCATCCATCACTCGACCTTCATGGCAGATTCCGTGTGCCTTATCCACAAAAAAGCGATAGTGACGATCAAACAGCCGCAACAAGCTCTGGCTAACTGCCAGAAAAACCACTTGTTCGAGCTAAAACACACGCCGTTGAAGCCGCCATTCGGAATCATCGCCCTAATTCCCCAGTTTCCACGTTGTGTCCGGAATGGCTTTTGCGGCCCTGGCGGTCCCTGCGGTCCTTGCGGCACATGCGGCTGTTGCGTGTACTGCGGCTGCTGCGGGAAGAATGTGAACTCTGAGCAGATTACTGAGATTGGGTCTGATGTTGGTAAGCTGCATCTCAGCAATATAGCCAGGCACTGTCCCCATTAAAAATTGGAATGCAGAGAAAAAGATAACAAAAGAGATAACAAAACAATTCAACAAGTCATTCACTGCAGACTTTGGCTTGGAGTTGACAATCCAATCAATGGCAATTTCACAATTGCACTGACTCTTGTCTCATCCTTGTTATTACATCTATAACTGACTGCTCACACGGATTAGCCACCAACGGCTTACACCGCAAGGATGGCCGCCAATGACACCGACAACAACAATGTTCCAGTATCTGGCTGTGAAGAAAAACAGCGACTGCCAGATTTAGAGAACAATCAACCTCCGCCTCATCACAACGAGCCAGAACCGCCCATTGAAGACGGCAAGTATGCCACTCAAGGTCGACGCGACGAGGACGAGGAAGAAAGTGGCGGTAACGGGGACTTGACGGCATCGACTTCACGAACTGCCACAGAAAGGCATCTCTCTCTCCAGCTCACTCCCAGCAACATCCAGCCTCCCCAGTCTCTGGCCGTCGAACTCCCTTTCATAATCACTCTATGCATGGCTCAGCTCTTGGCTCAGGCCGGATTGGGCCAGTGCATTGCGCCGTTACACATCATCGGAGACAGCTTCGGCACTCAAGATGCTGGCCAGCTCAGCTGGATGCCCGCTGCTTACAGTCTGACGGTTGGAACTTTCATCCTCATCGCGGGCCGTTTGGGCGATCTCTTTGGCCACAAGACCATCTTCATCACTGGCTTCTGCTGGTATGCCCTCTGGAGTCTCCTGGCCGGTGTCAGCGTCTGGTCCCGATCCATCATCTTCTTCGACGTCTGCAGAGCCTTCCAGGGCATGGGACCTGCTTTTGCTGTGCCTTCTGCCGTGGCCATCATCGGTCGCACGTATCCCCCCGGCAGGAAGAAGTCCATGATTTTCAGCATGTTTGGCGCTACTGCCCCGGGAGGCTTCGTCGTCGGTGCCGTCTTTGCATCCATCTTTGCAGAGCTGGTTTGGTGGCCCTGGGCATACTTTGTCATGGCTATGGTATGTGCTTTGGTCGCGTTTGCTGGCACCATCACCATCCCGGCAACTCCTGGCGCGGTGAACCTACGATCTGAAGCACCGCTATGGAAGATTATCGATATCCCTGGAGCTGCGGCGGGCGTTACCGGTCTTATCCTCGTCAACTTTGCCTGGAATCAAGGTCCTGTCGTGGGCTGGCCGACTGTTTACGTCTATGTGCTCTTGATTGTTGGATTTCTCTTCTTGGGCCTCTTTGGATGGATCGAGGTGCACTCCGATTTCCCTCTTCTGCCGACAAAACTGTTCAGCGGCTCCTTGGGCTTCGTTTTGGCTTGCGTGGCTCTCGGATGGTCCAGCTTTGGTATTTGGCTGCTCTACTTATGGCAAATCCTTGAACAAATCAGGGGTTACAGCCCTCTCGCGGCCAGCGCCCAGTTCAGCGCGGCGGCTGTTTCTGGAGCATGCGCAGCTTTCACTACTGGTCTCATCCTGGGCAAAGTGAGACCCAGCATGGTGATGATGATGGCCATGACGGCATTCACTGTCGGAGGAATTTTGGTAGCAACAGTGCCTCCTCATCAGATTTACTGGGCTCAGACATTTGTTGCCATTATTGTCATGCCTTGGGGAATGTGAGTATACATCATCTTATCAAGAATTCCAATGATTTCGTCGTCTTACTAACCCACTCTTTGCAGGGACATGTCCTTTCCCGCCGCCACGATTATCCTCAGCGAGGCTTTGCCAAAGGAGCACCAGGGCCTTGCAGCCTCCCTCGTCAACACCGTCATCAACTACTCCATCTCCATCGGCCTCGGCATCGCAGGCACGGTGCAATCTCAGATCAGCCCCGGAACCACAGAACAAGAAATATTGAGGGGTTGCCGAAGTGCATTTTACGTGGGCATTGGCCTCAGCGGGCTTGGAATTGTAGTAGCCGCGCTATTTGTCATTGACGAAAACAGGAGACATGTCAAGGAGCGTCGCAGGGGAGGGGAGTGAACAAATAAGAATGCCTTCATTGCATGTTGGTTTGGTTTATTTCACTTGCCCTCTCGTTTTAATGTGTAATTTCAACTTTGCATTTTGTCAGATGGCGTTTTCACGGTTGGATATACGAGAATATTTGCATTGGGGGTAATCAATGGATGCTGACAGCATACCATCAAAAGTTTTTTGAATTCTAATAGACATTAATAACCAGCAATCATATAGACAAATCATGTAGACATAGAAACAAATACAAAACTTGATATACCATTAGGTACATCAATTACACCCACCAACGCATTATATTCGTCAATGAAATGGGTACCAAGAGTTCACCGCAAAGGAGCTCCCATGTACTGCAGTACAATTGAAGGATAATAACCAAGTGCGGCGCGAGCAAGCAATCCATACATGGTCGATCTTTTCATCAATAACATCTTTTACAGCGCCAGAAACGAAACGACGCCAAAGACGGCTGTGAAGCCAGTCCAATACATCATACCCATCTCGTCGTATTGACCAATCGCCGCAGATGAAGTCTTCGCAGCAGCCGCTGTTTGCGAAGTTGCGCTCGTGGCGTGATTAACCTTTGTTCTCGTCCCCGTCATTGTAGGGCCATTGGAAGAGCTGCCATCCGATGTTGGTGCTGCCGTTACACCTCCAGTAGTTGCTGTCGCACCATTTTCATCATCGCCATCGCCACCAGTAGGAGCTGCAGTTGCAGACGAACCGCTACCCAACGGGGGACATCCAAGCGGCGTCGTCGTAGTCGGCGACGGAGCGGGAAACGTCCCGGCAAAGGAAATCACCGACCGCACAGGCGCCTTGAACTCGCCGCACGACAGCGCAAACATGAGATACTCGCCGCCCCAGAGCGCATTGCACGAGCCGTTGCCGTAGTCGCCGTAGTTTGCGTCAGGGATGTAGTTTGCGATGCCGTCCGTGCAGGCGCAGTCCTGGAAGAAGAGCAGCGACGGCCTGGTGGTGCCGTCGGCGCAGTAGGGCTTCTGGGAAACGCGGAAGCTTCTCGACAAGGAGCCCAGCGGCGAGGCGGGCATGCAGACGTCGAGGGGGATGGGCGCAGCTTCGGCCTGGATGCGGTCTTGGCATTTGTCGTCGGAGTAGAAGTCGAGGTTGCCGCCGTGGGAGCCGGTCGCGGAGACGCGGAGGCTGAAGCCAAGACCGAGGACCAAGACGGAGAGAGCCTTGGCGATGGAAGCCATCGTGAAGTTTCTCAGAGAGGCTGGCTCAAGATTTCAAAAGGAGCGTTAGGGTCAGTGGAATTGAGGCTTGCAAGATTGTGGAAATAGGCGTGGGACAGAACAGTAGAGAAACGAGCGTGTTATGATTAATCAACTATCAAACGGTTAAGAAACGCGTCTCTCCCATCGTGAACTGATAAAGGAAAAATTCATCGTCAGTTGGCATCCATTAACACGGGACCGTGGTCGAGGCAACTCGGAGTGGGGCGACTGAATAGAGAAGTGGCCGAGCTAGGAGACACTCTCGGCTTACCATGGCATTATGGCAACAAGTCCGGCTTGAGATTAAAATAGACTAGCTATTGGACGACTCAAAAACGTCTCGGAGGGGAACTTGCTTGGATCTGATCAAGGCATTTTGAGAAAGGCGCCGCAACAAAACTCCTGCAGGCCACAAGAATCAGTCCCCAGTCACACGTCAATTCAAAGGTATCAATCAGCCTTGGAGCTTACCTGCAACTTTCCAACGGCCTGAAAACCACTCCAAGTTTTCTCGTAGCTGATTAGCGTCCTCGGGTGACGCACTCCCGGCACACATCTCATCCAAGTCTACTGCGGCCCGGTAGAGGCAACCTAGTCCAGCGAAGCACAGTCTCTCAAGGCCCTTGTCTCGCGTCCTCATGATGCTGCCCTCAACTCGGCACATTTCAAAGGCAATGTTGTAGGCAAACTTGATGTCGATGTCGAGCTTCGCGTCAGCGGTAGATCCAATGCGTTGGATTCTCTTCTTATAAGCGGATACAACGGCGCTGCTCTTCGGATCAGTAGTCAGGTTGAAGAAAGAGACGACGCAAGTATAAGAGACAACAATGCAGAAGGGCTATTAGTTACCTTAGGGCCATGGAGATGCCTTCGCACACAGGATACGACTGCTCCTTTGAAGCCGCATGCTTTCGGACAAGATCGTGGAGAAGTCTCTCGGCTTCGATACAGTTTGCTGACGCTGGATCCCCATTAACAGCTTTTATTGCCTCCCCAACCAATAGTGCTGAGCGGGTTCGCATTCGAAACATGTGCACTCTATCCATGTACGAGAGTCCGTCTGTTTCCAGATACGAAATTGCATCCGGTGGCAATATTTCCTTTGTAGGGATAAGAAGAGTGGCAGAGCTATCAGCACAAGAAAGTACAATGGAACTGTCATTGTAGTCAGAATTGCAAACATCTCGCAAATAAATGGGGGAGTGGGAGACTCAACCGGTCCAGAGACACTATACCCGCCCAGCATCTCCTGAGAACAGGTGCAAGAACATCTTCTCGGCGATGTTCCAGCTGCCTGATGATGCCAAAACATGCCCCTAACGTGGATGTAGCCTTCTCGGTCATGCCATGTCCGCATTCATAGGCAGTTAGCAGCAGGCCGGCTTGCAGCTTTGTAGCATGCGACAAGACATCGCCAGATGCCTCGACCAGGGAAAAGATCCGACTCGTGGTCTTGTGAAGGGAGCTGTTGGATGTGTGGTTGGGATGGTAGCAGGGTGCTTGGTTCAGCAAATACATGCATAATAATAGCAATGCAAGAATATCCTTGTGGATGTCGGACTCTTGCATAACCGGAACGTTGAAATTGATACTTGACTCCTCAAGGACAGGCAGCCAGGAGTAGCCTGTAGCAAAATATCTATCCCAGACCTGCTGCGCAGAAGTACCGCCATAAGCAAAGATATCTTCTGTCAAGCTCATCAAACGCTTTGTGTCAGTCTGTTTTGGGTATGACTCTTGACTTTGGCAAGCAGCCCATAAAAGTTGCCTTTCTCCTACCGGGGTAAGTTCGAGGCCGCAGGACTCGCGCAAGATGGCCAGAGGCTCGCTCCACCTGAGCTTAGTGGCCGGCTCTGCCACAAGTCGTCTGTTGTCGCCATATTCGCATCTGGACAGTTTTCTGTCCCGGTCAGTTTTTGGCCTCAATCATAACAGGCAAAAGAAGGGTTAGACTTACAAGGCGCATCGCGAGCACCTGGGCAGCCGCTTGTCACATCTGCGCTTGTGGAGCTGACAATGACGACAGGCTTTAGGGGCTTTGGTTTCCATTGGCGTATCAGGTAGCATATTGGTCGATGGAGTATTGCTTTCTTTGTAACGCGAAGCTAAAGATTGGACTTGGGGCACGCTCAACCGATTTCTCGCAATCGAATAATCTTGCAGCTGAGAAGACGGACAGGGGGCGGCAGCTTGACTCGCGGATTTCTAAGCCCCAGATCGCATCTGACAGGGGGGCGGCCGCATCCCAGTCATCAAACTATTCCTCATCTAGAGAGGTTACTCGCAGCGGATTGGCCAGCAAGGCGACAAGATGGCGGCCGCTCCCATGAAGGTGCCACCCACTAGTCCAAGCCAAACTCACAGTTGCCGGCTTCCGACTAATCAGTATAAATCGTAGGAATTGTATCAACTGTATAGTCGAGCGATGTGGGAGAATAGAATGAAACGGATTACAGCTCTGTGATTTCTAAGCTTTAGCTGTCCGCTCATCTATATAAGTAGGTAGTTTAATGCTGGTGAATGCTGCAGTTGAAAGCATAGAAACATCAATCAGTCAATCGACAATTCATCCTATACACTTGTCAGCAGCTTCGCCTCTAAAACTTCAAAATGTCAGAGTTTGCCGAAATCCCTACATACACTAAAGCGTTCCATCACGAACCCTATGCGGCAATCTTGCCTACTCGCCCTGAACTCTCTACCAAGGGAAAGCATGTGGTCATTACCGGTGCCGGAACTGGTATCGGAGTGGCGATAGCACTGTCGTTTGCTCAGTCTGGTGCTTCAAGCATCGCCCTGCTGGGACGAACTGAGGCTACGCTGCTCAAAACCAAACAGAGCGTCAATGCCACGTACCCTCAGACGGCCGTTCACGTCGTAACCGCAGACGTTGCCAACGAAGCATCTGTACGAGCGGCGCTCGAGAAATATGCGTCGACCGCTGGCAAAAAGTTGGACATTCTCGTGGCCAATGCTGGAGTCTTCCCCGACCCAGAAACGCTGCTGGGCACCGATGCGTCCTTATGGTGGTCAGGATTTGAGATCAACGTCAGGGGAAATTTCAACCTTGTTCGAGCTTTCGTGCCTCTGGCAGAGAAGAACGCAACTGTCATCAACGTGACGACTTCAGTAGCCCAATTTCCCTTTGTGCCGGGTTCCAGCGCCTACCATGGATCAAAGCTCGCAGGCACCAAGCTTTTCGACTATCTGCACTTTGAAAATCCCGAATTGAGGGTGCTACAGTTCCACCCTGGCGTGGTACAGACGAGCATGTCTCAAAAGTCGTTTGATGCCGGAATTCCGAGACCTGTGATGGACGATCGTAAGTGACAATGAAAATGGACCTTGGCGACAATCTGAGTTTGTTTACTAACATGGTGTCCAAAACAGCATCTTTACCCGGAGCATTTGCGGTCTGGTGTGCGAGTGCAGATTCAGAGAGTCTTCGAGGCAAGTTTCTGTGGGCAAATTGGGATGTGGACGAGCTTAAGGCGAGGGGACTGCAGGGCACTCAGCAGCTGACGATGGGACTTCTTGGGTGGCCGTGAATGAGTGAGGAATTGTCGAGGAGGATAAAACTCGGAGTTTAGATGAGAATTGGTGGTAATTCATGGCAATTGACTGGGATGGGTTAAATTTCCCATGTATACCCTCCACTTGGTGATGTAAAGAACTATCGCCATTGCTCTTGCTGGCTCTTGCTCTCACAAAAGTCCCCGTCCTTAATCAACAGCTGACATAACCAAATGCTAGCTTCAGCGCATTTAGCGATGACGCTTCGCCCAATCACGCCATGTTCCAGCGCACCACCATCCACTGTAGCACCTTTCAGCTGCCAACCGCCCCGCACCCCGCGTAGGGCGCGCTGTAGCTCTTACATTTGCAGCAAGAAGCCGGAATGCTTCGCCAGCATGCTGTCAAATTGATCCCTTGTGTCGATCAACTCGGCATGATTTGGCCAGATTTAGAGACCGAAGTCGACAACACCAATGGCACGTTATTTCTGCGTTACAATCGCAGCATGACACTTTATCAAAATATACGTTCAAAATGAGTAAAGAGTATAAGCAGCGGAGAGCCCTTTCTAGGCCCTGCTCGGCTCCTACCGGATTCTCTTTGAAACGACTTCGTGTTGCCATCTGTCATCTACTAGACATGCATCTAGGCGGCTTGTGATTCAGTTACATTGAGCTACAAGGTAAGTATGTTCATCATTCCTCTTTTTTTCTGCCAAATTCACTTCCTTCGCCCCTCAACGGCAATACATTACACACAGTACTGCATTGAATATCAGTACTTCCTCTATCGCCTCACAATCTCAATACTTCTACCTACTGACTTACTTACACCACTCAGCAACTATCAAACAGTCCTCCTTCTCCCTGCATAGTCGCGAAAACGAATCCTTCAAACTCCCGAAAACATCCTCCCGCTCCTAGTTTTACCGCCTATCAGCAACCATACGACTCCAATTCGGCAACGCGAGTGCCGAAACGATAAACGAAACGCCTTGCACCAAATTGGATCCGAACAAAAAAAGCGGGGGCCGTCAACTGAAGCTTGCCCAGCTAATAAATTGCTGGTGTTCCCTAATCCAATCAATCGACGAATCCCCCAAAATCAAAGGCCTCGTACCGCATCTTCAACTCAGCCACAACTCGTCGCCAACTCTCTCTTCTCATACATTCAGTCGACAAGTCTCAGTCATTCCTCTCAAACAGCAGCTCTGTCTTTTTCTCGTTTCTCCCACTTCTCCCCCCCAGCCATGGAGCCAGATCCCACCTCCGAGGTCCCTCGCCCCAAAGGCCGCCAACGCGCCAAAAAGGCCTGCACCGAGTGCCGTCGCCGCAAGCGCAAGTGTGACGGCCACTCGCCCTGTCTCATGTGCTCTCAGTACGACTACGTCTGCCGCTACGAGGAAGAGTCCGGCCTGCTGCACACCCTGCCAAAGCGGCCCTTTGAGGCAGACGCAAAGCGCGGCGATGCCTCCAACGCCTTCCGGGTCTCGTCGCCGTCGCCTGAAGACTCCAGCCGGCAGGATCCGAAGACCCCCACAACGCCCGTCTCGCCTCTCAACCGCGGCGTCATTGAGCCCGCCAAGCGCCGGTACATGAGCCAGAGCTCGGCCGTGGCGTTTCCCAACCAGCTGGGCGTCGAGCTCAAGTCGCCGCATCCGCCGCGGCTTCACTCGTTTGGCTGGAACTGCGGCATCCGGCCCGAGGAGCAGGGATCCGTCCACACGCCGTTGAACGAGTTTGTCTCCTGGGAAGAGTGCCGCCGCTATGCAGAGGTCTACTTTGCCACTGTCAACGCGCCCTTTCACCTCTTTGACAAGGCAAAGTTTCTCGAGCAGTGCGATGTCTATTACAGCGGGCAGAACCAGCATCTAGTCCTTGGAGCCGTGATTGGCGCTGTCGTGGCTCTTGGCTCGCTCTTTTCGTTTCGCCAAGGCCACGCACTCGAGTCCGAGATTGTCAAGCATGTGAAGGATGTCCTGGAGGACTCGACATTCAGCCGTCTGCCCACCATCGACCAGGTCAATGCCTGGATTCTGCGAACGCTCTATCTCCGCGCAACCACGCGGCCGCATCTCACTTGGCTTGCGTCCTGCAACGTCATGCATCTAGTGGAAGCTTGTGGTCTTCACCGTGACATTGACTCCGATCTCGTTACTCAGACTGTCGAGGCTCCGGCTGTGGAAGACGAAGGGCACAAGAGAACCTTTTGGATTGCGTGGTCCGTCAACACACTCATCGCCTACGAATACGGCCGCTCAAAGATTCACTTTGACGGCGTTGAGTCTCGAATGGTCCCATTCGCTGACGACAGCGATGCTGGCCTCCAGGTTCGCATGGCCAGAGCCTTGCCGAACGAGGGCTCCGGCGGCGATGTTGTAAGCGTCAGTAGGTCGCTTGAGAATGCCATCCAAAAGCTGAGCGAACTGGGAGACATCAAGGGCTTCCCAGCCCTCACCCGAGGCGATCTTTGCTTCTGCCTCTACCGACGTCTCCGCCTTCTCAAGATCAGCATCAGCAGAGACACCGTGTCCCATATCCTGACCATTGGCCATACCGCAGTTGAAGCAGCCTCTGAATTCGCGCAGCGCGAAATTCCCTGGTGGAATGTACTCGGCACGACTTTTCAATTCTTCTGCGTGCTCCTCGCCATTGACAACTACGAGAGTCTGGCTAAAGTTTCGTGGGTCCACGCCAAGCTCCGAGAGGTCTATCAGAGGTTTGAGACGCGCATGGGCTTGGAAGCACTCGAGGCGGCTGCGACGCTGAGGAAAGCACTGTTGACTAAGAAGCAGCAAGAAATCAACTTGCTGACGCCGGAGGATCAAGTCTTTGCTCCCTTCCCAGAGAGGGAATTTACACCGGACTGGGACGTTGTGTTGAATCCATACTACACCACGGGAGCCTTTAACTTTACCGATTTCGGCGGAGTTTGATCGACAGTATCTGATATGAGATTTACTCAATACAAAGTCATCCTATGCAATATCAGACTCGGTATGACACACCAAGACAGCACTCAAGGCCCCCCTCTCAGGCTTCGATCTGTCAGTGGCTGGCTTGAGCTCTACTCCATTGGCATATGACGAGAAAGATGTGTCAAACGTCCGATTCACGGAGGATTCATCACAGAGTTAGTCATTACTGCTCGAGCCATGTTCTCCTACATCATCTCATGTTGCGTTGTACTAACTCGGAACAGATACAATCATCGAGCACTCCGTCACCAGGCCAGACCATTTCCCGCCACGCCCATCCAACGGGCTCTCTTCGAGGCATGGAAACCCAAAGATGGTTCTGTAAACGTTTACTCTCCTAATGTTGCCGGAGGTAGCCGAAAGCCCACAAACTGCCGGTCAGCCTTAACGGGGGGAAAAAAAAGGGAATCTAGGCAGCATCTGAGACAGTCATGATGTGACAACTCCACGCCCTCTGGCCGGTCATGCCCATGTCACGGTGGTTGTCAAAAATAAGTGACTCTTGAAACCACAAGATCTTGAAACAAGTTTGCCAAAGAAAAAAAAAGACACTGTTTCCCGCTTTCGGCATGTCGCTTACTGCGACAGGGGGTAGGGTGTTTCAATACCATTTT
This sequence comes from Trichoderma sp. 2475, assembly GCA_038502285.1. Lineage (NCBI taxonomy): Eukaryota > Fungi > Ascomycota > Sordariomycetes > Hypocreales > Hypocreaceae > Trichoderma > Trichoderma sp. 2475. Next base: position 906,472 of record JARPVV010000018.1, read on the forward strand.
TATCAATCACGATTTCTTTTATTATGGCACCGGCTTTGGCTTCCGAAGGCGCGCCTACAAGATGGTCATCATGACACGAGACCCATTGTTCTAGATCTTCTCCCAAATATCCCCAGGAAAGGCAATAGGTTCTCTCTAAGCTCACTCCCCCCTTTCCATTATGAGAATAAATAAAGAAATCAGAATAAAAAACAGGTGGATCTAGCCGCTAGGCAACTCCAACCAACCAGTCCACAAATCTGTCTAGCAAATAGAAAGCAGTACTCCTTGCACAAAAGTAAGCAGTTCCTGTAAGTAAGATCGCTAAACCACCAACCAGAGTCTTTCCGCCTTGGGGGGGAGGGGGGGTTCGGTCTCATGTATGGTCTAGAAAGAGATTAGACAAAGCTAAATAAGGCCATTTTAAAAGAACTATTTCTTTTTTTCCGATAAAAAATGCCGAAACTCGGAAAAATAAATTAAAAGAGAAAAACAAAAAAAAAAAAAAAAGTAAGAAAAAGGGATCGAGGCATCGCCGCGCTAAGAATGGCTGCCTTGCCGGTGCAGTAGCGCAAACCGTGTTACTCACACACCGCGGCAAGGCAGCGAATGGAGCTTTTTTCGGATTGAACCGTTGAGTGTTTGCCTAATGCCTCAAGTCAGGTGCCTCGTATGATGATTCAAATGCCGCGCATGGGCGCAATTGAGCGTGATGGGATGAATGATGCACATCATCTGTGGCCATATGATGGAAGTACTGTGGAAAGAAGACGAATGGCTGCATATTCACGCTGTCTGAAGGATGAATGCAGATACAATAGCTCAAGTGATGAAAATGTTGGGTCACAAAACGGCAAAGATAGGCAAATTATAGTGGTTTAATAAGATGAATGTGAATTCGTGCAATCTAAAGTATGGCTGCCCAATCTAGTAATCTAAGTGGTGATGTTTCTAATGCTGGAAAATACATGATATGCTTCTCATTCTCGAAACAATGCCCAACGCTTTGCCCTTGACTCGTTCGTAAAAATGAATTGCCAGAAAATGTCAAAACGCCCTTTGCTCTTGCAGAATGTGAATTCCCAGCAGAGCATGTGTTGTTGCCTTTGTCTAATAAAAAAGAAGTCGTCTCCCCAAAAGGTCCAAGTTGCGAAAAAAGCGTTACAAATCGTCGTAAAGTTCACAGTTGGCGGTCTGTAAAATTGTTGATATCCGTAGCTGAGGCATTGGAAGATAAATAAGCCAGATCAGAGAGGCGTCTATGACATGGAGTAGCGGCAGTTGTCGCATCGCCAGGCGTGGCACATCGGGCAAGAGGCGTTGATGTCGTAGTTGTACCATCCGCCAGAGCACTTGCACTATATGAGAAATGTCAGCCATGTCTTGATGGATCAATGAACAGGAGAGAGGGTAAAACTTACGCACTGCCACAGCTGTGGCCTTCCCGACGAGGTGTACATCGGTCGAGAGGACGATGAGCCGTGCGAGCTTCGTCCAGAGCTGCAGTGGCCGCCAGAGCATTCGGTGCTAGAGACACGAGTCAGTGTTGGTTCGTCCATACTGGAAGTGTAAATGGCCGGCACTAACTGTCGGTTGGAAGGCATGGTTGCGAAGTGGATAGTCAAGAAGACGGATTGATGTATAGTCAAGTAATAGATAGGACGGCTGTCAGTTGTTTGAGCGAGTCTTGTATGAAGATGAAACGGCCAGTAGAACTGATGAGTGATGCTCTCTTTCTGAAACACAACTTATCCAGACGCCAGGCCTCTCTATATATATGTCCAGAATGTGAGGCAGCACTCGCTCTTCATGGCGCAGTGTCACTCAAAATACTCGAAAACCCAAAAACAAAATCGAAACCCACGATTCTCTCCTGAGTCCTGAGTCACAAGTCCTAGGCCACCAAGAAATGAGTGGGAACTCCTTCGCCCTGGGGTTGAAGATGCCTAGGAAAGGGAGGCCAGAAACACTGCCCGCCCATCGAAGGCTACCATCAGCCATCAGCCAATATCAAACACCGCGGCCAATAGGAGCACGAGAACAGCCTCTTGTTCCTTTTCCCAATGGTAATGTGGCATTCTGATTATTCCTTAGAACCACGGCAATGACGTGCACAGCGAAATGGGTATTTTTTCGAATCGACACACCGGGAGTCCAGACCCGCTGATAGGGCGAAACATGGGAAAACGCCTGCAAGGTTGGCCCGCTGATAGGGCGAAAAAAGAGCCGTCCAAGGGTCCGGGTCTTGTCTTTGGGTCCGGCGAGGCATAGCAGCGGTTCTGTGCAGGTCAGTGCGCTTCGCCGGGGGAGTTCCTGTGAGCTTCCATGGGCGTTCGTCCGGGGCGCCGTTAGCATCGCTTGGCATGTGTGGCCTGTCAGCAGACCGAGCACCAGCACTGCTAGCACTACTAGCAGCAACGGCTGTAGCAGTAATACCTAGTGCTCTCAGCAGTTAGTGTTGGTGGTTAAGCGCATGTATGTGGGTGGTTGCTCGTTTCTCAGCGAGGCCTCACCTCTCGCCTCGACTCTCTCGCCTCACACCTTTTCAACACACCTTTTCAACACACCATCGCACACCCGGGAAGTCGGTGCGGCGCCCCGCCCTGGGAACCGGACCGTCCAAGACAAAAGCTTTCATCTCCAGAATCCTCCTCATTTCCCCAGCCAGCCAGTCAAGTCTCGAGGAACGCAACAGAAAGATCAAGAACGTTCGTCGGCAGGCAGCCGAGCAAGACTCATTGCGCACGGACAGCTGCAATTTTGGACTTTCTGGTACGGGGATGGATGCGGATGATGCTTTTCGTAACATGATCCCACAATCGGCGCCTTTAGCCGTCAGAGGGAGAGTATTAACGTAAGAGGGAAAAAAGTATCAAAACGGGATCCCTGTAAAGATGGGCTCCATGTTAGCGTTGACGAACCCGTAACGAATCTCATTGCAAAGTTTCGAGTTTCAGGCCAGTTGAAGGCCAGAACTGCTGGGGCTGTGTATCAGACCTTACTGCTGGAAACCACAGGCAACAAAAATCAACTCCCAAAACCCACAGTCACGAGCCTTTCTCAGCGCCCCAGGCCAAAGAAAATTGGGCAGTGCCCCAGACCGTGACCGAAGCTCTCCCAAGCGCAGCTGCAGAGCCTCAGAGCCTCAAAATCCCAGGCAAGCCAAGCTTCCAGGCCACAGCAAGGCAGCAGCAGCAGCTCCATTTTCTCAAGCAGAGGAAAAGCCCCAGAGCGAGACCAAAGTGGATCTGTCGGAGGTGGCCGCTGGGCCTATAAGCGGCAGCGCTTACTCTGTGCTCTGTATGGTGAGCAGCAGGTAGCCTTGCGGTTGACTTTGCCCTTGTAAAGTCCTAGTTGTGCGGTTGCGTGAGGCAAACAAAGGCCAGCCAAGGCAGATCGCAGAATCGATAGCTTCGTTTGATTTCAACTAAAGAGATGAGGCCCAACAGCTTGCAGTTACACTGCTAGCTAGCAAAGACAGGGCAGTTCCCAGTTTTCGTTTCTAGGGCGTCCCCACAGTCGCATGTGGCTACCAAATCCCGCATTCCACGGGCCGCTGCTTGGTGGCTCGATTTGGCTGAGCGGTACCTTGATTTTTTTGTTTATTTTCCCTGTTTCACTTGACGTCATGCACGAAGCGCATCACCAGCCAAAATGCAGGTGCAAAGTGGAAGTCGCATTACGATGCTGCTGCAGAAACCAGAAAGAGCCAGGGAGACCTGCGACTATCCTCTGCAGCTCTCCCTCGTCACACTCTCTCATATTTTCTCCTCCTCTCCTCCTCTCACTTACTCACTGACACACACACAAACACTCACGTTGTGATCAACTGAGGCTGAACAAGACGCCCCTCCCGACCATCTGGTTCTCTGCGCTCACTCCCTCCTGAGAAATTCGAGGCTGCAAGGGGACTATTGATTGATACACTGCTGCATCATCTAAAACTTTGCCCAGACTTTGTTTCTTGTGAAAAGCGAGAGCCAAAACACTCCGTGGGTCCAAGCTCGCTCAATCTCGCCCTGCTTTCTTCGTTTTCGCCCATCGAAGGATTCAAGCCTCGATTTCTCAATTTTATAACCCAAAAACGCAAGTCGCCGAGCGAAGAAGAAAGGAACAGTCACAACAGACAACCTGCAGCATGACTCGCTCCCTCCTCTCCATCAGCTATTTCGCCTTCACGGCGCTTCACTTTGTCCTCTTTGCGCTTGCGCTCACCGTCTGTGGCCTTTACGGCACCGACTTGCAGCGGGCGAAGCATTTTGACGAATACACCAACTCCAAATGGGTAAGGAAAACAATCTATGGCGTCACACGAAGGGGAAAAAAGTGTGATGAGGGAGCAATGCACGAAGCACGCTGTGTTCTCATGCAGCTCCATCAAAGGGCCATCACCGAGAATAGAAGCCCAGAAGAGTCGAAAGAGGGAGAAAGCAGACTAACACCATTCTTTATCGCAGGTCTATGCTGTCGTAGTTGGCGCCTTGTCGGCAGCCACATGCGCTCTCTACTTCATTCCCTTCATCATTGAGTCCGGCACCATCTTTGTTGCCGCCTGGGATGCCATTCTTTTCGTCCTGTGGATCACTCTCTTCGGTGTCTTTGGCAAGGTACGTCCTCGTTTCGCCCAGCCTCCAAGTAAATACGTGTTGCACAGAAGCATGCCCAAGAGGAGGAAAAGGAGACAGAAGACAAAAGGCTGCTGTGCTACCGTCTTTTTTTTTCTTTTCCAATGCTGACATGTCAACTCGCACCAGCTGTACATTGACGAAAATGCCCACGGCGACGGCAACGTCGAGCGCATGAAGCATGCCGTCTGGGTCGACCTCACCAGCGCTCTGCTCTGGCTGATTGCGACCATTGCCACGCTCGCCTACTGGTGGAAGCATCGCCAAACCCGTACCGTCTTTACTGGCCGCGCCAAAGTCTAGAGGCCTTTTGGGACCCATGGTCGCCCTATTCGCCCTGTTAAGCGAGGCATGTGATGAGCACACTTATCATGCCCAATCTTGCCCGCAAACGGCATGAGGGGCGTCCATCTGCGGCAATTTTAGCGATATTCTCGAGACGGGATATCTGATCTGTGTTGAAGATGATGCAAAATAATGGAAGAAGGAAAAAAAAATTACTACACTAATGATATGATACCCTGATACCCCTCTGATTCGTTTCCGAGAGTAGGTGGTAGTAGGATGTGGAGAAGGAATGTGGGATATTGAGGCAAGGAAGATTTACGAGAAGAACTTTGGCCCCGTCGGCAGTGTGAGAGGAGATGCAACACGGACGGACAAATGGAAAGGGAGAAAAGGCCTCATGCATGGGCTTCTTGCTTTGTCCATAGAATAATCAATCTGTTTTCTCGACTTGAGGCTCCTGACAACATCTCACGAGTGTTTCTATGAGTAGCGTGCCTTCATGACATGTAACCACCGTCAGTACTAGCCTGTCCAGACTGTGGATGGTTGGAGTGGGGAGATGTATGGGCATCAGTGGCATATAGCCTACTGTAAGTGCCCATCACCAATCATCCATCATCTATATCCATCACGGTCGAAATACGCGCGACGGGGATGGCAACGTGGACACACGATATGCCGCCAAGAGTCAAACAGGCAAGATACGATGCCAGACATTCAGCTCTCTTTGGCCCAGCCAGCTCCAGTCCACGGACAAGGTTGCCGAAGGGGCCCCCCGTCTGAAGGGGCCCCCCCATCTCCGGGATTTCCCCAGACCGCGGAGGGGACCAAAGCTGCCCTCTGACTCGACCGCTGAGGAAGCACGAGATCCGGTGATGGCGTTGCACCCAAAGTGGTGCCCGACCATATCCTTCAGATTTAACATTGCATGATGGTGTCGTCGACGACTCGCAGTCGAACATAATTTGTAAACATGGCAATAGCAGACTAGAAGGTGGCTTTATCGAAAAGGGGAGAAAAAGAGGCATCCTAACGGCGCTTACGAATCCAAATTAACGACTGCAATTACTCGAGTGAGAAGGACGAGGAGGCGTTTCCCTTTCGGAGAAGATGTTCCACACAGGCTTTGGGGCTTATCCCCCCTTTGGACGGCGATATAGCTTAGCCATGATCGGCGGCGGCAACACGCTACTACGGTTTTATCGGAAGAGGGAAAAATAAAGAGACAGAGAAAAGAAGAAAGAAGAGAAGCAAAAGAGAAGAAGGAAATTCTAGATCGTTTGATTGAAAACTATTGAGATCGTCGTGACGTCAAAAGCTGCCCAACGTGTTCATCTCATTTTTTTGCGAGTCTAATCTCTTCATCTTGCTGCTGATACCCTATTTGCTCGGATCGTTTCTCCAGCATGCAGCCGTTCATTTGTCAATTTCGCTTTGCTCTATTCTGATATAGCAAAACAAAGAAAAGGCCAACCCCAATGAAATTTGGGAGCGAGTCCCTTATTCCCCCTGTTCAGCGAATCGAGAACTGAGCAAAAATCTCCACATCCCGGCATAAAACACTGACGCTGTTTTCCTGTGGGGTGACGTGGTTGGCGGTTTTGGCGTCACCGGTGCAGCTGCTAGCATCGGCCTACAAGTACCGCGGAGACTGTTCTTTCAAGACCCAAAGAGTCCAGACTGCTGCTGGCGTTTGGCTACTAGGAGATTTAGAAGCGAGCAAATATTCGCCGTCCCCAGCAGAGCGGAGCCTAAATACCATCTAGTACAGAGCAGTCTATCCTAGTATTTAGTGATTTGGAAAGTCTGTATAGCTAGCTGCTGTGGCGCTGGCAACAGGTCTTAGGGGCTTGCATGGAATTGTAAACAGCCCCCCGATCCTTAGAAAGCACCGTAGTCTATCCATGTCAGCGGAGAATTTGAAGAGACCGATGGCTTTTCTGATCAGGGGCATAGATATGTATCGGAGGTCCAAACAGCCGTATGCCTACTGTACATACTGTAGGTGGCAGATATGGCATGATGCAAAGGCTCGCTCACCAGCCATACGCAGACTTGGGCTAGTAAGAGAGAGAAAAAAAAAAGCCCCTCCGGCCAGCTGTAACTCGTACTTTCGAGTCAGCGGACTTGTGTGATGGGTGTGCATCTGGTCTCTGCTTGTCACACCACCCATGGGGAGAGACAATAACAATTAGGTCAGTAGTACGGGTACGTTTTCGTCTTGCGTAACGAGGAGCCGGCGTGTGTTGGGTACCTGTATAGTTAAAAGATGGCAAAAGATGGGCACAACCACCCAACAAAGCAGGCTAGCTGCTAGCCAGCTAGCTATGCACAAGAAATTCGAAGAGGAAAAGAAGAAGAAAAGGATGTGAGTTTGAGACATGGAGCCGATCATTAGTGCCCGTCGTTGTTTTGCTGCGTGTGCCTCAATCCTCAATGTCTCGCCCATTCCATCTCTGTGACTGCGGCCTGCCGAATCTCGTATGCATACTGTGCATATTCCTTGGGCGTGTCTCGTGGGAGTAAGGGAAAGAGATCCACAGCTGATCCGTACTTTGGACCACTCAATTAGATCTTTGCTATATGGGAAAAGATATCAAAGCATATCGTAACAATCTGAACACGTGAAAAGAAGAGCCAAAAGACTCGGAAACTCTGCGTTGTCCTGGGCTTGGCAGCATCACGAGTCGCCGCCGAGTGGCTTGCGGCGAATTGCACTGGGTACGGCCTGCATGCGTTGTACCACGCTGTACGCCCGAGATTTTTGCATCAGATATCAACATGGGAATAACAACGGGATATCAAGCCGTGAAGCAGCGATTCTCGCCACCAATAACCGAGTCCATGAAATGGGGGCCCCGGCGTTGAAATTTTCCAATTCTCTCTCGACTTGCCAGGCGGTGGAGAGAGACCATGGGAATCGGCCTTTTTCCGTGCGTCCAGCTCGCAGGAAACCCAATTACACAGGCGATAAAGCACAAAAGTGGATGAGAACAGACGTGTTCAAAGACCTGAGGGCAAAAAAAAAAAAAAGCGAGCCACTCGTTTTCTGTTATCGTGTAATATGCACGCAGTCATTCGCGGTGTAAGCATACCTTCAATCCAAGTACGAACTTCGTACTCGTACTTGGGCCGCCGGTGGGTTTGTACATCGTGATAATCAAACGAAAACGACGTGCCGAGATGGAAGAGGCACGGTCACAGGCGCAAAGGCAAGGTGCGGTGCTGTACTCGGGAGAGAAATGGCCTCACCTGCGCCATCTTCTGTGCCATTCTCGCATCACAAACTCCACCTCGGAATCCAAAGGTCGGTGCTCCCTTCTCGGCCCTATACAGAGCAAGAATAGCAGCAAAACTTGCCGTGGCTATCAATCTGCAGCCATTGCGTTGGGCAAATATTACTTTCGAGATGCTGTTGACCTTTAGGTATGTGCCGTCGTACTACTACTCCTGGTTAAAAGTAGCTTCCTGTACATCATCATCATCAACGTACGTACGTCCCCTCCTCGCCTGGGCTTGTCTGGCGATAAGGCTGCGAGGACAGGCACCGGGATGGTACGAGGGGGGCCGCATGTACCTCTACAGGGGCTATCCCCGTTGCATGGATTGGAGCATTCAAGGTGTCTGCCGCTTGTCACTTTTTGAGTTCCATCTACAGGTACCGAAACTTTGCAATCGCTCAGGAGAAACTGGGCGCCTCGTCCATGACAGCTCGGCAGCCAGAGCCAAGATTGACTTTTTTTAAAAACTGGATCGCGCTCGGAAAGTCTTTTTGGCTTTTGCCGACACAGGGGACCACTTACTTGCTCTCCCTTGCTTCCAGTCCGCAGAGAGATGCAGTAGGCCTAGAGATGCTGGAGAATTAAGGGACCTCGATCCCTGGGCCATTGTCAGCTCGCTTAGCCCAAGGGTCCCGAATTCACTCGTACTGTACCTGTACAAAAACCAACGCAGATGCCGCAGGATTGCCGATCAGCAGCAGCTGTGTCACTTTTTGTTGAGACCGGGCATTTCCCTCGGTGAGGTGAGAAAAAGAAGCGGCCGTAGGAAAAAATAAATAAAAATAAAATCAAAGTGCAGCCAATGGCTTTTTCCTTTTCCCTTTCTGTTCGTCAAAATGGAATCCTTCTTGCCATGTCGACATCGACCCCCTGGTCAGCCAATGACGAGGAGGCCATCCGCAGTGCCCGCCACATCCATCAGAGGCAGAGGCGGTGGACGAACGCGTGCTTGGCAAGATATACCTGCTGCTCTGTGCATACCGCGAAATAGTACTAGAGGAGGTCGATTGATACACACAAAGAGAGCAGCAGCAGTAGGAATGAATTGCTATACAGGCAGGGATGCAGATGAGACTGGACCCGGGAGGCCGGCTTGGCGATCCAACGCTGGCCGCCCGCAACTAGCAAATAACGGAATTTGATGCATCAAAAAAATGATACCATAACTTTCTGTTTAGCCGTCTAGCGGTACACCTTTGCTGGGGGCTTGTCTGTACCTTGTGCCACCTTTTTTCTAACTTTGCCTTGGGGCCAAGAAATCAAAGTGCATGTAGTGTTAGCCACCTACACACCGCACTCTCAGGAAACAAACTCAAGCCCACGGAGCTGTTTTTTTTTTTTCTTCTCCCCTACTAATCTGCTCACTTAGTATAGCAGCCGAGCTCACAGCAAATCAAATTCCGAGAGAGGAAAAAAAAAAAAGAAACCCAATCCACCGGAGCCCAAAGAGCCAGATACCCTCTTTTCCATTCCGGCCCCGGGACCCGAGCAGCAAAGGCAAAGCTGCAAGTAGCCACAGCGAGAAGCTCCACCGCGCGCAACTCAACTGGCAAACATTTAGTGGCCCTTTTTTTCTGCTCACCTCCCAGCAAATGGCACCTTGGGGGGGGAGCCATTTTGTACGTTTCACAACAGCAAGGCCCCTCCCCCCCTGTTCGGCTTGTACTGTGTGCTGCTGAGAGTTTGAATTCGTAGAAAGAGGCGTGTGTGAGTGTGTGTCCGAGTACATGTACGGTGTGGTGGCTTGTCTCTAGCCGTACTGCTGGCTGGTCTCTCTGTCGCTCTCTCTTTTCTCTCATATTCCCGTGTCTCCCTCCCCCTCTCCTCTCTCTTTTTGTCTTTGTCGTCGTAGTAGTAGTACGGGGTGCTAGTGAGCTACTTTACTCGCCAAGGAAGCGTCAGGTCGAATTGCCAGCATCACACCTTATTACTCCTGTACCCAGTGGGCTCATTTTGCTTGGCTGAGCCCGCTGGTTCCTGATACTACCTACTTATTCACCGTGTCTCTTTTTATTTTGTTCTGGCCTTCCTTACCACCGCTTTAGTCCAACCTATTTATCCCCTCCCCCCCAGGCCTCAGGACCTTTTCCGCACTGGTGCAACAACAAGAAGCTCGCCGCCTGTTCTCAGCGTTTCTCATCCCGGCATCCTTACCTTGCCTAGGACTTTTCCCTCGTCTCTCAATTCAAAACAGACGACAAGGCCGCCACATCCCGAATTTTCGAGTCTTTTCAATCTTGCTCTCATTCTCATTCTTATTCTCTTTTTTTCTGTCGCTTGCTCATCATTTCCTTCGCCACTCATCACCTAGCATCCGGCAGTCTATATCCTTATCTTACTAAAGCTGCTTCTTACCGTCATTTAAATCTGCAGCCACAGCCAACAACCATTCTCCTGGCTGCCTGCCCCGTGTGACTCTCTAGACCTCTTCCACCGACTCAATTGCTCATCCCTCGTCTCATCTATTGCTTCGCTTCTTCCGACGACTCTATTGCTTCAATCACTTTTCCAATTGCCGGGTTGACGCCCGCAAAGAGTGTATATTCATCAAAGCTGCTTCCCTTCTCTAGCGACAGGACAAAACGTCGCAACCTCACGGGACTTGATCCGCGCTCTTGCCCTCTCTAGCGATAAGAGACAAAACCTCGCAAACTGACTTGGGGGCTTCCGTCTTCTCCAAGCCATCCGCCGTCTGAATGGGAAGCTTGGACAACTGGAGCTCCGACGAGGGCGACGGCCCCAGAGACAAAACTCCCCGGTCCCACAGGCCCAGCTACCAGACACCGCGGCGTAGCATGAACCGCTCAAAGTCCATATTATCCAATCTCTCTGAGATGTCTGCGTCGGTCGCCTTTGGCGCTCCATGGCACCCAAACGCAAACGACTCGGACAGGTACGGCTACCGGTCATCCGACCGCCGAGCGCCGAGGACGAGGACTTCCTCTCGCGACATTGACGACGACTGGTCCGACGAGCCTTACGGGGGCCGTTCTGAGGAGGCCTCGGGCTCCGACAATGACGAGAGCCAGCAAAAGTTCAAGCGGCGACAACATACGAGTAAGTGAGAAAACATGACGATTGTTTTGCCCCATCTCTTTAGTCGTTCTCTCTGTTCCTGAACATCCACTCTCTTTCAAGCCTTTCGTCATTCATTGATACACTCTTCTTTTGGTCACGCTTTTTTTTTTTTTTGTTGCATTCCTCCAATTGTTGTCGTGATCTCCTCTCGATCTCTTTTTTTTTTTCTTCACTGTGTTGCCGTACCACGGACTATTCGGAGATTTTTGTCTTCCCCCTTCTTCTAGTCATGTCTCGGCTGGCTATACCCGGAACCAACCCAGCACTGGGAGACAAAAATGACGCCAGCTCAGTCCACAAAAATCAAAGCCATGGTCGGCGCTTAGGCCCGTCTGTCAAAAATCCCCACAGGAACCACAGAAGAACCATCGCGGGGTACCCGGAGCAAGTCCATCATCTTGCATGAAGCGGCTCCAGCTAGGCGGTTTCCACCAGCACGCGACCGGCTTTATGTGGAATTTCAATTGCCACTATTCCCGTTGTCATATCAGATCTTCTTATAAATTCATGTGAATAGTTTCTAGGGGGGGCTTTGCAAGCGTCGATCTCTCTCTTTTTCTTTTTTTCCCATTACAATCACCATTTACCCCTCTCCGCTTTTACCAAGCCCTACCGCTATTTATACCGTCTTTTCCGTTTCTTTTCCTCTTCCATTCCTTCTAACAGCTTCTTCGATAGACGTTGATTTAGATACTGGTGCTGGATCCAGCTCTTCCGCATCGACTAGGAGCCGCCCTATTGCCATTCCTCGGTCGAGACAAAACAGCGTTGCCTCTACCGTCACGATACCTGAAGCCCTATCTGCTCGGGGCGAAAGGCAAGGGTGCGTATGACAGAGGATTATTGTAGTTCTTTCTTCTTGTTCCTAACGTCGTCCATCGCAGTGGCTACTTTCCCTTTCACGAAGATCCCAAGACTCGTGTGCGACACTCTCATCCTTTCTATTACGAAATGAAGAGCCAGGACATTGCTGCTCCGACGCTGGAGGATGTGGATACAGGTGCGGACGCAGATGTGGATATGCCCAAGCTCAAGTCTCGATACGAGCTGTCCAGCTCCACGCAGGACGATTCATACGGGTTCCTAAGCGACGATGAAGACAGCGAACCCTTCATCCCAGCGTCCATGGGCAAATACTACCCCCAAGTCTACGAAAGACGCCAGGCCCTGAAGAAGGGAATTACCCTGCCGGCTCTGCCCACGTCGAGCAGCAGCAAGCCGCCTGGAAGCAAATCTTCGGCTTCCAAGCCACACAAGCGGCGACCAAGGCCTCGGACGCCCGTCATTGTCCCCCTGCCTACAGCTACCACTGAAGTCATTCCACCTTTTCAACTGGAGTCGGCAGAGTAGCGACAGTCAAAAACCATTTTGGGGTTGACTGAAACGACTAAAGGTTTTCGTTGAGTCCGCCTCTTCCAGGACAGGGCATGGCAATTACAGACATAGACTCTTTTGGACGTTTTTTTTTCTTTGGATTTCTTTGGAATTTTTCTCTCTTTTATCTTGGATATTTTCGGATAGAGCCTTTTAGCATTGCGGGGAGTGTTTGGATTAGGAACATTTAGGATTGGATATGGGCAACGACACGACTACCTACATATAAACACAGCTTACTCGGGAATGAGCCCGTTGATGAAGTAGCTGACTGATGAATAAATATTTTTAAACAAGGTACTTTACTCCATATCAAAAGTCGGGTTTTGCGAGGGAATACGGCGTGTAGGTGGCCTGTTTGGCGCCGCATTTATTACTAAGCAATATTACTAAGCATAGTCACATGACTCCGCGTCGAGGTCGTGCCGTTTCTCCCCTCGACTGAGCAGAGCAATCCACGCTCACAAACACGCACACACACACACACAAGATGGATCTCAACATAAAGGGAATGCGTGTAGCTTATTATAAAGGCTATAGAAACCCTCATTACGTTCCGTCTACTCAACCTGCTCTGCCTGCTCTGCTTGCTCAGCCTGCTCAGCCTGCTCAGCCTGCTCAGCCTACTCAGCCTGCTCTACCTGCTCTACCTGCTCTACCAGCTCTGCCCGCTCTACCTGCTCTACCTGCTCTACCAGCTCTGCCCGCTCTGCCCGCTCAACCTGCTCGGCCTGCTCAGCATCATATACCTCACTCATACAGAAGCACTGGAGTACAAGTTAATCGGAGTCGGCATCGCGGACATCACTCCTACAGGAGCACTGGAGTACAAGTTAATTTGGCCCCTCCAGAAGCCCTTCCGAAACCCACTTCAGCAGCCCCTCCAGCAACCTCTCCAGCAGTCCCTCCGTCAGCGCCGTCAGCGACGAGAGGAAGCAGACCAGCCGTCACAACAACGTCTACGCGTGCTCCATGGCGTCCTCCGAGAGCAAGTACTCCATTTCATATGGCGAAAAAGAGTACTCCATCGGTCCATGCCCCTGACACAGCGACAAATCAACCCAAAGCGAAAAAGAGTACTCCATCGGTCCGTGCCCCTGATACGGCGACAAATCAACCCAAAGCAACAACAACTTCACTTCCTACAGCGACGAATACGCCTGCAGCTGTCTTTATCCATACGTTTGTATGCCTTTACAGCAGTGATCTCCGCAAGCACAAGAGATGGCATGATGGCATCCTCAAATTCCATACACTCAACTCAAAAATGAGGGTATATGATGAAAACGGGGTCTTTTTCGGGGAGGGACACTGGCAGGGAGATGTAACTCAGTTCAAAGAGGGCATCGAGGTCGAGCTGGATCAACCCATTGCGTGGGTCCAAGTCATGGAGTGTACGGGGACAAGGGAGAATACGTTTTTTCAAGTGTTGAACAAGCGTAAAAGGGAGGCTGAGGAGAGGCGAGCTGCAAAGAGGAAGAGAGAGAATACGTCGGAAGAGGCAGTACATGTACCCAGTATAACTACCCTAACGCCTGTTAAGAATGTAGGAGTATGGTCTCCACATGCGAAGGATTTGTTGGGAAGAGGCCGGCCGAATCGCAGATTGTTTTAATGTACTTATATACATATTTATATATATATAATTAATCAATTTTGCTCGCTCTAGGTTCCGACCCTCTTCTCTCGACTCTTTTTACGACTCTTCTCTTTCCGGGACCCGTAGGACTTTCAAGTAGTAGAATATCTAGGTTAATAGGATATTAGTTCATGTTGTAACTAAGAGCCATGTTGAGCTAGGGTGTTGGGTAACAGAACCAGGGAGCTGGATGGCTTTTCTCTCTATACAACTGCGTTTATTTCATGGGTTTTGATTTTGTGGCTCCTAATTTCTTCGCGCATCTTGCTTGCAAGGGCGCCGGCGAGGAGCAATGGAGAGATGGCATCGGAAGAGGTAATACCTACTATAATCCCTCGCACGCCTCCAAGGAATATAGGAGAAGTATGGAGTATACATGCAGAGGGTTAAGAAGAGGTCGGCTGATTAATGGATAAAACTTGTGTGTGAATTTTCATTTTGTAGCGCCTATTTTATCACACCCTTTGGCAACATTTATCAAAAGCAAACAAAGTAAATCGAGCTTGGCCCAGCTGCAGCTCAATCGGGCTGTTGACTAGGGCTACAACATCGACTGATATTTGATCTCTACCCACATGCATGCGTTACCACTGGGAAGCAGTTGTAGCAGCTGTAGCAGCTGTAGCCTACGCTATGGCCGGAGTGCCGGACAACTCCAGCGTTACTTAAGTCTTGTGAAGAGAGATGCTGTTTAAGAATTCCCTCTTTTGCTTCGCGGACCTTGGTTGCATATTCGTAATACGCCAGTTGCTAGCGCATGTCGGTCTTTGGTGGGTCGATCTAAACCATCTCGAGCTCGCCGAAAGAAAAAACGGACCCTCAGGCCATCTTTGATTAGCTTCAGCCGTGTGCCGGGATAATTTGATGGGCCCCTCAATGAATTGGATATGGTTTCTTTCTACTCCAGACGTCTGTGGTGTCTGAGGTGAGATTTGCCCCCTTTGTTGCTCTCGGTAAGCATTGACGCGATAACAGAGCACGTTAAATTCTTTGATTAACATGCGAGATATTGATGGATGAGTTAATCTTACTTTAATAGACTGTTGCCAAAGCGGGGTTCTATGAAGGAGTTTTGATCGTAGGCTGTGCGTGTGCGGTTCACGAAGCAGTGTGGCATGACTCTGACCTACCAAGAGCTTTCAATTGAACTCTCAAGTGAAAAGAAAAGAATAAAAACAATCAATTAACTTGCAACATTTCGTCTCCATCAGAATGCACTTCAAAGCTAGAGCGGCGAGATTTGTTGAATCCAAAGACCCCCAATCCAGTCGGTTGCAGGGTAACACGCATGGCATCTTAGCAACCGGCGCCGTGCCATATGGAATAGGATTCTGCGGTGCATCCTTGCCGCTGTCACGAGGCACACAAAGTAGTGGTACCGCCGAGTCCAAGACAAAGGAGGACTGCACATCCAGTCCGATTATTACGTGTGTGTGTGTGGGCGTATCTAAAGATGTGTTGCCCAGCAATTCGACAGCCAAGAGCGGAGAGAAAATGTGACAAAGCATACGAGTAAACCAAGCAAACGCAATCCCAGAGGAGCGGGAGCCAAGTCAACTTTATCTGCTCGCCTACAGATCTCGAAAGCCAACTCGCTTCAGCAATTGGTTGGGTCTGCACCTGGAGGCTGGAGCTGTGCCCTTGTCTGGCTGCATGAGCGTCGCGAATCTCGATAGCAGTTACGGAGTATTTATCCAGCCACTATCGCGTTAGCATTGCCAGCACCGCCCACCTACACAGACACTAAAAATGACTCTTATCTACTATACTTTTATGGTTTCATGGAGTACAATCTGGGGTACCTCTGACTCTACACACCGGAGGCCGTCGCAACCACAAGATTGAGGCGCAGAGACGGCCCATAGCGCGTGGGAAAATATAAAAGTTTGCGTGCCCCGTGGGTTCGGTTCCCCCAAGCCATCGTGGATGTCCGCGACCCATTTGCCTTGCAATAATGCGTTAGTAGAGCTCAACTCGGGCAATTCCATAGATAGTCGGTTCCTGGGCTCCCAGCCGGACTGAAACGCCTCCGCCCCAAAGCCCAGGGCCTTCCCCAAAAGGGGAACTTTTTCAAAGCCCCCAGGTTGAGTCACCCGCATCGTTGCAGGCGTCGCCATTGGCCAATCACGGCCGCGAAGCTCTCGCCGAGGCTCCATCCGCGACGGTGCATCAGGTGGGGGGATGCAGCCAATCAACAGCCGCAATGACTGGATCCCAGCCCTCTTTCCGCCTTCTGATTGGCCTGCTGAGCCCCCAAAGGCGCCTTGCGCTATTCCTGTTCCAGCACGCCGAAAGAGTCAGGATTCGACCATCCCGCAAGGGCTGAGGAACGGCCACGGGCGGTGCTGGACTCACTGAAATACCGTCATGACTCCCGGCCGGCGACGCCTGAGGAGCTCGTTTTTCCCATCTCGTTCTTCATTTCTCTCTCTCGCTTGCTTAGCACTTTGCTATCGTGGAATAGCCTGAGGCTACCAAGAATCAATCCATCCATCAATCAAGAAACCCCCTGAAGAATAGGTAGACTGGCATTTTGTCTGATTTTCCTGCCTTCTCCAAAGCCTCCAGCGCGCCGGGACCCTCCTCTCCTCTCTCTCGCACCCTTGGCGCTGCTGCGAACTCAGTTTTTAGCCTCATCAACCAATCTCTCATCTCACCTCACCACCTCTACTCCTCACTCATTCGTTCAGAACAAAAAAAAAAAAAAAAAAGAACGAATTGAATTTTAATCAAACACTCTCTCAAAACTGGCCTTTCAATCACTTCAGTAAGTACCTAAGCAGAGTCTCCAAGCATATCCGTGAGCTTACACTCCCATGGCTGGCCAACCAACAACGTCCGATCTTCGCGGTAGTGCACCATAGCGATCCTCACGACGTCCTCTTTGAGTCTCTTTTATGAATCCTCTCCATAACTACTCTAATTCATCATTCAAACAATCCTCTCCAATGGCTCAATACCGATCTGCCGCCCCTCTCCCCCAGGGCTTCTCAGTCTATCAGCCTCAACTCGGCGCTCAGCTGCAGTTCTTCCCTGCCCTCGGCTCGCAGGAACTCGATGACATGATCAACGCCTACATCCCTGGATCTGCTGCCCTCAAGGAAAAGCGGGCAACCGTCTCGCTCGACTTTTTGGAGCACACACAGCTTACGGGCCAGACATTCAAGTTCTACCCCGTCAGCTCGTCCAGCCCCGTCGCTGCTTCTCCAGCCATTTCCACATCTTCCTTCAGCAACACATCTCCCGTCAACTCAACGTGGGATTGGAGTCAAGCCTCTGCATCCCCCACAGTGTCTTCTCGATCTTCCAGTTCCAAGAGCCGCAAGGCCTCTCAGTACTCTACTCCTGATCTTTCACACCTCCCTGGCATGAAGATCATGACCAAGGATGGCCAGGATGTCACAGATTCTGCCTCTCGAGGATCAAAGACAAAGGAGCAGCGTGACCACGCACACCTGATGCGCATCATCAAGGCCTGCGATAGCTGCAAGAGAAAGAAGATTCGATGTGACCCAAGCCACAAGAAGCGAACAGCCGCCCAGTCTCAGCCCCAGTCTGCCGCAAAGCAGGCAAAGAAGGCGCGCACAGCAGCCGCGGCGGCAGTCGCAGCAGTCGCAGCAGCACCACCACAGAAATCAACTTCTGTAGTGGCTTTATCTAGGGGGCAAGATACCAGTCCAGACATACCAATGTCCATGTTTGGCATCGATCCTACCTTTACATTTGCTGGCCTGGACAGCGTCGAGTCCCAGACATACGAGTCATGGGAAGAATTTATTCAATACCCCGTGGATGTCGTCGAGGAGAACTATGACTTCTTCCTTGATCCCGAAGGCTACCTCTCCTCCCAGTCTTCCGCTTCCTCTTCTTCTGCGTCGCCACCTAAGGCGTTTACGCCAGCGTCACAGCAAGATCTACAGGCCTCATTTGGCCTGGAGGAAGGCGAGGGATTCTCATCCGAATCGACATCACCAGAGCTACCATTCCTGCAAGACAACCACACTGGCCTCAACAACTACACCGACTTCAGCCTATTCTCGCCCTCATCGAGCTTCTCTGAGGATGACCGCATGCTTTCGATTTCGTCTTCGCGCACTCTCAGCCCGACACAGCCTTCTGCGTCAGAATCTGATGCATTCGTATACGGCGGCTTCGATGTTGATGGCCAAGGCCTTGCGACTGGCGGTAGCGGCTCGAGCGAGCTGGTCTCTCCCACCGGAGAGACTGGCTTAGTCGCCGCGGCTGACACGAGCCTGTCGTGGTATGATCCGGGTCCCAGCCCGAGTGACTCTCGTGCACAAGACTCGCGAGCCGGCATAAGTATAACACGGCCCGCCGGATGGGTGGGCGATGTTCGCATAGCGTACTCGCCTGATGGGTCGGTACTTGTAACGGCATCATCCGCGGGCGGCACAGAAGCGATTGCGAACGGTGCAATTGCGAATAGCGTACGTTTTTTGATTCTCCCCTTTTTGCTCTCTCTCATCTATAGCTGGACGTCGACTAATTTCCTCGGAAGGCACCACTTGCTCAACTAGATACTTCTCGATCTGGATCAATTGCAATTGCGATTGCTGGAAGGGTACGTTGCCAGAACCATCCGCTGGAATGCAGAGCCGCAACTGACATTCGAAAAAAGGATACATCAGCCGAAATTACTACGAGCCAAGCGACAAGCACCGCACTGCAGTTCGGCGGCGTACGTCTTCTCCCTCCCCATGCAGCCAGCTTGCGCAACTTTGCGACTAACTTTGGAAAAAAGGAACCTCAAGATGAACTCAAATCATACGGCCATTCGCCAACTGAACGTGGCAGACTCCGAAGTGTACGTCCCCGCTGCACAAGCAGTTGCCCCCCTCACGCTGTATTGCAAGAATCCGCGACTAACTTTCGAAAAAAGGAAACACCAGTTGGTGATTCAGCTAGGTTGTTTGGCGAACAAGCCGTCTTCCGAACCGTATGTCCAGACGCAGCCACACCCTTCGCCGCTCTCTTGTCGACTGACATGAAGAAACAGGAAACCTCGAGTGCCCAAGCAAACGTCTCGCCCTCTGCGCTGGCGACCGCCGCGAACCATTCAGTCCAACTTTCGGCGGGCTCGGTAGAGTCCTTCTCGATGGTACGCCGTACTGCTGCATCTGCCAATTGCTTCACATCCCAGCTAACACAATTACTCTTGAAGGCTTATACCCAGAATTCTGTTGTCGACAGCGGCATCAACCCCGAGGAGTCCCCCAACGGCTTACAGTTATTATATGGCACTACGCCCGATGCTCTTCTGCTTGGCTCAGCCGCAGCGGCGAACGCCGGCGAGGATGCTACGACGGAGAGTTCGCAAGCTTCGTTCGCCACCATTCTCCAAGAGTCACGCATACTTGCTACAGAAACCAATGGCAGTGCAAGCGGCCTAGCTGCTCTGAAGAGCGGCGAAGCCCAGAGCCAGCAGCAAGGAACAGCATTTATTGCCGAGAACGGTATTCAACCATCCTCGCTGCTGCTGCTCCAGACAGCGCCGGAGCGCTATGCTGCAAGCGACGACTGCGCCGACTTTGGCACAAAGAGGAGCTTCAACAGGTGGCTCGGTGTTCAAGCGCTGGAGCAAGTCACGATCACCATCCTGATCGGCATACTGACTGCAACGATGCTTGCCGGCCTCACGGGATCCTCAGCAGGGTTCTACTTGGCCTCTCTGGCTTGTGCCATGGTGGCTTGCCTCCAACGTTTCGCGATTCGCGAGAGCGACTCCAAGCCTGTCGGAAAGATGCCATCGACAACGTCAAGTCCAAGATCCCAACCTTCAGTACTACGACGAGATTTTTCTCGCTTCTCCTCCCATTTCTTCTCTTCTTCTGTCTCCCCTACAACCAGGGGTATGGCGATGCGCTTCAGCGTTGCCCCTTTGATGGCCTAGAAACGATTGTTGCATCCAGTTGACGAATGTTTCGAGCAAAGATGCATGCTTCTAGATCTAGGTCCACGCATTTTTTTCTTTAGGCCGGGTTGGCTAACGATACCCCTTTTGCGTGGAATGTGGTTTGATACAATATTGGAGCAGGATTTTGATTTTTCTTGTACCGATATGATGTTTTTATAGAATACAGCGTGCGAAGAAGTAGACTTGCCGTTTGGCAGAGTCGCGAAGAATACAATACCGGGTCAAATACGACCTGGAAATTTTTTATACTCTCTTTCTGTCCTTGCCCTCACTGATGCCTTGTGATCATCTAAAATATTGTTGATCCTGTCATTCCACGTATGCTGTAACTTTGATTTGCTTTGATTCTTTGTCATCGTGACTACTGCCGGTATCTAATTTTTTTTAACCAAAGTTCGGTATCTCCTGATTATCACTATTACTCGTGATGATTTGAATCTTGTTGTTCTTCGCTCATATACCTTTACTCTGATTCATTGTCATCGTGACTACTGCTGGCATTCAGCATTTTTTATCTAAAGTTCGGTATCGTGATTCATTCCCTACAGTGCATCGACCGCCCTGTAACGGGTTCCTGACTAGCGGCGCACAGCGAAGACAAACAGGGCTGACGCTTAGTCATCGCATCTGATAGGCACTAGCGCCTGGTCAGTGACAAGGGTGCTACAGAAATTCGAACGCCAAAAAAGCTTGGCCCCAAAACTTCATCACCTCACTTGCGAGCCAGCTGTTATTTAAACCCTTTCTTTCAGCCCTGCTCTCGCACTCGTTTCTCTTTCTTCTTTCAAACTTCATTCGAAAGCCGAAAGCAGTCTTTGATTGTTCAAAATTGAGGTACGCCTTTGCGGATTTTTTTTCTCTTGAATCAAAATCCGTTAAAGGTGTATTTTGCATCAAGCAGTCGAGATTTCCAAGGCTCTTCGAATTGGCATCTTGAAGTTCCCCGTGCAAGGATATTTCGCCCACGGAGAATACGAAAGGTGCTGGATACGCTTGAACTATCTGGAGCGAGGAGCAAGGTGAGTAATTATCCCTTCCTGTGACCCTCTTCCTCTCTTCCTCTTCCTCTCCCTCTCTTCTCTTAAGTTTTGATGCAAGGAATCTCGATTAACCACCACAACAGGCTTTCTACATCTTCCATCTATCTCTAGGGTAATGAAGTTCGAACCTACCCTTCCAGATATCGAAGAAGAGTCTAAGGTCCTCTCCCTTGATCTCGAAGAGTCAGAGGAGAGACTTTTTGTTGCCATCCTGCTCCTGTCTGTGCTTGAACTTTCAGACCTCAACGAGAAGAAGTCATCTTGATTTCTTTTCGCTCCCTTCTACTCCATCCTCTGCCAACTCTTTTTGGAGAGTTTAAGAAGAGGTTGACTAGAGGCTGCGAACTCGGCCACGACTGGAGCGAGCGGGAGCATTTACGGTAAGCTGAAGCATCCTCGTTATCCTTGATTCTTGCTAACTCGACTAGTTTTGATTTATCCTATTTCGCACTTCGCCGCCACTCTTTTTCAATCAAAGAACAGTTTTTTTCTGAGGCTTTACTGGTGAGCAAAGCTGCCCATCTCTATAACCAAACTCCCGCCAGAAGACGATGCAGCCCTTCTAACCCTTACCCATCTCCAGATCTTACCTCATTCCATCTTTGCACTGCTTGCGGCTGTACAGCAACTTTCTATCGTCAAAGATACACGTATTTCACGCATTTTACCGCGTCATTCACTGCTCTTTCTTTGTTCTAGGCGAACGAGCGGTCAAGCTGCGAGAGTTGTGAGGATTAAGGAAAGAGCCTTCCTTTAGCCTCAAGAGATACACCACCAACCATTTCCCCGCCAGAACAGCTGCATTTCTGTTCGCTTTCTTTCCTCTTTACTGCCCTGCTTCTTTTCCTTTCTACAGAAAAAGAAGAGAAGCATTTTTCTTACTTCAATCGGGTTCGAAAGGGAAGAAAATCTCCCCTTGTAACAAACAAGTTTTTAGCGGCCAATTCACCAATCGCTCACCATGCCTCGTGCTGCATCTGGAGAGGGCGGCCAGTTATTGCGCCTGGCAGGTGCCAGACAGGCCCTCCGCCGGCTGTTTCCCTTCCGCCGCACCAGGCAGCCTCGCATTGAATCGGTGCCTGAGGAGACCTTCTCTGACGGTTCTGAAACTGACGGATTAAATGTCCCCTCCGTGCCGCCGAACACGCCAAGCTCTGACTACGCCGCGTCCCTCGTTAAGGTCGAACTTCCCACGCTGCACATTGGATCGGATAAGAGCCTCACCTACAGTCACTTTGGCGACGACGACGACTTTGAGACCGACGAGTTCAACGACTCATCTACCCTTGGTGACGGAAACGCCAACATGACTTCGCGTGCTGGCCCTGCTTCGGGCCCTGCTTCGGGCGCCTCGTCTGCCGCTGGCGAGAACAAGGCCAAGGAGAAGCGCGGTGGCAAGAACAGGCGTGGCGGCAAGGAGAGGCGCGCTGCCAATGAGCAGAGTGCTGGCGACATGATGGACGTTGATCAGGAGAACGACGCCGTCGTCGTGGAGAGGGTCACCTCCACCACAGTCACCACGTTTGCTGCGGCCGCTGTCGCTGTCACCATCGCCGGCAAGGACAAGCAAAAGGAGAACCAGCAGCCTCGTGCCAACCAGGTCAACACCATCGCTGCTGCCGATGGCTCTGCCGACCAGGTCAAGCCAAAGGAAAAAGAGATCGTCAAGCCTCGTGGCAACCAGATCGACGAGCTCTCTCGTAAGCTGGCTGGCATCGCCGTCGCCCAAGCTCCAGCTGCCCCCGCTGTCGACAAGAAGCTCGAAACCCCCTCTGACGAGATTGACGCCGAGATTATCACCGACCCAAGCACCGTCGACCCGGCCGTGCTTGCTGAACGTGCTGAGCACCAAAAGCACATGCACGAAGCTTTGGACATGGTGAGCCTTGCCTTTGTCTTCTCTCTTTGGTACAGCTGCTGACATTCACTCATAGGCTCGACTTGCTCTTGTGACCAACGAGACCCCCGTCGGCTGCGTCATTGTCCACGAAGGCGAAGTCATCGCCAGAGGCATGAACGCGACCAACGTCACTCGCAACGGCACTCGCCACGCCGAGTTCATGGCCATTTCTGCCCTCTTCTCCGTTGCTCGCAAAGACGGACCTCGCACCACTTGCCTCAAGCCCAAAGTGCCTCCCAAGGTGCCCGAGGGCAAGGAAAACGACCCGTCCTACTCGCAGGAGTGGCGCAGCCCTGACGAAGGCAACGAGGATGGCAGCAAGGGCCACCTCTATCCTTATGGCCAGAAGTTGATCTCTCTCGAGCGAGTCCCCACCGACATCATGCAGGAGTGCATCCTCTATGTCACTGTTGAGCCGTGCGTCATGTGCGCTTCGCTCCTTCGCCAGCTTCGCATCAAGAAGGTTTATTTCGGCGCCGTCAATGACAAATTCGGTGGTTGCGGTGGAGTCTTCAACATCCATGCCAATGGCCTTCCACCTGGCAGCACGGATCGTGTCCACCCTGAGCCCAAGCGCTACCTATTCCCCGATGGAGGCGGCAGTCTGGGCGTCTCTTACCCTCGTGGCGGTGGTCACGGCAGCAATGTTGAACAAGGCTTTGAGATTGAAGGTGGCTGGAGCCGTGACGAGGCTGTTGGACTTCTTCGACGTTTCTACGTGCAGGAGAATGGCCGAGGTATGTTTTCCCCATATTGTTTCTCTTTTCTTCTAGCTCTACCCCCTCCCGCTAGACACGGCCTTGATTAGATGGATGACATTTGCTGACATGTATTTCTTCCAGCTCCTGTTCCTCGCAAGAAAGAAGGTCGAGCTGCACGCTTGGCTGCCATGATGGAGCAAGAGACTACTGGCGCGGCTACCTCTGGCGGCGAGGCTGATGCCGAAAACACCACCGATCCTGCCGACAATGGCTCTGCCGATGCCATGGATGTGGATATGGCCAATGCCCAGTCTTCCCCCATGGACGACGCCATGGAAGAGGATGCTAACTAAGTCTTTACTTGAGTCGGCCTCATATGCATTTTATACTTTTGTTTTGGCACTTCTTTGAAGCATTCCGACGCCCATGCTGCCTTGTACTGGCAATGGGTTTAATCTGCTGTTTTTAATCTGCAATTCGTTTGCATTTGCTTTCACGGGCGAAACAGAACAGGGTTCGGACATATTGGCGTTTTACAAATACATTGACGGCAGGAAAAGCCGCAAGGACATGGTTTGGGATCGATACCAAGGCCAGCCACCTAGATGGCTACGGCGTATAGGGCGATTATTTCACAGTTCATCTGTTGTTTCTTTTCTTCGTCTTTGGTCGAATATCTGCGCAGGCTGAGTCTTTTGCGGAGTACATGGGTTCATGCGTAGCAAGCACTGCACACTTCATCTAGCCTTGCATTCTACGTAGAAATAAAAAGACAATTTAGATGATTGCGCGCCCCAGTAGAGCATAGCCAGCGTAGAAGACACAAAAAAGATGGCACTGTGATGGTTTGTGGTACTGGAATAGCCACGACTCACCACATCTTGGCGATGGATGGTGCTCAAAACTGCAAAAAGAAATGTTGCTGCGTAATCTGGGAATCGAACCCAGGGCTCCCCGACGTTGCGGATGGCAACGGAGAATTTTACCACTAAACCAATTACGCTTTTGATTGGTAAATGGCGACGATGTTAAAACTAAGAAGGACCCCCCAGCCATGGTTTCGAGTATTATCGCCAATTACTCTCCCTAGTTCCCCATCCCTCATGTCTGCTTTGCCTTTTGCTGTCCACGGGCTTTAACCAAGAAATGATATGCTGCACATTGGCCCCCATACAATAGACTGATCCCCATTCAGCCGCAACACGCTAATGAGGTCGATTCTCCATGGTGCCTCAGCCAAGAGACGCTTGAATCGCTAGTTGGATGTCTTAGCTTCACACAACGCGGTATGGTACGGTGCGGTATGAATGGGCAGATAGGCAAGGCGGAATTTGTCGATGGTTCTGGAGAAAAAGGGGACCGTAAGGGATTAAAGTATTGATGTTGTTTGTTTCAATACTCGCTATCCTCTGCGCAAATATTTGAGATAATTCATTTTTTAACAGTGGAAAGACATCATGGGCCGTCTTCCTCCTGTCGCAAAGTTCTCGCTCGCAGTTCGCAAGAACAGTATGTAACTTCTCCCATTCATCATCTCTGCTCTGGGCTAATTTTATTCTCCTAGTTCGCGATGAATGGGAAAACAGAAAGCCAGACTATGAAAGCAGGATTTCCGCCGTGCTGGGTGAGCCGTGGAGCATCGACATTGACCTGCGCCAAGTCTGCGCGTATGCTGAGTATGGATATGCGGCCGAATCTCCTGGTTCCATGATTTCAGCGTATGTTTTATCAGCCATTTCCAGTTGACGAAGCGTAGATGAAACAATTTGCATTGGGATATCTAATTTTCTCATTGACTTTAGATACATTGACGGCGTCTTGTATCAGCTCGATCGCTTCATCGCCAAACATGGAGACAAGGGCAAAGAGGAGCTCAACACCATTGCTTCGGCGCGGACCATTACCATGGACCTAGATGAAGGCCAAAAATTCTCATACTGCGGCTGCGCCGTCTCTGCTACGGGATCGCTCGTCATTCTCTTCAGAGAGGGATATCTGGGCACCAACATCGACGATGCTTGCTCCCTGGACAACCTAGAAAATGCCCTCAACGCCGCCCCCAGCACTGCGCCGGCCAGTCACCCGCCCATGAGCTTCATCGCGCGCGCAGCCATCAGAAACGACTGGGATACGCAGACAGAAGAAATCAAGCGTCAACTGGGCGAGATCCTGGGCAGGGACATTGCCTTGGAGCCGCGGTTCGAACAGGCCTTTGACACGCTCAGCGCCGCCGCCGGCAATGGAAATGCAGATGCATCGTGGCAGCGAAACCTGGGCGCATATCACAGGATGTACTACGAGAGCCTGGCGTCCTACCTCGTGTACCAGAAGTTCGGCGAGGACGACATGCTGCGCGAGGCTTTTCTCGAGGGCGTCGACAAGGCGACGGTGGGATTTCGCATTGTTGGCAAGGGGGAGCTGAAGCACTCGACTTACAACGAGTGCGTCATTGAGGATGGGACGTTGATTCTGCAGGTACGTGCCAAGTCCGGATCTCCAAGGGTTCTGCTGATTAATGCTTCTCATTGTTAGACCACTGCCGAGTATTACGGCACAAACATTAATGACATTGCCAGCAAGCTGATGGAGCTATTGTAGACATGAGAAGTGAGTCACGCTCCATTGTCTCCGGTGTGCTGGCTCTGCCCCTCTCCCCCCCTGGGCCATCAGAAGCCATCCGCTGGCAATGACAACTCCCTAGACCGAAAGTGAGTGGAGGCATGCTTGTTCACCTACAGACGGGCTACACGTGTTGATGCAGGGTGAGGCGGCAGGGCCCTGGCGGCTGTGGTTGGCTGGACCATGGGCAGTCTGTACGCGGCCCACCGCCTTTGAGGCAAGAGATTGATGCGTGACCGGACGGTTTGCATTGCAGGGGGAGCGGTAGTGATAAATGGCTGTGGTTAGGAGTATAAGACACACTATAGAAAGCAGCAGTAGAGACTACTTTGGATTAACTTGTTGTTTGCATATGCATATGCACCGTCTCCAGCTGCAACCTTTGATTGATTGATTGATTGATTGATCGACTTTGAGCATCTGCTGCAAGACATAGGAGCCCAACGCTGAACTGGTTTTGGTGTTTTGGGTGCTGGAGCACTCCAAAGGCATACCCCGCGAACCTACCGAAGAGACCCTTTGTCGTTGGAAACTGCATCATCTTGACAATTTTATAATTTTTTTTTTCATTGAATACTCTCATCTTTGATTTCCCCTTTTCTCAATTCTCCAAATCCCTGGCATAGAGGTATGTATTGCATTGCTGGTTACTCGACATCGACAGCCCGCTAACATCCTCACTAAAAAGCAGCACCCACTCACCGTCTATTGGGCTGGAGCCATGCCTGCGCCCAACTCAAAGCCCCTCGCAGACCACAGGGCCGCTGCAAAGCGCCAGGCCGTCACCACCGTCTCGGCCATCGCCCTCGTCTTCATTCTATGGCCAGAGCGCTTCATCATCTGGAGGAATCTGTGCTTTGTGCCCGTGGCGGCCTGGCTGACCGCGCTGGTCTTTGACATAAAGCATGGCGCTCTCGACGCTTGGGATGGAGTCCCCGCCTGGATGAAAAGAATCATTGGCGCAGATGACAGCAGCAGCAGCAGCTATAACAACAGCAGAAGCAGTGGAGCTGGAGCTCGACATGGCTCAAATCGAGCCAAATCTACGACAGTGCCCGAGTATATGCTAATGCATCTTGGCGACACAATTTCTCTCGTCAAGAAGGAAGCTGCACGGATGTGGGAGATTGTCAGACCAATTCTGGCCGAATGGATTCGCCAAGTCATCCATTTTCTCACCTCTCAAAGTTCGTGCAAGCTCATTCGCTTATACCCTCCATTGCTAAGTCTCTAACTGTTTTGATTCTTGAAGCGTCAGCAAACCGAATGCCATCACCAACATCATCCTCACCTCGCAAGCCAAGCCCAGAATTCACCCAGTACTACGGCATCTTGGTCAAGCTTCCCCGCGGTCCCAACGTCACCGCTCCTTTCGCGCCTCCTTTCAGGATGCGAGAAACCTCGGAAAGAATCATTTCGCGCGAAAGCAAGGATGCCTCGGCCGTTCCTTCAGTGCTCAGCTCTTGGGACTCTGAGTCTCGCATCTCGTTTCTTCTTGTCGAAAAGACGACATGGGATGATGGAGAGATGACACTTAGAAGCAAGTTGGCGGCCGGAACCTACTGGAACATGTCCGCCCAGGGGCGTGGCAATCTTCGCAAGGAAATGGACAGAACAGAAGTTGCACAAATCAGCGGCATCGAAGTGATTGGCCTTGGCGATGGGGAATACGATGCGTTGAAGAAATGCCGTCAGTGTAAGTGCCAGTACTCTATGAAACACGCAGCGCATTTTCATCGGCAATGGCTAAACAGTTTCGCAAATAGGTTTCCGGGTCTTGTGCCAGGACTGGAAGTACATGAGGATGCTCTGGGACGACGTCGACTTCGCCGCCATCCTAGCATTCCTCGTGATGGGACCATCTACAGCCACAAAGTCAGCCCAGATCTATCGTGCTCTCTGCATGCTCAGAGCTGATCAGGCTGAGGTCTCAAAACGAAGCGGCCCAAACATTGAGGCGTTGCTGGTAGCAGCAGCAACGGGCGGCCTTGCAGCTCCCTTTGCGCTACCGCTCATGGCAGGCGGCTTAGCTGCTGCTGCCATGAGGAGTCGCAATGCTGCTGCACTGCCGGAGCACAGAAGAAAGGCATATAAAAGTCTGATGATGCAATTCCCAGAGCTCAGGGCGCTGTTTGACGCAGAAGAGAGGGAACACAAAGAAGAGACCATCATGAAGGACTGCGCCGATGAGGACGAAGAGTGGAAAGACGAGGGCGTGGATTACTATAACGACGCTTTGAATCCATTTGATTGGTAAAGGGCAGAACAATCATGAATATGCGCGAAAGAGTCTGAAGACCCGCGCTTGCAAGCATTATTGACTGAATTTATTTTATATTTCCCTTTTCTCAGCATGTCAAAGTATAGAACAGAACTGAGTCATCGCCTTCCACGTGCAAACACGCATTGACCTTACGCGACTTATAGAGCGTACATGACCTATGACGATGGCTGCCCCATTTACAACTTGAACGGGGTTAAAATCCATCCAGAATGTTTCCCGCCCAGCCTAAAAAGCCACCCAGCTCCATCAACACGGACTTATTTTTCCTTGGCCAGAATCCGAGCTGTGGCGCCCTCCCCCACGCAGCCAAAAGTTCAAAAGCCGCGCTCCCATCAAGCCAGCCGAGAGCTTGGCCTGCGCAACGCCGCCGTCGACAGCCTATTTGGGAAGCGAGATCGGGGCGGGAGGAGCTTTTGCTCGTTTCTTTGGGAAGGGATTCGAACAAGGATGATGCGGCGTTGGAGGGGTTGCAGGTGCTATAAATAATGAAACGGGCGGAGGAATTGATCTGCTCGCTGAGTAGCTACATTACTTCGTTGCAGGCAACGGAATTATTCTCTCACATACAGGCCATTTGACTCGACGTGATTGTTAAGAGCAGAAGAATACAAAAAAACTATCACAATGGTGACGACTTCGTTCAAACTCAACAATGGCCTGCAGATGCCAGCTCTTGGTCTCGGTATGTCTCTCATTACCCGCTTCAACCCATCGAAATTCGAAGAGGGGCCAATTTGTTCCATGGCGGGGGAGGGGCAATTTGAGCCAGCGCGACAAAATAGAAGACAAGGGAAGAGAGGACAAAAAATGCTAATGGAAAATTTCAAAATCTTGTAGGAACATGGCAATCTCAGGCTGGCGAGGTCAAGACTGCCGTTTCTTACGCGCTCCAGAACGGCTACAAGCTCATCGACGGCGCCTACTGCTACGGCAACGAGGACGAGGTTGGCGAGGGCCTCAAGGAGGCTTTCGCGGCGGGAGTCAAGCGCGAGGACGTCTTTGTCGTGACCAAGGTGTGGGCGACGTACAACACTCGCGTTGCGGAGGCGCTGGACAAGAGCTTGAAGAGCCTGGGGCTGGAGTATGTTGATTTACTGCTGGTGGTGAGTCATGGGTGTTTCGACCTCTCGCTGCTGCGTGTTTGCTGACGGGTTTGCTTGTAGCACTGGCCTGTTCTGTTGAACCCCAATGGTGAGAGCAAAATCTTGAAGTCTGAAGGAAGAGGGATGAGTATAGTTAGATGTTCTAACATGAACTCATCGAAAAGGCAACCACGACAAGTTCCCAACTCTGCCCAACGGCAAGCGAGATGTCATCCACGACTATAACCACGCCGACGGCTGGAAGCAAATGGAGGCCGCTCTCGCGTCTGGCAAGACCAAGTCTATTGGCGTCAGCAACGTATGTTTATCTGCTCTCCCTTTCTGATACTTTTCTTTTTTGTAACCCTGAAAAACAGTACAGCAAGCGATATCTCGAACAGCTCCTCCCCAACGCCACCGTGATCCCCGCCGTCAACCAGATTGAGAACCACCCCAGCCTCCCCCAGCAGGAGATTGTCGACTTTTGCAAGGAAAAGGGCATCCACGTCATGGCCTACAGCCCTCTGGGCAGCACGGGCAGCCCTCTCATGAGCGCAGAGCCGGTGGTCAAGATTTCCGAGAAGAAGGGCGTTTCCGCGGGAACAGTCTTGCTAAGCTACCACGGTATGTCTATGCGCCCAGGACTACTAAGATTAAATCATCCATTACTCTGCTAACTCATAAAACAGTCAACCGTGGTAGCACAGTCCTCGCAAAGTCGGTTACGCCGTCGCGCATCAAGTCCAACTTGGAGATTGTCACTCTCGACGACGAGGACATGAAGCTGTTGGACGATTACTCAGACAACCTGACCAAGAAGGGCGAGCTGAAACGCTACGTTTACCCGCCATTTGGCATTGACTTTGGCTTCCCCGATAAATCCTAGATTAAAGCATAGTAATAGATGAGAATAGTATATTTACGGCATTAGAATTGGCTACCCACCTATCCATTCGCCATGATACAATTCCAATCTCAACTTTCTCTCTCTTCGTCATACTAGTACTTTTTCTTTTGCTCATAAGGTCATTACTCTGCTACTCTCGGTTTCAATATATCTATCTCATCATTTCTTCGTGTCAATCACAACCTTGAGTACCAGTCTGCCCTCGCCATCCTTGACTTTTCCCGCCAAACTAAACGCCTCTTGGACTGCATCAAGGCCCTTGACTCGATGTGTGACGAGCTTTTCCAGGTCGGGGAAAACGGGGTTCTTCTTGTGCAGCATTTCAATGGCGTCGGCATACGTGTTGGCATATCTGAAAACACCAACAATGTCGACCTCGCGAAGGGCAGCCGCAGACAAGGGCAGAGTGAGAATGGGGGTGCCCATGCCGATGATGAGGACTTTTCCACCCGGTTTTGTAGCCTATTACAGTTTCATGGTTAGCTAGAACGAAGTATAGATTGAACATGAAGACGAAAGATCATCTTACGTAGATGGCACTCTGCACGCAAGATTCCACGCCGGTGCATTCAAACACAGCTCCAACCTGGCCGACTGGCACGCCTCCAATCTCCACGTTGCCAGCCAAATTCGCGACCTGCTGCGCATACGCCAGCTTCTCGTCAATGGTCTGCGGCCTTGCCATTGGCACAACAAAGCCAGCATCAGCAAAGCCGTTTTCGACGGCAAAGTCCACGCGGTCTTTCTGGATGTCGGCGATGATGACTGCTGGTGAGCCCATGGCCTTGCTGACGGCCGCCGAGAGAAGGCCAACGGCTCCTGCGCCAAAGACGAGGACCGGAGTTGAGGCAGGGAGAGCAGCGCGGCGATAGGCGTGTAAGGCGACGGAGAGAGGCTCGATCAGGGCGCCGAGATCACTGGAGACGCCGTCGGGGAGCCTGTTTGCTCATTCAAGATTCCTTTGTCAGCTCATCATATCACGCCATCTTTCATGCATACGAATATGTACATGTATGAGAGAGTCAGAGACTGTAGGCACATACTTGTGAACCCATCGCGCAGGGTGGTTAATCCTCTCCTGCAGCGTCCCCTGCATGTGAGGAAACGCCTTGGCCGAGCTGCGAAACTTCATGCCTTTGCAAATGTTGTATCTGCCGCTCTTGCAGTAGTCGCAAGACTCGCATGGCAGGCCAACCTCGAGCGCGACGCGATCGCCTGGCTGGAGGTTCGTGACGGCAGATCCTACAGCGACGACTGTGCCGCTGGATTCGTGGCCCAGCGTCAGCGGCTCGCGGACGAGGATATCGCCATTGCGATAGTGGTTGTAGTAGTGCAGGTCTGAGCCGCAGAGGCCCGTTGAGTCGATGGAGACTTGGACCTCGTCTGCGCCGGGAGCCTCTAGAGAGCGCTCAATCTGTGGTGTTGAAGCTGTTAGTGAGGGGAAGCTCTCCTTTTTCGATCTCAAGGTTATCTTGTCCGAAGGTGTTTTCCATACAAATTGAAGGTCTTTCTCGCCGAATAAGACGGAGGCTTTGACTGATTCGACAGACATGGCGACGAAAAGGGGTAGAGAAGATGGCAGAGTGGTATCGAGCAGTTGAGAAGAGACACAGAAAGTGAGATGTTGCGATGAGATGATGCACCGACTGCCCGTCCTGATTATGGTATCACTCAAAGATAACTTTTGAAAATCAAGAATCAAGAATCAAGAAGATGCCCAAATAAATCTAATGACATAACAAAATGGTCCCCAAGCTCCGATATCGAACACAAGTCAGCAAACCAGATTCTCCGTCTTCACAGACTTCGAATGATGCAGCCCGAACCCCAATTGCCTCGCTCCGCCGAGAGGCCCAAACCAAGCCCGCCGAATCCACCAGTCTAAGCCGCAATGACCCGGGCCGAACACTAGAGCACAAACACAGGCCTGGAAAACACGCAGAGACGTGGAGATTTACTGGCCTGGGCGCTCTAACAGCAGCTAATCGCAACAGCAATGGCTTGTGGCACATCGGCACCAGTTGCCGGAATAGGTGGTGCGCTTATTCAATTGTCTCCAAATCGCGGGGCAATAGCCGATGCCCCTCCAAGTGTCATTCCACGGTCTAGACGGATTTATTCATGCCGTTGCGTGTTTTCGGGATTTGGTTTTCCTCTTACATTTATTCAAATACTACTCGCCCTAGTTTTAATGGTGTCTTTGGGTTTGATTTTCCTCTCCTGATCTCAGCTTTATCAATAGAAACAAAAACAATGGCATCCTTCTTCTCACTCGAGGGCTCTACGGCCGTTGTCACCGGTGCCACGAGGGGCATTGGACAGGCCGTTGCCATTGGCCTTGCCGAAGCCGGCGCAGACATTATTCTCATCCAGGTAAGAGTCAATTGCCGACTTGCTTGGTTGCTTGGCTGACATGGAGGGTTTCCCTGGGACTCAGAGAGACACCACATCGACGACGACAAAAGAGGCTGTTGAAAAGACAGGCCGCAAAGCATGGATCTTCACGGCTGATCTCGCGGTCCAAGAGCAAGTCGCAAACATTGCCAAGGACGTCACCGCTGCTGGCCACAAGGTGGACATTCTAGTCAATTGCGCCGGCATCCAGAAGAGACACCCTTGCGAGGAGTTTCCCGACAGCGACTGGAACGATGTGCGTATTATACCCATCTCTTATATATACATATCGCTGGTCATCTGTGTAAAGCATTGCGACTAACACAGGGCATTCACAGGTCATCCAAGTCAACCTCAACACCGTATTCACGCTCTGCCGCGACTTTGGCCGCGAGATGCTCTCCCTGCCCGTCTCCCCCGTCACCGGCCGTCGCGGCAGCATCATCAACTTCGCCTCGCTGCTCACCTTCCAGGGCGGCTTCACAGTCCCCGCCTACGCCGCGTCCAAGGGCGCCGTGGGCCAGGTCACAAAGTCGTTTGCCAACGAATGGACGGCCAAGGGCATCACGGTCAACGCCATTGCGCCGGGATACATTGAGACGGACATGAACACGGCGCTGCTGAATAACCCGGAGAGGCTGGCGAGCATCAGCGCGAGAATCCCCGCGGGCAGATGGGGGTCGCCCGAGGACTTTAAGGGCACGTCGGTGTACCTGGCGAGCAAGGCGAGTGGGTATGTAAGTGGACATACTCTGGTTGTGGACGGTGGATGGATGGGCCGGTAAAGAGCCTGTCTTTTGGATATTGGAAACTGGGCTGTGTATATAGTAGACATGGATGATACCTAGAACGATGGAGATATTTGCTTCTTAATAACGATCATGATAACAATGCGATCTTGGCAGACTAGCACTTGGATGGGGACTGTTTAGCAAAGGTATCCATGGCTCAGGAAAGATAGTCGTGCTTTGAAAATTATAAAAATTCTATTACATGTCCAGCGAATTCATCTCACCCATCCATCTCTTTATCGTGTCGGTGACGTCTAATCCGTAGTCATCTAGACCCTTTCTAGATTTTACTGCCTGCGCCGGAAGAAAAAAAGCAACAAAAAAACAATCAGCTGCTATGCAACGTAAAACAAGACAAAAATAAAAGGCATGAAATCTCTACCCCAGAGAAAAAAAGAAAGGGACATCATTATTGCACATGTTCTCTTCTTTCCCCCTTTCTCTCTTCCCCATATCGTGATTGTGGAAAAAAAGGAGGGGGGAGGTTGGGGATCTTAGTGTTTACTTTTGCCTCCCTCGTAGTAGTGGGCCATCTGAAGGCCAGCTCGTCGGAATCCGCACTTGACGTAGAAGCCCTCGTTGGCGTCGCTGCAGTCGAGGATGCTCTTGTAGCAGCCAATCTTTTCGGCGACGTGGTCGAGGGCCTGGATCAGGCGGAGGCCGAGCTTCTTGCCCTGCTGATCCTTGGCGACGGCGATGTCTTCGATGTGGCCGACCTTGCCCAAGCTGTGGATGCTGTAGAACGATCAAGGTTAGCTGCTGGTTGTCTTGGGTGCGAGGTGCCAGAGGCCTCAGGGGTTAGGGGGGCTGTCGGGCACACGCAGTTTTCCCAAGGGCTTTCCGACTTACAATTTGTGCTCGACAATCAGGGCGCCGGTAGCCACGACAGAGTTCTTCTCTCGGGCAGTGTCCTCAATGCAAATGATGTAGTAGCTGTCCTGGGCCAGCATGTTGTCAAACTGCTTCTGGAACTTCTCCTCGCTGACATCACCGACCGTGGTCAGCACACGGAGGCAGTCGAGGAAGCCAGAGTCGTAATCGGTGCGACGCAGGGCTCGCAGCTTGTAGCCCTCCGGTAGGGTCGCCGAGACAACCTCGGAGATGAGGTCTTTGGAGAAGAGGCCATCCTGGTCGGCGTCGGTGACGGTGATGGGAGGGACTATGGCGGCGGGAGACATTGTGAGGTTGGATTGATTTTTTTGTATTAACGAACGGACGAGCGAGCGAACGAGCGATCGAGAGAGCTTCAGGGACGAAAAGGAGGAGCAGGAGTCGCAGCTGTTGTCGATCTTGGGAAAGTTGGCCCTGTGGCTTTGTGCTAGCGTCGGACAAGGAGAGAGGCGGTTTCAGTCGAAAGTCAATCAGTCCAAAAACAAAAAATCAATGACGCAGATTGAGATTGCTGTATAGGAGAGAGAGAGAAAGAGAAAGACGCGTAAGAAACGAGCGAGACGCCGTGGTAATAGAGAGCTGACGGGAGAAGAGGTGAGAAGAGAGAAGGAGGATCGAAAGCAAGAGAGGGACCTGGGTGACGATTCTGGCTTTGGAATTTAAAACAGGTCAAAAACCAGCGCGGCACAAGGCCCCAAAAGCTAAACTGTGGAAAGGGCGAGGCTGACACTGACGCCGCTTTCGGGGTGTGCGAATAGGATCCCCAAGATGAGATACGAATGGCATAAAAATAGCAGGCGCTAGGCTGATTATAGAATCCTCTTACTCGCGGTATCTGATGATTTATATCTTTGCGTCTTGTTGTTTTGCATTTGATTGTTTTAAAGAGCTGTATACTCGATGATTGTAGTCCCTGTTTCCTTGTACATCACATGCTAATACAGACATTAAAACGCGCTTCCCCTCCATTTAATACCATTAATATGCAGTTTAAACCTCTCAAAAAGGCAGATACATGCAAGTTTCCATCTTGTTCATTGATCCTTATTAGCACTTTAGCAGCATTAATTAGTGGCCCAATCCCAGCCAATGCCCTGGAACTGCGTGCCCTGATGGCCCGCTGCTAGTGGCTGTCGCGGGACCTGGTCGCCAAGGCGGAGGCGCAGCGGCAGCACAAGCCAGGAAAAGACACTGGACGATACAACGTGCTGAGGAAGTAAAATAGAAAGATGATGCTCCATAGAAAAGGGAACGGCTTATCGTACAGCTGATATGCAAAGGCTTAGATGATACTTCATGCCCTCATCAATGTAATAATTTCAAACACTTTGTGAGCATAACCCTGAGCCCAACATCCGCATCCATCCCCTATTCTTGGCTGCAGGAGCTGAGTGGTACGTCTATATCCATAGAACCCCACTGCGCTGGCAGCACTAGATACAGCGGTTGAGCGCCCCAAGCACAGCAGCCGCAGCGCTCCTAGCAGCTCAGCTCAGGGGCATCAACCCCGAAGCCCCTCCCTGAAGCGTCTGTTGGACCTCGCACCTGCGCATTTTATCCCCACCCCCATGCTTATGGTTTTTAGTACGGCCGCATCCAGATCAGACGGAATATGTGCGACATAATCATATGAAAATCGCTGAGAGCGTATGGCAGCAGTACATACATACAGCTTATGATCTGCTAACTGCAGAAAAATCAAACAAACAGCATAAAAATGACGTGAAAATAACATAAAACTCAACAAAAGATTCCCAATGCCAACAACGCCGTCCTTTATTCTTTGCCACATCTCCCGTGATTAATGCCTCTGCCCCCTCTAGTTTTACAACACCAGCTTCAATTGGTAGAAATGAAATTGACAGGAGGACCGTCCTGAATGATATCCGTACAGCCGTGTCTATAAGAATCAATTGTGTTTGCCATTCTTCTTAGCCCGAAACCAAAACCCATAGCCTGTTTCCCAAGTCAGTAGATGTATAGAGGCGGGGGAAAAAAGGGCATAAATAGCAGCCCGACTTACAAGAAGAAAATCATCAAAACTCCAAACATCTTGGCAATCAGCCATCGGTTGCTCGATACCCGCGACCAGTACTTCATCAGCTCGCGCTGCGCTCCCTCCACATTGTCCACAATGTCCTCGGTGTTGGCGTCGATTCTCTCAATCATCTCGCTCTGCTCAGCAACCATCGTGGCCAGCTGGCCGAAGATGCCGCCCAGCTCGTTGATTGTCCGCTCGATGGCCTCAATGGCCTCGCCTCGCTGCTGGATATACGAGTTGGTCGGGTTCGCCTCTTCCATCATCATCAGCTGCTGATCGCCCATGGGCCCGGGGTTTAGCGATAGGGTGTCGTTGCCAGGCGCAGGCGAGGCTCGGTTCGGAGTCCCGTACAGCGGCGATGCGGATTGCTGCAGAGACGGCTGAGAGTGCTGCGCATGCTGAGACACTGAAGATATAAAGTTCTCGGTGCGTGACCGCGACGCTTGAATGTTCTTTGTTCGGGCTTCCAGCACGTCCTTGAAGTTCACTGAGACATCCGTCAACTTGCCCTGCAGCAGATAGACCACGTTTTTGTTGTGTTCGCCTTCCTGGTCTGCTTTTGGGTGCTGCT
The DNA here is from genome assembly GCA_038502285.1 of Trichoderma sp. 2475. Classification (NCBI taxonomy): domain Eukaryota; kingdom Fungi; phylum Ascomycota; class Sordariomycetes; order Hypocreales; family Hypocreaceae; genus Trichoderma; species Trichoderma sp. 2475. The sequence goes on from JARPVV010000018.1 coordinate 943,892, forward strand.
GCTTCGACATTGTCTGCAGGGCGCCAATCTGCTGGTTCAGAGAAGACAGATCCTGCTTGATGACGAATGTGAGCTCGTTGATTTCCACAGGCCGGTCGTCAAAGAGGGTGCGGCGCTTTGCGACTATCCACAAATGTCAGCTTGTTTTTGTCTTTGAAATTCAACACCTCACAACTTCTCCAATCCCACTCAATCATTCAAACTCCCAGCCAGTGAAACATCATCTTTCGATATGCATGCACTTACGTTGCGCCAGCTTTTCCAACTTGCCCATGGTGGCCGAGATGCCTCGTCCAATCTCTGCCGCCTTCCTGGCAAAGTCGGATCTCCTCACTCGCCCATCTCCATTTGCGGCTGACTTTTGCGCGTCGTTGAGCAGCGATTTCCTTTGCGCGCTCGCCTTGTTTGCATTCTGGCGGCGTTGCGCCTGGGCGAGGACCGATTTGAACTCGGCGGTTCGGTCTTGGATCGATGCGACGGCCATTTTGTGATACTCTCTACTGTGCTGTATATCCCGGACTGCGACCCGCGCGTCTGGTGTGTGGTGGCGACAGAGGAGATTCGAGGCCCTATCTGTTTTCCCTGTTGCTGGGTCGCCTCGTGGCCGAAATATCAAAGCCGCTGGCCGGGGGCAAAGCTGATGGAGCAGCGGCCTCTCGTCGACTAGTCGTTGCAGAGTATGGAGAAGAAAGTGTGATATTAAGAACGGAGCTGAGCTCTCTGCCGGCAACCGAGGAACCAGGAGTCGAGGCTGAACTGTAGTAGGTAATCTGGGAATAGAGTCGTACTATCGCGGTCGCTTCGGAAATGGCAGATTCAGGCGGGCTGGTGGCGCGGCAAGGATAGGTTAATTAAAAACAAAAGTAAGTAAGACGTAAACTCGAAAAAGGTATAAGGAGCGAAGTCCCTGCTGAGGGTCGAAATGATGGGGTTGAAGAACAGACGATGGTTTCGTTCGTAACGGCGGCTCTAGCGCACAGGGAGATTTGATGAATCCACGTTGTTCGAATTGCGGCGTCGCCACACGTGCGTCCTCATTGGACCGAAGGCCGACAAAGTACCGGCATAGAGCCCGCAGTAGGACGAGATACTTGGCAAATCGTATTCGACAAAGGCCAAGGCCGGTAGTGGGTAACGGGCGCCGGGGGCATAGCCACCAGAGGACTCGTAAGGAGGATCCCGCTAGTTCACGGCCTGGGCTGAGTAGCTTCTACCTTGTTTGATTATGATTTTTGGGGATGTCTCCGTGAGGACTCTGGTACCCAATACCTGGCCTGGTGCGGTTCTAGGCCGTCGCCCTTGAAGCCTTAGAGCCTGTGCCGTGCCATCATCGATCCCGTCACCAGCCACAGGCGCTGCGACGCGCCAGCCTTTACCTTTGTGCCTTCCCCCAGTATTGGGTGCCGCATAACGCTGGCAAGTGCTAAAGGTGCCAGTGCAAGAGCACCATCTCCTGCCTCAAAAGTGCCACCACCGGGTTCGCGCCTTCCTCCTCTCCGCATCCTCGCCGGATCGTAGCAAACCTCTGATCGCGGCGCTTTTGTTTGATTTTCTGTAATAACATCACTATTATTTGTTGGCGTCCCTCTATTATATCCTCGGCTGTTTTATCCCGTGCAGCTCTTGCCGACGACTTACTCCGCTCGGACTTGAATTTTCGCAAAATCGCAAATAAATCAAGTTACTCGTCTTGCCTCTGTATCATCTGCGAGCTTCAAAAGGACGGCGAGCAGCTGGCCACAGTATCACTCCTACCAGCTATACGCTTGGAGGAGGGAGCAATTCCTATCTGACGGTCTTCTGCAGCTCTTTTTTTTTTCTTTTCAAGCTCCAAGAAGCATGCTTAGAGCTTAGACCCAGACAGTAGGAACGCTTTCGCATCCTGTCCCAAGACACAATGGAGGGCTCGCACAACCAAGTGAGGCGAGCTCAGACTTCTCTGTACGGGCAAGCTCCCAATCTCCTCGCATCGCAGCTGTTGGAACTAACCATTCGTCTTCTTCCTTTAGAAACCAAGACTCTCCGTCAACCAGCTACCAGGTCAACGTTAAGCGCAATAAGACACGGAAATGGGTCGAGGCCAAGGTCCAAAACTATGACGGCGACGACTGGGGAGCTGACGAATACGACGACGAGGAGTCTGATCACGACGATTCGGCCACTCCTCCGCCCATCAACCCCTCGCTGCGCACCTTTACCGGCACCGATCTGCTACACTCTCGCCACAACACGCCCAGCCCGGCCTCGAGCCTGAGTGCGCTGCCGTCGCTGCGATCCCAGGTTCCGCAGCCTCCCGCCGTGCCACCCAGCGAGTCTCCGCGCATTGCAGTTGCGTCGCCTGATGTGTCGGACCTATCGATCCGCAGCGCCTCGGACTCGATTGCCAACGACCATGTGGTATCACCCCAGTCTGTGCCGGCGCACGACGGCGACAGCAACGCCAACGGCAGCAATCAGTCGTTGGCCGGCATAGCTCAGCTGCCCTCGCAGGTCCAACAGCTTCAGCAGGGCCCAAGCGGCTTCAACGTGTCGCGCACTTCCAGCTTTGAACGGGCCGCGAAGCCCTCGTCCACTCCTCCTGTTGCTGGTGATCGTTTCATGACGCCGCCGCAGAATCCCGCCACATCCCCACCGCCTGCAGACCAACCGCCTCCTGTCATCTATTCCCCCGATAACTACAGTCGTCTTGCGGACGACAATGAAGACCACGCGGCTTTAGCGCTTGCACCGGCTGCCACCGCTGGAAGCGATCAAGGTGCATTCGTGCCGGCTCCTTTGACTAGAGAAGATACACGGGATACCTGGGAAAGGGATGAGGAGCCTTCGTCTCATTCCGACCAGCCCGGCGGCCTAGCAATTCATCCAGACGCTGTTGAGTCTCAAATCGACCGTGGGCGAATGTCTGTCAGCCCCAAGCTGCCGGACCTTTCACGTATGTCTGCCTTTGGAACAGACCTCTTCTCATCATCCACGAGCAACAGTATTCCAAAAGAACCAATCATTAATGAAGTGCATGGGACTACAGGTGAAGAGCCGGCTGCCCCTCCAGTCTTTGACTACAATCAAACCAGTCCACCGGCTGAAGGCCAAGACCACTCCGAGATACCGGGCGGTGCGCCTTTCTCTCAACCCACCGATCTATATCCTGGCAGAAACATTCCATCTGTCCCTCCTTTGCGAACGCCTAGCCCCCATGAACCACGAACTGCCGTCCCCATGTTTGACTCACAAGGCACGAAAATTACTCCAACGGAGCCTCTTCAGCCAGGCAGGACAGCTTCCTTGGCAGAGGCTGAGAATCCCCAGCTGTTCCAAGCAATGCAGACTTACAGCGCCACCACATCGTCTCCCGTCAAAGATAGCCCCCTAAAAGAGAATGACGTGCTCAGTGATGAGATCATGCGGACTCTCAGCCCTTCGGGTGTAGTTGCTGCTGAAGTCAAGCCTCTCAGCGATGGCCCTCAGCTGCATCCAGCGGGAGATCGAAGTGCCGTCAGAGAGAGCAGCTACACTCTTGGAGATTACGATAGCTACTGGGCTGATGCTGGAGAAAGCTTAGACGATGCGCCGGCCCCGACATTTGAGATTCCCGCCACTTCACAGCCGCCTCAGGAATCGGCACAGGAGCAGCAGCAAGAAGGAGAGGGAAAAGAGAATGAGGAATCACTGGAGCCTCATTCTTCACTCAGACGAAGGTTTTCTTGGGAGGACGAGCAGCGCACACCAACGGGCCAGGCGCAGACTCCCACTCCTCTTGCAGCGCCGCCAACAGATGATGGCTCCTCTGCTCCTGCGGTTCATCTTACTGCGCCGTCTGGCCAGGCACTTGAGCCATCCGTGACGAACCTGACTAACGAATCTCGTAGCCACAGCCCTGTATCCCAGCTGTCGCAGGCACCACCGGCGGGATCTGGCCTGGGTGCACCCCTGGCGCTTCAGACATCCGTCCCAGGGCAGGATTCATCGCTCCCAGAGCCTCCTTCTCCAGTATCTGTGTCTGTTCTCAGCGACAAGCCTTCTACCACTGCCCATGAACAGGCACGCCAATCCATAGTGGATGAGAAGCCGCTGGCTGACCGGGGATCCGTCAGTCTGGAGACGGCAACTCCACCTCCTGCAGAATCTCACCCGGCCGTGTCTTCACCGACTTCTGCAGCGTCTGTACCCGCTCCACAGACCCCTGTTCACAATGCGGCACTCCCACAGGCCAAAGCAATGAACTTTAAGGATATCATGGCATTGTCGTCGCCCACTGAGAGGATAGGCAAGTATGGCGAGGCGCGCCAGATCTTGGCTGCCAGAGACTCTGGCCTGGACACTTGGCTGGTGCACATGACGACCGAGCACCCGGAGCTCCCGGCCTCCAAGTCTGTCCCGGGCCAAACATCGCAACTAACCAACAATGCTGCCCTGCCGGATCACCAGCAGTCGCCGAGCACGGCCGGGCCCCAGAGCGGCGGTGGAGGTGGCGGCGCTCGCTCCAGGTTGGGTGGACTGTCGATGCCATCTCAGATGTCCGGCAGCGCGCTGAGCCACTCGGGCAAAGAGATTGGCAACAAGAGCAAGGAGTTCATGCATTCAGCTGGAAAGATGGGCAAGGGACTGTTGAGCAAGGGCAAAAGCAAACTGCGCGGAAGCGGGGACAAGGTATTTCATTGATTGATTTTTCTCTCTAAAGACCCTACTCGCAGTGAGTGGGCCCGATCTATCGTCTTTCCTCTTCATTTTCTTCCCTTGACAGGAATAATATTCTTCTCTCACTCTCACTCACCGTCTGTCACTCTCTCTTACTGCTTTCTGGATACAATGTCGGCTATCTTGAATGATGCTCTGAGATTAGAATTCTTTGTATCCGCCCTTGCCGTTATATATGGGGCTAAAAAAAAAGACAAACCATTGGAGCATCATGATGTGTGAACCGTGGGCAAAATGAGATAGGAATTACACGGCAAATGATCATTTGCCTCCTTTTTTTATACCGAAAGCTTCTTCCTCTTCACACCAACATCTCCCATATAATTCTCCTCCCCGTCACACCCTCCTCCGCCACTTTCCCCACGAACAGCCCTTTTTCGACTTCTCATAACGTGGTGAATGAAATCTAATGTTTTCTTTCTCTTCTCTACAGGTCGATACAGCTTCTCCGGACCATCCCGTCCCCCACAAACCGCATCGACGCTCGACATGGCGCTTCAGCCTCGAGCCAAGACCGCAGGACGATCCCGCCCCACATGCCAGCAGCGTCGAGATTAAAGAGACGACTCCGCCACAGCTGCCCGACCCGTCCCCGATCTCACCCTTGAACGCCGCATCGGGACCTGGATCGGCCTTTCCGTGGGCCGTCGACAACGACATCCAGCACCAGGACGTGTCGCCCGTCAAAGAATCCATCGACGACGACGAACACGTCAGACTGGGCGAATTAGTAATCGCCAGTTCCTTCCTGCCTGGGGCTTATGCGTCAGCAGAGCACGAGGCAGGCGCAGGCTTCTTCCCCGCCGGCCAGCCGGGGGCGTCGGACGTGAACTTGGACTTGGTGACACCGGACGACTGGGTCATGGTGCAACACCAAGGCGAGCAGAGCAAGGCCCAGCGAATGTCCATGTCGCACCGGGCAATGGCGACGCAGCAAGCCGCGGGTCCTGGAGCTGGAATGGGGGCTGGAGCTGGAGCTGTCGGAGCTGCAGCCGGAGTTGCAGCCGGGGCTAATGCGCCCCAACACCAGGCCTGGCAGCCACCAACCCAAATCCAAACTCAAAACCAGCCCCAGAGCGGCCCGGAGACGCCCCAGCGCAATTCGTCCTTCATCGGACTGCCGCCGATCAGGCGAGGCTCGACGTTTGGCCCCAAGCCCAAGGCTCGACGGGCCACGGAGCGCTTCTCTCTGGACGAGGACGATGACGATGACAACAACGCCGACGATGCCAATGGCTGGGCCGCTGCCGGCACCGACGGCAACAATGGCGTTCCTCCTGGCGGCTTCCCAGACGCTTTGAGCAATACGAACAAAACCCTTCCCCCTCAGCCAATGCAAGGGGCACTGCCGATGGCAGTCAATTCTAGTCAGGGGCAGCCCCCTAATGCGGGTCACCAGTATCAGCAGCCGCAGCCGCAGCCGCAACAAAATCCTGGAGGACCTCGTCCTCAATTCGCCCAGGGCGGCCCTCAAAATGTGCCCCCGGGAGTGCCTGCGCCGATACTGAGTAACTTGGTCCCAAAACCTCCGCCGTCAGGTTGGGTGCTGGAAGAAAGCCATCTGGCTGCGCCACTTCAAGTCACCAAGAAGCGTTCTGGCACAGATATTGCACAGCAGTTCGCATATAGCGCATACGATAAAGAGACGGGTCTGGAATACCCAAATCCTCCAATGCCTCCCGCTCAGGCCCCTCCAGGGCGATTCAGGAGCGACGTGCCTCCGTCATCTGCTCGGCGCTATCCAGACTTGTTTTCTCTATCTCCCGCCCAAGACCCGAGGCAGCAGCACAATCGAGGGCAAGGATTTCCTCCTCCCCAGATGCAACAAGGCCGCCCGCCCAGAGAAGGAGCAGCTGGTCCACGACAGCAACAGCAGCAACAGCAGCAACAGATGCAGCAACAGGGCGGACCAGACAGCCCTGCGAGCGGTGTGACAACCGATGACCGTGACCGTAGGAGGAACTCTGGCATCTTCAGCGGCATTGGAACGCGACTTGCGAGAGCCACCTCTAGAGAACGCCGAAGCTCTGTTTCGGACGCCAGACCGCGAGGGGACGAAACGTCTGAAGCCAGTGTGGCAATGGAAGACGCCTCGGATCGAAAGAAGAAGCGAGCTAGCTTTTTCGGGCTTGCCGGCCGCCCTATATCGGCGGATCAGGCTCCTCGAAGTCAAACTGGGGGTGAGTTGCCCACTGACTCTCATGAAGAGCGAAAGCGCTCTCTGTTTGGTGGCAAGATTGGTCCTGGTAATTTCTCTCGCTCGTCTACCTCTAATTCCGCGTTTGAGCAAGCTGCTGGCCCTGGAGGCGAAGCAAATACTCAAAAGAGGAGGATATCCGATATCGCCAAGGTATCCGGCATTGCTGGCTTATTCAATCGCTCTCGTCAAGATCGGAGTTCATTGGGATCAATGCCCGCGTCTCAACAGAACGATGACCAAAGACAGACCTCTCAAGCGACGATCCAGGCACCACCCATGCAACTGCCATCTTTGGACTTTGCATCTGACCCGCTGGAATCAATGTCCAGCCTGGGATTCGAAGAATCATTCCAGGACTTCCGCCAGGAAGAGCAGCCTGCCCAGAAGCATCTTGCCAACTCTCACCTCCACTCTGCTCCTCTTGACAACTCTATCAATCCTCAAGCCAGGGCAGTCTCTCCGCTGTCCAATATTGTGAGCGCCCAAGAAGAGGCAGCTCCTGCCGCGGTGGCATCGCCTCCGATTAATCAATTAGCACAGGGAATGGGCCAGGACAATGCGCAAGTCGGCCAAGATCTTTCAGGCGGCGAAGGTTTGGAACCGCCGCTTGGGCTCAAAACGGAGTCGACGACGGACGAGAAGACTCCTAAGCTCCAGGATTTCATATTCCAAGAAAAGATGGCCGCTCTCCAACTTGGCGGATTGGATGACAACGTGAGCGAAGAAGAGATTTCAAGATCACAGACAGTGTCTCCAGATATATCCATATCGTCCAACCTCAAGGCGGAGGAGCACATCCCTGAGCGAAATGAGATTTTAATCACGCCGCCTCTTGAGATGTCTCTTCCTGCACCTACTGATTCTGGTGCCATCAATCAGTCGGCTGTTCCAAAGGATCTGCCACCATCGGTTCATTCTTTCCCGTCCATCTCTTCGCTTCGTGAAAAGTCAGACACCAAGTCTGCTCAGCAAGAAGAAGTCTCTTTGCACCAAGCCAAAGAGGAGGAAGCGGAAATTTCTCGTGAAGCCTCGCCACAGATTACAAGGTCGGACGTATCTAGCAAAGCTGTAACGCCGGCATCCGAGCACCAGCAGCTGCACTCGCCAGCTTTGGCCGCTGTGAAGCTGCCAGAGACGCAGAATGCTGAACCGCCAGCCACTCCCCAGTCTCAGATTCGGCCTGAATCACAGCAAAATCTCGAGCGTCAAGAGGGTCCACGGCAAGGGCCTGAGCCTCGGCAGGTATCTGAATTCCAGCAGCGACCCAAATCTCAGCAACGACTTGAGCCTGAGCAACAGCTTATAGCTCAGCAGCGGCCTACGTCTCAGCAACGACCCGAATCTCAGCAGCGGCCTTTACCTCAGCAGCGGGCCCCACAGGCACCGAATCAGCGACAGCAATTTCAGGATTTTTCTCAGCTGACAACTGTTCTTAATGATGGCAACCAACCAGCGCTGCAACAGCGGTCTCCATATCCGCCCTCAGTGAGCGTTTCCAATGCCTCCATCGCTTCAGAGGCGTCGACTCCAGTCTACGGCCACCGACAATCTGGTTCACAGAATCTTGCCTCAGGACTTCCTGTCCCATCTGCCCGAGCAGTTACTCAACCTGCAAATGGTTCACTTCAACAGAAGGAAAACCAGGGATCGCGATGGAAGGGATTTAGGAACCGAGTGACGGAGCAAATTTCCCAAAAGGCGCAGCCGCAGCAGCCGCAGCAACAGCAACAGCAGCCGCCGCAGTTACAGCAGCAACAGAGCCAGACCAAGACTCCAGTGGGAGAGAAGATCAAGGCCAACAAGCTACTGGGAGCTCTTAGACGAACCTCGAAGCAGCAAGAGCTTGTCCAAACTCAAAGCCCTGGGCCGTCTCCCAGCGCCAGACAGCTTCCACACCCAAACTCACAGCCTCGTCCACAGGGATATCAGCCGCAGCCTGGACAAATGCAGGGGCAGGGGCAGGGCCAACGGCCTGTAGCAAACCAATACATGCAGCCGTCCATGCATCAACCGATGCAGCAACCGATGCAGCAGCCGATGCAGCAACCTATGCAGCCACCCAATCTTCCCCGAGCAAAGACCATGCCCCCTGGGGCTTTGCAGCAACAGGGCGCGCCGCCGCAAGGCCAGCCCCGTTCATCAGAGCCGCGTTATGAGAGCGTCCCGATTCCCAGAGGCTATGCAGCAGTGCACGGAGAGGGTAGAATCGTGCCGTCGCCATATCAACCAACTCCTCGTCAACAGATGCCACATGGCCAGTTTGCTCCTGTACCACCACACATGCAGCAGCAGCATCTGCATGCTCACCCTCAACAATATCCGCAACAACATCCGCAACAACAATGGCAGGGAGCTCACCCTCCACCCATGGGTTATCAACATCAACATCCTCAGCCCCAGCCAGCTCAATATCATGGAGCCCAGCAATCACCTCCGATGATTCAAGGCCCGGTTTCAGCACCTTTGCCTCATGAGAGACATATGAGATTTCCATCTGATCCTCGGTCTGACTACTTTAACTCTCAGAGTCCCAGCTCGCTGAATACTCAGCACAACAGGCATCATTCCCAAAGCAGCCAGAACAGCAGAGCTGGACTACCACGACCATCCAGTGATTTGGGCAGCAATCTGGCAAAATCTCAATCGGCCAGCCCAAAGCCATCTGAAAGAGAAAATCTACCTGTCGCGAATGGTCTTCAATCTACCTCTCGAAGTCCGGCTGTGTCGGTTGGGGCAGATCAGAAGCCAGATTTGAACCCTGAAACAAAATCAGATAAGGCTGCCGAATCGACTCGAGCTTCGAGCCTCGGCATAGACATAGAAAAGGCTCAACAGCTGGAAGAGGACGATCTTTATTCTGCTACGCCTAGAAAGCTGGAGAATGGTTTGCAACCCACTGTATCTCGAACCATGTCGAACGAGCAGGCAGAGACTTCGGCAGCTGGAGCCGCGCAGGCAAATGTGAAGCGATCTAATACTGTGGTGGCTGAATTAGAAGACACCGAAGAAGCTCGCAAGCGAGCCATTAGACTGGCATCACAAGAGGAGAAGATATTCTACGAGCCCGAGGACGAGACGCCCAAAATGAGTGCGACTAGCTATCCCGGTCAAGAATGGAACCCATTTGGCGAGCAAGAATTTGCAGACTGGAGAGAAGAGTGAACAATCTAGTTCGCGGCACATACGACAAATTGCTATTTATATTCTTTCACAACCTTTTTTTTTTTTCCTCTTTTATTTTTCCTTATATATTTAATCCAGCTCTGTAGTTTCTCCCCTAGAGAAGGACATATGTGTCGTTTCAGATACCCAATTCATTTTCATTTGTACAAATGGCATGGATCAGAAAGATGGAAGAGAGAAGAGCGATTTTGACCAGAGAGAGAAATTGAACGCTACGATGGGAAACTGATTTGCAATCATGTAGCTATACAAAGATACAACTTGACTAGAATGAGCGCCCGTCAGTTGATGTAACAATATGTACTTATTTTAAGCATGGACTTTATTTGCTATAAGTGGCCTGTTTTCCTAAAACCCAACATTTCATTGTTGTGCATGGAAATCTCAACAGAGCCATGATTACGCAGCTCCTTTGAACGTTGGTCCCAGTGCGATTTGTTTCATAAACGGGTTTGTAATAGAAACATTAATCATACGTGTCCTACCGGAGCCATCTTCTCCTGAGCTTTCAATATTACTCTGTAGGCTGTTGGTGTTTCGTCGCGGTATCCCGTTAATAATCCTGCCCTGCCTTAGGTAATGTAGCGGCTCTTCCGGCGAAGGGGGATGAAATGATGACGGAATCGGTCGGTTTAGCAAGGCTAGCCCAAGCCTCACGTCACGGAAAGAGCAAATGCCATCAAGCGTACTCCGCACAAGGTACGGAAATGGTAATATGATTTGGGGACTAGACTGGTTTGCGCTCAATCTTTATTTGACGGACGCAGTACGGAGTTAAATGCCTCTTTTTAAAACGCTGAGGATACGCTTGTATACAGTAAAAAGGCGATGATGACGCGTTTACAGTACGTGAGGTCAAGTATGTACCTATCTGCAAGTACTTTTCAAGTAGAACTGGGGAATATCGCTTTTTGGGTATGCTTATCGAAAGCGAACTAGCTTGGACGTAAGGTAGGCAATTGGGAAGCTGCTCTTTGCTGCAATCTGTGGTCTACAGTATGGGGTAATATACGCGTTGTTTGACGAACTGGCGTTAGCAATAGTTTGCCCCATATATCTCAATGCAGAAGACATCTGATGGGATTTTTGGTTACGAGCGCGCTCGTATGCAATGGATTGGCAAGTGTGATACGAGGCCGCAGAGATGGGGCGCGCGCAAATTGTGCCTGATGATCCTCGTCAGTTTCAGGTAGTGGATTTGCAAATGGCGTAGTAGAGAGTGAGAGTGAGAGTGATATCGCTCTAAACAAGGCACTCGTCGCTCGGCTGCTTTCCATTTCTTTTCCCCCTTGGAAATACGAGCGAGTATAGGCAGTGATACCACCTGCTGCTAGCGGATGAATGAACGGCATACGGGTACAGGTGGCCTTATCGATGGATCTGCTTTCATAGATGCGTTGGACTTTTGTTCTTCTGAGAGGGGGGGGGCCAATAGTTGGGCCTGTGGCGAGGGCGCGGGGGCCAGCTATTGATTGATGCTTGTGATAGGTAGGTATTGAGTGATGTGACGAAGATGACGATCTAAAATCAATTGGCCGGGTTGGTGATGTGATGGTGATTTGTTGGCAGGCAAGACGTGTTAAATGTTGTTTCATGCGCTGTTCTTGTCTCTTGTTGTGCTCACAGACTCAAAGGCAAGGAGTCGTAGGTCATCAAGACAAGCCCGGCAAGTAGCCATTGACAGGCTCAATTGGCTCTTTTTATCAAAAGGCGAGGATGGGGATGCATGCAAAAAGCCAAAAGACGCTGCTGACTGGCATGGAGGCGAGAGGCTAACGGCACAGGCTACATGCTAACGGATCACTCTAGGCGCTCCAAGCAGCGAGATACCCCTGCATCTGAGAACACCTGACGCGCCTTTGCAGGGCCTGGATGCGCTGTAGGCGCTGTAGGGGCAGCAAGGCAGCTGGTCGATGTCCTTTTTCCTGCACGGCGATGGAGCCTCGTCCCCGGTACGAGGGCCAGAGGCCCGGAGTTTAGACATGTATCGAGCAGCTGCATGCGCGAGAGAGAGGCTCCCGGTTTAATGGCTGCAGGTGAGGAACCTTCTTTGTGCAGTAGCACGGCGCAGTACCTTTGTAGCATCGGAAGAAGACACAGCAAGGTGCTTTTTCCCGCCATCTATTTCAAATCACCAAACACGACAATGCGTGGAATCGTAGCTGAGCTGGTTTTGGTTTTCCCGCGACGCCGGCTATTGGGAGCTTTGGCCTCTTTAGCCGCCAGAAATAATCAATCAATAATGGTGACATGCGAAAGAAAAGAAAAATGGAAAATAGGAAAATAAAAAAAGAAAAAAAAAAAAGGATCGAGACCAACGCGCGCACTGGCCGGGTACAGGATACATGCGCATTTAAGGATCGCTGCCGCCTAAATCGACGAGATACAAGAGGCTACCCCAAGTTCCCAGTACGGGCCCTTGCGTGTTGATGGCAGCGTCAGGCCTCCGTCATTCATTGGTTGCTTCTGCTACTGTACAACCCTGTATGTACTTTAAAGCTGTTGCTTTGGATCTTGGACAAAAGAAGAACCGAGCACCCAGCAAAATGCCTGCCTGACAAAGTGTCTTAGAGGCGAGGCCGAGCTGAGAAGCAAGAGTCAAGAGAGTCAGACATAAGTCAGGCCAAGTGAGGAGGAAAAAAAAAGTCTCAGCCGCTGTACACGCTGCGTTTGCCGCCTCCAGAAAAAGGAAGTATTGCCTAATCTGGGTTAGGGTTATCGGACGGGTAGTAGCAAGAAGGCGCTAGCGTCTGCAGGTACCTTTGCTTGTCACTTGCTCCTTCCTCAGGTATCGGCCATCGCTAACTGCTCTTTTTTCTGCTTTTCGCTCGCGATGGCTTCACGTTGTTGATTCCAGCCACTGTACGACATACAACACCACTAACAGCATTCATACATGCACTTGCGCTTCTACAGCTGTCACGTCACAGGCCACAAAAGCCGGGGGCCCTGCTCCAGCGCGATCCCTTGACTCGCCTTTTCGTTCCACCTGCCCCGGCTATCTATGTACGACGCCCATCCATGTGCCTCGTGGAGCTGTGCTGCTGCATCCAGTTCTCCACCAGCTAGGCCAAAAGTGCCCTTGGCGATACAAGAACCGCGCAGGGCAAAGAGGGCAGAGAGAGGCCAACCAAGTTTCAGTGACGAGGGAACCTCCAGATCGGCTGGGCCGCCTGATTCCATTTGACGTAGTACGTATGCACGAGCATGGCATCAACCAACCCGTCCGATTCATCCTCATGGCAGACTACTGACTGCTCCATGCTTCTCTTCCCCCAGCTAACTGCATGACTAGTAGTCAACATACTGTACATAGTCGATACCAGAACAGACTATTATTCTATCAAATCTCCCCTCTCCATCTCACATCATCAGCACCCCAGTTCTCTCCGTCGCCTCTCCTCACTTCTCGGCACGGCATCGACAGATGCGCAGCGAGAGTCGAGCCGGGGCATCGAATTCTGCCGAGTGACGCTCCGCCACCAGGCCTGGTCCAGAGCCCGCTCCAGTGGGTGAAAAACGAGGCTTGAGCGTGGCGCTGCCGGCTCTCCTTGCTTCTCGACTGGCACCATCGCAGGAGCTAGCACCTTGCTTGTACTTCTCCAGACTAGCTACGGCTAGTACCTGCTGAGTAGCAGTAGCCCAGTGCGGCTTGCGCGACAAGGCCAAGTTTGGGGCCGTCTTTTTGCCTCCCGCGCAAAGAAAAGGACGCCATTTGACAACGGGCAGAGCGAAACAGAGGCTATTCGTCGCCCGCTTCCCTTCCTCATAGGCCAAGCACACGGCACCCCTCACAAGAAGGCTTGCCTATACGCTTCCCATTCATCCAAATCTATCAAACAAACTTACTCCTCCCATCTACTACTGCTGCTCCTCCTCCTCCTACTACACCACGATCCGGGTGCGGCTCAGCAAATTCCAATACCGACTTCTTGCGATACGGCAAACAAAGACCTCGCTCAGCGAATATCAAAGACGAAGCGACAAGCACGAGAAACGTTGCAGCTGCAGCAAGCAACGGCGGCGTCGTACTCGTATACGCGCCCTAGACCCTTTTTCGGCACCCTTTCCCTCGCCCGTTTTTTTATTGCACATCCTTGGCTTGTGCGCTGCCAAATCTTCTCTACCGTGTGCCGCGCTTCCTTTTTCCGACCGACCTCCTTTATTACCAGCTCCGTAGTCCGGCATCCGACAACGCCGTCTTAGCTCTCTTTGTTCCTGGATTTTTCTTTCTTTTCTGGTCTTCCCAGTCTCAGAATCCCTCCGTCGCTCTCTGTTCGACGCTCTGTTAGGTCTCTCTATCAGATCAGCCTCTCGCTTTCCCAGTTTTTTCCCCATTCGGGTATCCGCAAAGTCGTTCTGCGCGCGCGCTCAGCGCCACACACGCTTGGCGCCGTTTTCCCTGCGAACTTTCTTTGTCTTCCCTTTTAGCACTCCTTTTGGCTTCTTTTTCTTTTCGATACCTGCGCAGTACATCCTTTTACTTTCAGGATTACTACTACTAGTACACCTATACGCCATACGATACTTTGCAACCCTTACAGCTTTTTTTTATTAATCCCGATTGCGGCCGGCGGCAAGCTAGTGCTGGACTCTTTGCTTGCTGCTTTCTCAGCCGTGCTCTACTTTACTTTTACTTCTTTATTTCCCAACTCCTCCTCAACATCCCCCCAACACCTGACCTCTCTTCCGCCATCCTCTACCAGAGGGCACTTGGAGCTTCTCTTTTATTCTCTTCTGCGATCAGGCGACAGCGACGACAAATCGAAACCGCATACGGAAAACACCGACAGCGATTCGCACCAGTGACGGCATCGCTCGCGAAATAGCGGCGATTGAGTGAGGAAAGGCACCACCCGGCTCACTCAGCCTTTGCTTCGAGGAAGCTGCAACTATGGATTCGTACGTCATACCTGCATGCATGCTCCCTCTTTCCCGCACCTCCACTCTTGTTCCCGCCTGCATCGCTTGATTCCGACGTCCCGGCCGGCGTCTGGATTTAATTTTGATTTCCTCTTTTTTGAGTTTGATTTTATTTTACTTTATTATGCTTTCACATTCCCACCGCGTGCTGAATCTTGAGCTTATCTCGCCTGCGCTTCGGCGGCAACAAATGACTCGTTCATAAGGCGCTGCAAAGACACCATGGAGTCGCCCACTGACTTATCCTTCAGCTTCATCCACGTCGCCGGCTGGTCACAGCATTTCCCGTCCTCAGCCCGATCTCTCAGCCATCTGCGGTCAATATCAACAACGCCCGGGTCTGTCGACGAGTCAACCTCATCATACAGGCCTCGCCCACCGCCCAAATCACCATCAGTCTCGCAGCTCCCCATCATCTCGCTCGCGTCAAAAGCTTCATCCTACTTCTCCAGCGGCGAGATGAGCACCCTACCCGATCCCCGAATGCGAACCGCCAGCTCGTCTATCAACGGAGTCAGGCCTTCGACTTCCCACTTGGGCGTCGGCCACGACAACGACGACAGCTTCTCCACCACCTCCCAGCATCCCGGCCTCAGCGACGAAGTTGCCACGCTCAGCACGAAGCTCATCCACGCCATCAACCACTCAACCACGCTTGATGACACATTGTCAGCAACCCGCCATGATCTGGACACTGCCCACGGGCGCATCCGCGAACTGGAGGCTCAGGTGGCCTCTCAGCGCGAAATGATGGCCGGGGATGTCTGGGTTCGTAAAACTACGCTGGAGAGCGAACGCAGAGACTGGCTGGCCGAGAAGAAAGTCCTTCAGCAGAAGCTTGCCGAAGAGACCAAGGGCCGGTTGGATACAGAAAGAGAGAAGCGAAAGATTGAGCAAGAGCTGGAAAACCTCACAACTGCCCTTTTTGAAGAGGCTAATAAAATGGTCATTACCGTCAAGGAAGACGCCCAATTCCAGCAAAACATGTTACAGAAGAAGAATGACCAGCTCAAGTCTCAGCTCACCGATTCCGAGAGCCTTCTAAAGTCGCAACAGGAGCAGCTGTCTGAGCTGAAGCAGGTCATGGAGGCCATGATGATGGAACGTGACGACCAGACCAACAACACAACGCCCTCAACTCCCGGCTTCGAGTCCAAAGACGAAGACCACATGATCCTCGAGAGACCGACGCCATCTCCCGCCAGACACTCTACCGACGCTCAACATACACCGGCCCCTCCGACCAGCTACATCCATCTGATTCAGCCAGTCATGCGAACCGATCTCGCCGCATATGAAGACTTCATTGCGCTTGCTCACCTTACTCGTCCGCGTCCGGGGAACCGCTCCTCTGGCGGCTCTGTTGGCGGCCTCATTGGACTTGGCGGCTCAACTTCTAGCGTGCATATTTCCAATGGGTCTACCTCATCATTGAGTGGCTTTTCAAGCAACAACAATAGCACCCCGCAATCTCCCAATGCGAATAACTCGACGAACACGACGATCCCTCATCTCAAGGAAACCCGCTTCTACAAGCGAACCTTGACCGAAGATATCGAGCCAACACTGCGTCTGGATGCCGCGCCGGGACTGTCATGGCTGGCCCGTCGTACTGTCCTGGCTGCCGTGGCCGATGGTTCGCTAGTGGTTGAACCTATCCCAGTGCCGTCAACGACAAACAGCTTCCTCCCAGTCCCCAAACCGCAGTTTTACCCTTGCGCTCTATGCGGCGAGTCTCGCAAGGATGCAGAGCACCTGCGCAACTACCGTTTCCGCGTGAGTGAAGCCGACTCTGCTCAACGGTATCCTCTTTGCAGCTACTGCACCGTCCGTGTACGATCCACCTGCCAGTTCCTGGGATTCCTTCGCATGATCAAGGATGGACACTGGCGAGCTGATGACGATGAAAACGAGAAGGCGGCGTGGGAAGAAAGCGTGCGTCTGAGAGAGCAGATGTTCTGGTCACGCCTTGGAGGCGGCGTTGTCCCGGCCCCCCATGGAGAGGTGCATGTGGAGGCATCCCATAGCCGTCACCCAAGCATGGCTCAGATTATCGACACTCCCGTCAAGGTGCCAACGGAGATTGATGCCCCCAAGGAGATTGATGCTCCTAAGGAAGTCGATGTTCCTAAGGAAGTCGATGCTCCTCAGGAGGTCGATGCTTCCCAGGAGGCCGATGCTCCCAATGAGACCGACGAGCCCATGGAGATTGATGATGCTTCAGAGGAAGTTGACGCGTCTACCGAAAAGGATGTGCAAATGAATGGCGGTGTGCCTTTAGAAAAGGAAGAGGACGCATCAGTTGCTGATACGAGCTTCGATACAGCTCCTCCCTCCGAGGTCGATGACGATGGCAGCGAATTCGAGCCGGGACGCCGTGAGTCTACCGATGAGCCTCACACGCCCCAAGACCAAGAAGACGGAACTAAGCCACTCCGCTATTCAGTGCAATCCTTGACCCTGGAGACTATGAGCAGCTCAGGATCTGAGGCTACGAAGCGTCTCTCTACAACCACCATCATCGAGAACTAGAAAACAAGGACGAAAACGAAACTACGATACACAAAGCGGCTTCTGAGAAATTCGTTCCCCCAACTTTTTAAATTACATCTTTTAATGCTTTTTCATGGCCTCTTTTGGCTATTAATGTATATTGTGTATAATAATCAACGACGAGGTGGCATTACGGCCCTGCACCAACAAGTCCGACGATTTGAACGGGATAGGCGGGGCAGATGAGGGGAACAGCTAGATTGGCGAGCATGTTTTGGGTCAATGGCTGGAAGCAAACGATTTCAATGCTGAGAAGGGAACAAAAAGAAAACCATTGCTCAAAGGTTGACGGCGTTTTTGGTTTGGACACGATGGATACAGGGCATTTTGAACAACCAGCAGAAATGGGGCTGTCAAAGCATCATTAAGGCGGGACTTGATTCTTCGTTGTTATATTTCTATCTTCTTTCTTCTTCTTTCAAACATTTCTTTGTCTGATTCTGGATTGGCCCTTTTTCTCAGTTTTGCAGCTTCTTTTTTTCTTTTCTTTTCTTGACAGTCTTTTTCTTCTCTGGTTGACTTTACTGCTTTTAACTAAAATTATATTCGAGCGGGCGCACCATGGAAAGCATGTTGGGAATGCGCACGCTTGGGCAGCTTGCCGATTCATTTGCAAATTACTAGAACAAGGGCCAGGAAGGATTTGTTTCGTGCTCAGACGAAGAAGGGGGGATTGCCGTTGGTAGCGGCGTCTTTGCGATAACACATATACCTAATGAGATAGATGTATTAGAATTAAACATGGTATCTTGATGCTTCTTGCTCATTTTTGATATTTCTGCTGCTTTGAAACTGAAGTTGTGACGGAATGTTGATGACATGGCATATCCACTCTTTGCTGTTGTTGTTACTTCAGAATCTCAACAATGTTAGAGACAACATATCCCCACTCTTCACTTTCGCTGTTACTTTAGAAACTCGAGAATGTTAGAAACAACAGTGTCGGGAACCTGTTCTGGAATATAATGCCCGGCCTCAATGTGCTCGACCTCAACTGGCACGCCATCCGCAGTGACGTTTCTCCATTCCTTTTCCACATCAAACAGAGGACTGACGACGCCCTTCTTGCCCACCAGGACTCTGATTGGCGATTGAATTAGCCTTCCTTTGTCGAGATCCTCTCTCGCCTCGTCAAGGTCGTGTGTGGCACTCGCACGATAGTCCTGGCACGTAGCGTGGACATAGTCCTTATCCTCCATGCACTTGATGTACTCTTCCAGAGCAACCTTGTCAAAGAGCGGATGCTTCCCAACTCCCAGGAACATCTCGGTGAGCTGGCGCGGCGCCCCGTTGATAAGCGTCTCAGGCAGAGGATATGGCTGGATGAGGAAATACCAGTGGAAGTAAGCTTTGTGAAATTCAGGGCTTGGCGAGTTGTACATGGCTAGGGTGGGACATATGTCAAGGAGAATGGCCTTGCGAACACGGGTAGGGTGATCAACGAGTAGCTTGTGAGCGACACGGGCTCCACGGTCATGAGCGCAGACATAAAAGGGCTGGTTGGCATATCCGAGGCTGTCCATGACGGCGATGCAGTCTTGGGCCATGTGGCTCTTGGCGTAGAGCTCCGTGTTATTGGCGGGCTTGGAAGAAGCGCCGTAGCCGCGAAGATCCATGATAACAAGGGAGTAATGGGAAGTCAGTTTGGGAGCGACAAGATGCCAGATAATGTGCGTTTCTGGATATCCATGGAGCAGGAGAAGAGGGGGAAGCGACGAAGACGAGTCGGACGATCTGATGCCATAGATGGAGATGGGAGGGGAGGACTGTGTTTGAACCGTAAATGGCGTGAAAGAGGGAGGAAAGAGAGTGGGAGCAGCCATCTTGGCTGTGATTGATGGATAGCAATTATGGCAGTCTGAATTTCATGAAAGATGTTGGTTGGAAAGAACAGTCACACATATTCTAGCATTTGGGATTGCTCAGGTTGACATAGGAGGCCGCCTGATGAGCATGATATATGTAGCGCACGGAGGGGCACCCCCTACAGCAGGATGGAGCTGGACGCCATGAATCCACTGGATGCTGGTGCCGAGCTTGATGAGGGGGACCGGTAGCTCAGGATAGCGCCCCGGAATAGCGTATGGAAATAGCCGTTCCATCCGTTGTCTGCACCTCTTGCATTGACGGAAAGCTTGATTCTTGGGCAACGACGTAGGCGATAATGCCGAGCCTATGAGAGAGAGGCCATCAGTTAGCAGCGGTACTTGGCAAGTGGGCATATATGCATGCATGCAGTCAGGATATACCGGTATGCATGCACTTTACCTGGGATTTTCATCGGTGCAGATGCAGATTAGGAATCTGTGGTGAATTCGTGGGTGTTGGAAAGGGCATTTTGTAGTCTCTGCATTTGTAGACAATCAGTCAGAGACAAGAGACCCCGCCAAGGGATCTTTGTTGCAGGTATTGCGAAACAGCGAGACAGAGAGAGGCCTTTTCTGCGAAGATGAGTAAAACAGAAGATGAAAGATGAAAGATGACAAGTCCAAGTTTATTTTCTCCCTCCTCCTCTTTGTTCAGGAGCAGTTGCCCGTGCATATCGATATCGGGTCATCTTGTTGATACTGTCGTTCCTACCCTTATAAACTTGCAGCCAAAAAGTAAAGCCACAGTCGCGATGATGTAACTTTTTCGGTGCCGGCTTCACCATCGGCATTTCTTTTAGCCGCACTTCCCAGGTTCCCTTTCTGCCAATCCAATCGATGCTTTTCATTTTCAACAACAATCTCACACCCTCCCCATCTCATATTCCTCCAGGAAGTTCGAAAACAAAAAAAGAAACGGATCCATCTTCTGCTCCGCATTACCGGCCCCCCTTTCCCTTCCACGGCTGGAAATCTCAAAGACGACGAATCCGCCGGCGAGGAGATCATGAGTTGAAGCGCAGAGCCCATCGTTCCATACTCCGGCCCCACCTACGGCAAACAACTCTCACATGGCTCCGGTCCGTGGCCGCGCAGCCTGCGATGGGTGCAGATCTCGAAAGCAGAAGGTGAGGGCAGAAGGAAGAAAAACGATGTGGGATGTTGTTTAAGAAATCAAGGTTTGCTAATCCATGATCGAAATAAACTACAGTGCGATGAAAAAAGGTATGAGTGAAGATTATCTTTCCTCATGGCGATTTATGGAGACGGTTTCTCTTATTTTCACATGTTCATTCATTGGTTGGCTGACCGAAACCCTCTGCAGGCCGACCTGTTCACGATGTCGTGATATGAAACGGGAATGCGTGTGGCCGAAGCTATACAAGCGGTAAGATGCAGCATCTGTCTCATCTAACCACCAAATCTCCTGAAACAAAGAACTATCAAGCTAATCTATTAATTGATTCCCAGCGGCCCGGCAAAGGGTTACATCGAGGCCCTCGAGCAGCGTCTCGCAGTTACCGAGGCCGTGCTTCTTCAGCTGCTCCAAGTGTCGGGTGACAACGTTCTGCAGGATGCCTTCAAGCATGAACCAAGCAGAAGAACCGATGTTTTGAACATGACATCTGCGGCAGCTACAACAACGGATGCGGCAGGGCGAATAGAGGCCAAGAAGACGGGCACAATCGCCCATTGGGACAACTTCCCTCTGAATACGGCAGACGACGTGAAGCGCTGGGCCGGCGAAGTCCTCGGGCACGGCACTGGTAATCAATCTGGCAACCTTTCCGGCAGCATCGCCACAAACGGTACACCCCTTGAAGAAACGAATCCGACGACGCCGTTTGAATCATACCCCGTCCCATCAGATCCGCTGCCAAAGAGCCTAACCGAGGCGGGCTCGAGAGCCAGCACCGAAGCATTTCCGCCTCGATCATTGGAGCCGATAGCAACAGCTCTACCAACTGCCGCAGAGCCGGCCTTGGGTTCTGGCACAATGTTTGCGAGGGATATGGCGCCACAAGGCGAAGTGTTTGACTTGTCTCAAGATTTTAGACGGCAGTTTGTATGGTAACGTTGGGTAGGTTTTCGTTTTTAAAACAAGTGTACCACTATTCAGCCTTGTACTCGTGGCCATTATTCATATATACAAATATGTTTGCTTTTCAGAGTGTGCATCATCGTGTTTTTTTCTTCCGGAATGAGACTCTTGCCAATAACGAAGTATATACCTGTGCTTTGATAAAGTTG
Organism: Trichoderma sp. 2475; assembly: GCA_038502285.1. Classification (NCBI taxonomy): domain Eukaryota; kingdom Fungi; phylum Ascomycota; class Sordariomycetes; order Hypocreales; family Hypocreaceae; genus Trichoderma; species Trichoderma sp. 2475. The sequence goes on from JARPVV010000018.1 coordinate 965,564, forward strand.
CGTGAAATACTGGCGAATCCCATCTTCAATCCCATCTTCATATCGTAGCCCGTGTACCGTCAAAGTGGTATGAAATAATAATGATAGAAATAATACAGATTTAAAAAAAAATCACAATCACTTACACGTTTAACCTGTCTTCGAAATTTTGCACATAAGTATCCCAGCCAATGTTGTTAAACAACAGCCCCGACGATTCCGGGTTCATATTCTCACTCAGGAACCGCTCCCACTCTCCCTGCTGGGAGAACTGATCTGCGTCGAATCCGAAATCCGGCCCCGTGTACTCCAACACAGGCTGGAAGCTCGGATAGTCCCAGAGATTGTCGCCGCCCATGAAGGCCGTGTCTGGGCCGATGAAGTGGCTGGCCGGATATCCGCTCATGGAGCCTCCCATGAAATTATTGTTACTACTGTTATTCATGTTGGCGCCATTGTTGCTGTTGTTATTGGCATTTTGCTGCTCCACGCGCCTTCGCTTGCTGCGGCTTCCCTCGAGGAGATTCTGGTACGTCGAGAATACAGGCTGGCTCCAATCAGTCAATATGCTGAGTGACGGATCGGCCGATAGAGCTGGATTGATCTTTTCCATGAATGGTTTCGACGTTAATCTATCGAGCAGCATCTTTAGCGTCACGCGGCAGTGATGAGCACTGCTCCAGTTTCGACTCATCATGCCAAGGAGCCGTATTGCGCAGTTGAGATCCCTATGACAAACAAAGTTAGTGAGATAGTTAGCTAATCAAATAGCCACAGTCAGAAAGGCAACTTCAACGGCAAAAGTATCAGACATACAGAACCGTCTTCTCCATTGGATAGAGCTTCAACAGCCCGGCGTAGGCAATGGTCAGCCCAGCCATCCACGCCGCCGACAGCATTCCCGGCCAAGCCACCAGTGGTGAGTCTCCCTGTCGCAGCTTAAGCTTCTTGACGATAGCCCGACTGGCATTCACCGCGGTTTGTAGACTAAACTGAAAATCTGTTCTATTCGTCGGGAGCGACAAAAATGGTCGGTTCATGATGAGAATAAGCTGGTGATATAGAATCGCAAAGGGAGGGCCGTCATGACCCTGCGGCTCTACAAAGATGGATGTGAGCCCCTCTCCCTGAAACGAAGGCGGGAGCGTGTTCCACCAAGCATGGATCTTCGAAGTCATCTCCAGCACCTTGTCCCATGTTATAGATCGGCTGTGTATGGATTTGTGGAAGAGGTCGAGAGCCTGCCCGAGCAGTCGTGAATAGGTTACCAAGAAGCCAAGGATAGATTCGCCCAAGCTTTGTGGCCTATACACAAGCTGGTCTGTGTTGATATTGCCTTCCTGCGTTCCAACGGTGCTGCCGTCAGTGAGGTCCCCGGCAGAAGACATGGATGCAAAGGTTGGATGATCCACTGGCGCATAGGCTTGAACATCTTCTTGTGGTGGCGAGGGGCGCGACGGCGGGATATTCTGAAAAGGCTTGGCCGGATTATGGACTTCTGGCGCACCAGGCAAGCAGACATCGATCTCTTCGTCATTGAGGGCCAAGGGATGTCCAAGTACCTGACTTAGGTGACGATCAATCACATACGCAGACCAAAAGATTCTCTTTCTCATGTCGCAGATGTCGCGGGGCAGCTGGACGTATCGAAAGGGGCATCTGTGCAGACCGCAGTGATACAGAATGCGTGTCATCGCTCCGTGAACTGTCGAGGCCGCTCGTAGAGACATCTGAGTCATTAGATACAGTTCCACCGCCAAGAGAGCCTGTAATGAGGGGATATCATGGCCGCTGGAAAGGACGCCAAGCAGGCTCGTAAGCGCAACAGCAGATTTGATGCGAGACTCTTCGGGTAGTTCCCGTTCTTCTTTTTGGTTGTGATTCGAGTCTGCAATGTTGAAAACGCATTGGAAGATGATGGCCTGGTACACCTTGTTGCGGCGGCTCATCGGCTCTGCCGGAGAACCCCCTGGCTCGTAGAACTGGTTCACCTTTTCAAAGAACGTAGGTCCATGAAGAAAGGGAAGAAAGGGATGCCATCGTCTAAAGTATTCCACCAGGAGCCGCTTCGCAACGGCCGGAGGAGGAGGAATACCCAATCCAGGAGCTGCAATGCCGTAGGATCGTGCCCCTGGGCTCTTGCTCGCATCTTCCGCACCCACGGCACCGTCCCCCAGGCCGTCATCTCCAGCGGCCTCCTCCTGGGCCTTCTCCTCTGCCATGACATATTCATGGGCAGACCCAGGGTCTGGGGTCGCCGAGGCTCCGAGGCCATCTACATCCCCCTGAGGGCGCTTGGTAGCAGAGCCACCAGAGCCCGTCGTTGCTGTTGCAAAGGCCCGGAAGACGGTGTTGGCAAAGAAGACACCGCTGGCACTTCCGATAAACTCGCTCTTATCGGGCCGTAGGGCAATAAATGAGCCGATCTCAATGGGCGGGATCTGCTGCGAGTCTGCGTCCGGAGTCTGACACATTGTTGCCTGTTGGATGTGGTGATTGTTTGCCGGCGTTGTGTAGATGCGTATCAATCACTCGATCAATCAGCCAGTCAGCAGCCAATCAACCATTGATCCATCAGCTTATTCAAACCGATCCAATGGAAGATGGAGAAATGATGACTTTACGTGTGGGTTGACTGAGAGACTGAGAGTCAATTCCACAAGTTTGGACGGCCTAGACAAAAGATGAGAGGGTCAGGTGCGTGCGGCTATACTTTCTACCGGCCAACCGAAGCGTTTACCACTCGCGCAAGAACGTCTAAAGCAACACCAAAAATCAAAGCAAGGAAGTGTATGTTGTTTCTGAAAGGGAAGAATTTGCTTAATTGCTTCTTGAAGTTGAGAAAATGAAGTAACATCAATGATAATTTGTGTATAAGTATGTTTAGCTATTTGGTACGCCCTACAATTTGACAGCGGCACTTGGCATAAAAAGTTGGCTTGTCATGATAAAAGACGTTACATGGTTTATTTTGAAACAAGGAGACTATTCTGCAGAAGAATTGGTGTACATCAGACGCTACATGATTGATGGTATCATATCACCGCCTGCAACTTCTCTCTCTCTCTTTCTCTCTCATACTCGCTCCGATTTTTTTTCCCCTTCCCTCTATCTCTTTCTATTACTTTTTAGAGTGCTTTTTTTCTCACATGAACCCAGATGAGCATACATTTCTCCTTTCACCACCCAAAGAAACCTCTCCGTAGCGCCTCATCATCCTTGGAGCTGTATTTCGTAACTGCCTTGCCATAAGGCTGGAATATTCGAGGGTACCTGTAAGCAGACGCCACCCCCAAGACAATTGACCTCGTTAGGATAGATAACAATGCGACGCATAATTAGAAAATATTGATTGAGACGCCGTCTCAAAATCTTGACATGTTTTTTTGTTCTTTTCCGCTCGTGAAATATCAAATAGTCAATGACCCATAGTCAAACAACAGCAACACTTTCTCTCCCTCATAGCTCCTCCTTAACAGTAGCCTCTTGTCCTTCGCTGGCGGGTTTGGCCTTGGATTGTTCAGCCTCCTTCTCGCCATCACGACTGGCAGCGGCGTCTTCGTCCTTGGGGGCCTCGACGACGACCGCGGCGGGCTCGGCCTTGGCTGTCTCCTTGTCAACACCCTCGACATCAGGGTGGGGTGGAGCGACAGCTCCGGCGATCTCGCTGGGCCAGCCGCCTTCGGGCATGGCAATCTCGTTACCATGCTCATCAACGACGCGCGTCTTGGTCGCATACTTGGTTTCGAACTCAACTTTGCCTTCCAGGGCCTTGACCTGCTCTTCATTCAGCAGGTTTCCGTCCTGGTCCCGGTATTCGATCTTTTCCTCCTTGGAGAGGACCTTCACATCCTGTTGGACGACGGCCGCCTGAGAAATAATAGGCTCCGCCAGAGGCTTTTGGGCCTGGTCAACAACCGAATCCACGACTGGTACTGAAGGAGCAGCGCTTGAAGGGGGAAGTTCAGTCAGAGTATAGCTTTGGTACTAGATATCCAAAACGAATTAGTCATGGTTGCTCATATATGCAATCAAGGTCGATTTATCAAAATCTTCCATTGCCTGGGAGACACTTACGTCATCAAGGAAGGAGTTGCAGTCAAAGTCCCACTTGTCAAAGAGCTTGACGCGAACGCACTCGGCCTTTGTCCAAGGTGAGCCATAAGCCAGAGGGGCAAAGAGAGTGAAGACGGCAGCGGTGAGGACGAGGAAGGAAACGGTGGCAACGCGGTTGATGAGGGTTCCACGGTAACCAAGGGCAGCCGGGATTCTTGCCGTCACAAAGTCAAACATTTGAGCGAGGGCAATGATGGCAAAGTACAGAGCAGGGAAGTAGTGGTGCAAGAAGAGCTGGCGCTCCATCAGGTAGAAGGGGAAGTAGTGCAGAGCCCAGCCGAGGACTGAGGTACCAATCTCATAATCGAAACGCTTGTAAGTGCTGCTCTCGTAGTCGTCGCATCCGCGCTGCCATCGAAGAATTGCTACGGCCTTGAAAATGGCCCAGATCGCAACGACGGCCGTGCTAGACCACCAGATGATGGGGTTGCCAAGGAGATAGACCTGCATGTGGTGCTTCCCCCAGAAGTTGATACCGCGGCGAAGGATAGGCCAAGATTCGGGTCGGGAGTCCCAGGCATGGGAGTCGGTCAGGCCGGCATTTGTCCTCCACATGACTTTGTGGAGCTCCCAGAACTTGCCAAAGAAACCAGGGTTGGCGTAGTTGACCTTTTCGACGTCGTCGCCAAGCAGGGGGTGCTCGTTGTGCTCGACATACCAAACGCTGTTGGGCATGCTGCCACCGCGGGCGCAAGTGACTTCCTGCTGCTCAGAGGCCCATTCGGGCAGCTTGACCTTGTGGGAGAAGAGGGCACATCCGGTCATGACGTGAACCAGTCGGAACTTGGTCTCAATTGTTCGGAGGCGCTCCTTGGCCACGGCTCCCTTGGATTGCTTCTTAACAATCTCAACGCGGAAGTAATCGTTGGCATCACCCTCGAAGCCCTCATAGCCGTAAGCGGACACTTCGTTTTGCCATTCGGCTTCGGAGACCGGGGGGCGCACGTCGTGTGAGTGAAGACGTCGGAAGGTAGGCTGATGGTAGAGGCGGAGAACGGTGCCATCGACGATGTAGTGCGGCTCTGACAGCTTGTCCCATGCGTCAGTTCCGTTGATGGGCTGGCCGTCAATTCCAAGGGGCTGGGTCTGGTTCTCCATGACCCAAACGTTGTTGTCGTCCTTGTGGGGATACAGAGTGATTTGCTGCTGCAAGCTTCCAGTGGGGTACATGAGGGGGTGAGAGTGAAGGTAGCCGCCTTGAGTGTTGACATGGCGAATGGTGACTCGGCTTCCCATGATGACATCGGCGGGGACATCTCTCATGCCCTTGCTGTTAAGAGTGGCCTGGAACTCGGAGCTCATGAATCCGTCACCCTCGCCAGGGTTGGTCAGGCAGAGGAAGTGAATGGCGAACATGGCGAGATAGAAGGTGACGGGGATGATGATGAGGCAGAAGACTCTGGCCATGAAGTGCTTGAACCAAAGACGCTGCGTGTAAGAGTTGAATTAGTCAATGTTCCAGTGCCAATATCAATACCAATTGGAGAGAAAAAGAAGGCAGAAAGGGCCAGAAATACGTACAACAGAGACATTCTTGCTGTCGCCGAGGAGAACCCACAGCTGCACAAGAGTCAAAGATCCGACCCAGGCAATGGTAAACAGGCCAACCCATTTGATGCTTGCGGTGATGCCCAGGCCAAGACCAGACATGGCAAGCCAGAACCACCAGCTGAGCTGGAAAGCCTTGTCGGGTCCTTGTTCGTGCTGGTTGGTGAAGCAAGAGAAGGACATGGCAGTGAAAGCAGTGGCAAAAACCAGGGGAGAATCCAGAAGAATCAAACGAGCCTGAGTCAGAAGGCCGTTTTCTGTATACACAAATCAGTCAGAATTGGCTCTTTTTCGTATTCTTTTTTTTACCTGCTTGGCACAGCAGCGGTAAGAATATGGGGAAGTTGTATAAATGCTCACCAAAGATGATGAAACCAGCACCAAGTACGGCAGTCGTCGTCCGGCAGCCAACAGCCTTCAAAGTCATGAACATGATGGGGGCGAGGAGAATGCCACAGATGGCAGGGAACAGACGCATGGCGACATAGGGGACGCCAGGCTCCAGGTAGTCTTTGCCGATATCCTTGAAATCGAAGTCGCCGTCGAAACCCGCGAGCCAGCCGGTGAGAGCAATGAGCATCTTGGCCAAGGGAGGGTGCACGTCCATGAAGAACCTGCCCTTGATGTACTTGGAAGCGAAGCCGCCAAAGCTAGAGAGAGAAGAAGAAGAAGCTCGCGTTAGCCCAGCACCAACACCACAACCAATTGAGCTGGTTCATACGGAAGAGGAGCAGAGTAACTCACTGGACTTCGTCAAAGACGACGCTGGTGGGCAGGTAGATCTTGTACAGGCGCACAATGGTAGCCAGCACGGTCACTCCCAGGGCCGCCACATAGTCGGGCCCGGGCAGCAGGAAGACGTCATTGTCCTCGACACCGTCAGACTTGTACGAGGCGTTCTTCTTTGCCTTTTTCGACTTGTTCGATGCAGCGGCGGGCGCCCCAAAGGGCTGCTTCTCGGCGACAAGCGGAGGTTGAGGGCTGCGGCCCCGCGCACTCGCTTTCGCCATGGCGAAGGAGATGAGGTCGGCGGGGTGAGGTGTGCGATTCTGCGGCGATTGGAAGAAGAGCGCGGCACTGCCTGCTAGGGGCTGCGTAGAATGTCCACTTCGGACCGTAAATGAGCGTATCGAACGAAGGAGAGGAGGCGAGGTGGTGCAAGGAAATTAATAAAGATGCCTCATGGAGAGAAGAAGCTGACAAAGGGAATCAAGGAAGGAGAAGACGAAGACGCAAAAACCAATTCGGCCGATCAAAGCAGCCGCCGGTCGCAGGTCGCAAGTCGCAGCGCGCAGAAGAAGAATAAAGGGAGGAAAAGGGAGAAGAGGCAAAGAGGTCGTCGTGATTGATGGACGAGACCAAGGGTCAGGGGTGCGAGGAGGAGCTGCGCAACCGTGTGCTTCAGTTCAGCTTCGCGTGTCGCTTCCAGCACTCAATTGTAGCTACAGTGGCCTTAAGCAGCGCTTCGTCCAGCCTTGACGCCACCGGTGCACAGCCATAGCAAGTAGCCGGTACCTGCGACTACTGCTCTGGCGCCATACAAAGGGCGAGTATGCATACATGCCGCTGGTTAATTGAGCCACTCCATTCGAAAAGGCCCCGTTGCGGGCTATAGCCTCGTGTTTTTGCTGGCCCCTTGCCTCTAGGATTGTACTATTGGCTACTAGCACTGAAACAATGCAAATCCCGCCGTAGTCTAGATGTGGCTCGATTTTTGTGTCTTTTACCCAAGGTATCAATTGATGTTTTTCATATTCAATTCTTCAAGTTAAACATGTGCGGCACAAGCATGTACAGGAGCACGTTTTCTAAATGAAGCATTATACATGTATCTGTCTATACCTCGCCTCTGTATCAAATAACAACCCAGCCCGTGTGTCATTTCCGCTGCTCGTAATTGAGCATCTGGACGAACCCTTTTCAGCCGCACTAAGATGCAAAGGGAGCTCTCAATGCGGTTCGGGGACAAAGACCCTGTCGCGCTCTCTCTTTGTATCGCCAAGGTACAGCTTCAGTTGGCAGCAAGCCTCTGGCTACCTGCCAGATACTAGAAGCGCCATACCTTGCCGGTCTACCCCAAATTGATACTATACTGTAGTATTATTAAAAAAAAATTATATTATTAAATTTAATCGCATTCTTTCAAGAAAAAAAAATAAAAGAAAAATTCGTAATAACTCAAAACCTTTTAATTTTCTATTTTTTTTAATCCTTTTTTTTTTTATTAAGTTATAAAGGTTTATTTTTTAATACAGTAATATAGTCAGTTTGGCCGTTATCGACTCACTAAGTTTTTCCGACTCATACCAACATGTATTAAGCTTTATAAATTTCTCGACAGCTCCTCTGCATCAGATGCCATTGATTCTTCGACAAACATCGAATTCGATTCAATTGCTATACACGATACTCGCACTCAGCCTCTCATATCCACCAGCAAAATGACTGCTCCCGCAGAGGGTATGCTCTGGGGCGGGCGCTTTACAGGTTGGCAGTACCCCGCGATCACCAAGCTTCGGGTGCAGTATACTGATTAACCTCACGGATAACAGGTGGTATTGATCCCCTCATGCACCAGTATAACGCGAGTATTTCGTACGACAAGCTCCTATAAAAGGAAGATATCCTCGGCAGCATTGCCTTTGCCCGCGCAAATGCAAAGTCTGGCATTATTTCCAATGACGTATTTTCCAATGCCGAGTTTGTCGAAATCGAGCGGTGTCTCCGGGAGGTCCTGAAGGAGTGGGATACAGATACCTTCACCATAAGGCCCAACGACGAGGATGTGAGGCGCCACCCACACCCACCTCTTGATCTGCTCCCCTTGTTCGAGGCGACTTGGCTTATGCAAGGCGGCCAATGCAATGAGAGTACAGATTCATACTGCCAATGAGCGTCGGCTTGGAGAAATCATCAGCAAGGATATCGCAGGCAAGCTACATACTGGTCGCAGCCGAAATGAGCAGGTTGTCTGTGATATGCGCGTGTGGCTGCGCGAGCGGATATGTGAGCTCGACAACCAACTGGTTGCCTTCATTCAGGTCATTATCGCACGTGCCGAGGCCGAGATGTAAGTCCAACATCCCCTGCTTGATCAGGAATCACCTTTCTGACGTTGCTAGCGACCATATTATGCCTGGATATACCCACCTGCAACGCGCGATGGCTGTAAGGTTTAGCGCCTGGCTCTTGTCATATGGCTTTGCCTTTGCAAGTGACTTGGATCGTCTGCGGGAGACCTTCAAGCGTGTCAACAAGAGGTAAGCATATCTGTGTAAAGCAGTGTGTCCGCTCTAATCTTACTAACATGAGAAAATCTTAGCCCACTTGGTTGTGGCGCTCTTGCTGGAAATGCCGTCAACATTGATCGCGATATGATGGCCAAGGAGCTCAGCTTTGATGGTATACTCTGGAGCTCCATGGGAGCCGTGGCTAGTAGGGATTTCGTTACTGAGTTCCTACAATGGGGCAGCCTGTTCATGGGGCATATCTCAAACTGGAGCCAGGACTTGATCATATTCGTCGTCTGAGTTTGGCTTTGTCAGTGTTGCTGACGCGTATTCTAACTGGCTTCTCGTTGATGCCTCAGGCAAGTACTTCCCGTTCTCTTTGTTTCCCCTGCCTGCTACCCGAAGCGGTTTTCTGCATGTTTGCTACCGAGACATTGGCTTATGACTCTTGAGATATCTGGAATTGGGCTAACAAACTCCCAGAAAAAAATCCAGATGGCCTTGAACTACTTCGTGGCAAGTCAGGACGCTGTTTTGGTCAACTCGCTGGCTTCATGATGACCAGCAAGGCATTGACGTCGACTTACAACAAAGATCTCCAAGAGAGTTGGGAACCTATGCTGGATCATGTCAAGACTGTCTCTGATAGTATACAAATTGCAAATGGTGTCATCTCTACACTCGCAATTCGACCGGAGCGGATGCTAGCTGCACTAGATCCAACCCTTCTCGCGACAGACCTTGCCGACTTCCTGGTCAGGAAAGGAGTGCCTTTCCGCGAGACACATCATATTTCAGGACGAGTGGTTGCGAAGAGTGAGGAGCTAGGTGTTCCAATGGACAAACTCTCACTTGAACAACTCAAGGCTATTGATGATCGATTCACGGACGATGTCATGCATATTTTCAACTACGAGACAAGTGTTGAGTCGAGGTCAGCTAAAGGTGGTACCAGTCGATCAAGTGTTCTAGAGCAGATCAAGGTCCTCAGGGCTATGTTACAATGAGATGAGCAACTGACGAATTGGAAATACTTTGCTTGTATTGCATCAGTGTCACGGACCCAAGTTGTGTAGCGGTTAAACGTAAGAGAGTGCGATGTCGGACAAGTGGTATATGCAGCGACCAAATTGAAGCCCGTGGGCAAAGTGGTACTGTAGCAAATGCAGAATGCGGCATGCACAAGGCAAGGAACGTCATGCGAGATTGACAATGTCGCACAAGCTGCAACGGTACATAGCTTTGAGGAGATGTTCCTCTTACAAGGCGCAATACCCATGCCGTATCCTCCTCGTTAAATTAAGCATTCCCTCAAAGCAGCCTTCTAGACAGGGATGGCAGTCTCCGCCATGGCCAGGGTTCATTCAGGGTCCAGGCCTCGCTACAGGCGCTTTGCGCTACCCCAGACCTAGCGCCACAGACAGCTGTGCCTGAAGCACCGGGCTTGTGGCGCAACATCGACAGAGCTACGGACTAACTTGGCTCCGGCCTCCGACTCAATTCGCAGTTCTGCTTGCATGGCGCCTAGGAAATTTCCAGCAGAGTGAAGCTGCATCGCCGCCGCCAGCTTCCTATTTCGAACCATTTCTCCAACGCCTTTTCTCGTTCAATTTTTGAGGAGAAGCAATAGCAGCAACGGACCCGGATCATTCTCGAGGCTCATTATCTAATCATCGAAAATGGCTGCGGAAGCGGCAAACGGAGGTGCGTCAAACGCGCTTGACGACATCAAAGCTCCTGCTGGCGTCGTGCTGCCGCCGCGCGAGATTCGGAATATCCTCGAAAAGACGGCCGGGTATGTCGCACGAAACGGCTCGGTATTCGAAGACCGCATCAGAGAAAAGGAGCGCCAGAATCCCAAGTTCAGCTTCCTGAGTCCCGACGATGCGTACCATGCCTACTACCAGTGGCGACTGAGCGAGATCAGAGCTGGTCGCGGCACCGATATCGCGGCCGGTCGAGTTGGCGAAAACATCACGCCTGTTCCCGAAAAGCCCAAGGGCCCGCCGAAGCCCCCGGATTTCCAATTCTGTGCTCGAATGCCTCACATCAACCAGAAAGATTTGGATGTGATACGGCTGACGGCGCTTTTCGTCGCCAAGAATGGACGGCAGTTCATGACACAGCTGGCGCAGCGCGAAACCGGCAACCCCCAGTTCCAATTCTTAATCCCAAACCACACCTTCCACAACTTCTTCCAACACATAGTCGATCAGTATACGCTGCTTCTGCGGGCGAGCGGGCTCGACGGCGAGGGCGGCAAGCTGCAAGAGGAGCAAACTGCGGAGCTGGAGCTGAATATCAAGGACAAGTTTCACGTGCTTCAACGAGCAAAGGAAAGGGCTGAATATCTCAAATATCAGGAGACGGAGAGAAAGAACAAGGAAGCTGAAGAAGAGATTGAAAAGGCCGAGTTTGCTCGCATCGACTGGGGAGACTTTGTCATTGTCGAGACCATTACATTTTCAGACGAAGACGACAACGCCAATCTGCCTCCACCCACAACTTTGGGTGAGCTGCAGTACGCTTCGTTGGAAGATAGGAACAAGGCATCCATTAGTGCCAATTTGCGGATTGAGGAAGCCTTCCCTGGCGAAGAGGATATTATACAGAACGGAGCCTCCTTTCCCTTGCCTGTACATACCGGTTACGCACCGCAACAGCAAGCACAGACACCACAGCATGCGCCTTCACCAGTACCGGTTTACGGTGCCGCAGCACCACAGCAATCTGCTCAGGAAGAGGAAGAGCTGCGGAGAATCCAAGAGAGATCTGCGGCGCAAGCTCGTATGCAGCAGGCACAATCAGAGGCCAGGGGTGGTCTTGGCCCAATGAAGATTCGGGAGAACTACGTGCCCCGAGCAGCACAAAAGGCGGCAAGCAAGCAGGGCACACAGATGGCGTTGTGCCCCAACTGCAAGCAGCAGATTCCTCTAAACGAGCTGGAAGCGCACATGAGAAGTAAGTTTCAAAATCCTTCAATCATACAGTTCAACGTGTAGCTAACCGAAATTTCCCTCCTCTTCTTCTATAGTTGAACTCTTGGATCCCAGCTGGAAAGAACAAAAAGCCAAGGCTGAATCGCGCTATGCCACGTCCAACATGTCTCATGTAGACGTTGCCAACAACTTGAAGCGGCTTGCCAGTCAGCGAAGCGATGTCTTTGACCCTGCAACAGGAAACGCTCTCTCAGAAGACGAACAGGCAAGGAGAAAGAAGGCAGCCGTTCAAACTTTTGACGGTCATCTAGAGGGAAAGAGTGAAGCTCATCTCAACCACCTTCAGAATGTTAACGTCGACGAGCAGATTCGTGCAATCCACCAAAAGTTTGCAACCAAGAAATAATTCATGGCAGGCAACGAGTTTAACTTTAGCTAGCAGTTATACTTGAAAAGGAGTATAGCAAAGGAGGGTAGTTCCAGCCAACTCGTTCGTTTCAAAGGTACAGCACCTCCAGCGATCCCGTACATTACAGAGATGTCGCAAACGGTCCGATTTTTCCAATGAAAGATTGTGCTTTATACAAAGATATGGGTGTTTATGGAATTTTTGTTAACATGGAGTTTGAAACCTCAAGGTGAGGCGATTTTGATTGTTCTTTTTTACATGATTTCAGGAGCTCATTTACCAATAGCTGCTTTAAGAGGGCATGCTGTGTACAAGTTTCGCAGCATGAAGAATGATGAAGAAATACCAAACTATGTACCGGGCAACACAAGGCTATTCAAAGCAAGTAGCTCTAATTACAGACACTTACTGTTGGTTATATACCCTCAATTTTTTACCAACTGCTCAGTCGAAGGGGGCATCAGCTGTGGCGCACTCGGCATAAAAATAGTAGCGACTGTTGCGAGCAAATAAGGAAAGGAATCAATTGGAAACTACAATCAAGTGTCAACACTTTATATAGTTGGTATAATGTACAATCCCTAATTATACAAGAAAGCAGAGAATGATTTATCCTGCTTTCAAACATGGGTTTTCTCAAACAGTATTATTTATACCAAGTGATTCTGTTCCCCTCTCTATTATATAAACCAGTATCTGGTATTTGAATGGCTACTGCCAAGCTTTCTGTCAAAATGGACAGCGAAATTAGGTTATGCTGTCTGATGCTAATAAAGCTGATTGCTCGCCAAAGCTGAAAGCTGAGAGTCCTCCCCTAGAACTGGTGGGGAAGGCAGCTTGGCAGCTTCCTCCCCCACGTGAACAGCAGCAACTGCAAAAACCCCACCTTAAGTCAGCTTGCCTGTGCCGCGATTGTGCAACAGCCCAGGTAGGGAAAAGCAGTATTTATCTCGTCACTCTCCACCTTTTCACTCCAAAGGTGGTGATCACACGAGCGAGCGCATTTTCCCAGCAGCACCCGACAGGCTTCCAAGGGGGGAGAAAAGCCAAAGCTAACCCACCCTCCGCCTTTGTCTTGTTTTCATCAACCTGCATACACGTCATACCTAGGTCCTCAGCCTCGCCCGCTTCTTGGTAATCAGGACGGGCCAAGGCTGATCCTCGCAAAAGCGGCAACCGCATCTCCTCTCTGAAACCTCATAGCCCGTCGACTTCGATACCACCGCCAAACTGTCGGACTCTCAGGACGCCGGGCAGGCGGCCCGCAAATCGCCGGATCTGCATCGGCCCATTCTGCAGTCCATGCCAGACACGCGGCAGCAGAGCTTTGACGAGATTTATGGGCCCCCAGAGAACTTTCTCGAGATAGAGGTAGGCGGCATGAAGATAGGATATGCTGTTTGAAATTATGAAGCTTGAGGAGATGTCCAGGAGAGGGGAAGAGTTCAAAAGATGTGGAAAGAAAAGGAACAACACTACAATCCAAGGCATGGCTAACACCTTCTCCTTTTCCTCTTTGGCGAACAGGTACGGAATCCGCGAACACACGGCATGGGACGCTCCATGTACACCGACTACGAGATCCTCTGCCGCACAAACATCCCCGCCTTCAAGCTCCGCCAGAGCAGCGTCCGCAGGCGTTACTCCGACTTTGAATATTTCCGCGACATCCTCGAGCGCGAAAGCGCCCGCGTGACGATCCCGCCTCTGCCCGGCAAGGTCTTCACCAACCGCTTCAGCGACGATGTCATTGAGAACCGGCGGGCAGGCCTGGAGAAGTTTCTGAAGATTGTGGTTGGGCACCCGCTGCTGCAGACTGGGAGCAAGGTGCTGGCGGCGTTTGTTCAGGGTATGTCCATCCTATGCCGAATTCTAAAAAAGCAAACTTTTTTTTCTGTGCAGAAGAGGAACTAACTAGAGGTGAAATCAATACAGACCCCAACTGGGATCGTAATGCGTGGTGAAGGAAGTTCTTTGGCTGAGATGGCTTAAATTCTTTGGGGGGGAGGAGACTGGAGCTACCTATAATATATATCCCAGGCCAAAAGGAAGGCAGTACGTCGAATTAAGCGAAGTTTCTATTGTGCTATATCAGCCATTGTTGACCACAGTAACATGCAATGTTTGGCAAATCAAACTCTGATATAGCGCTTGTAAGATGGAGGAGACCAGTTACGTCTGGGGCGATTCTACAATACTTTGCGTTCTTCTCTGTTTGAGCTAGTCTTGCCCTATCTTTCCTCCCGGCTCGAATTCCTGTCCTTCGTCTATTTCATAGTCAGCAGTGTTTCGATTTGTATTAGTGTGCGGCTTTTCTCTTCTTCGAAGTAGCAATTCGGCTAAATATTGTTGGAACTGCAATACGCAGGAATCATGACTCTTCGCAGTGAAAAGAGTAATAAAAGCAACGTGGGCGTCTTACACCTAGCAACATCCATTCTACACATCAACAATTCAGAGGGGGAAAAAAAAACTGTAATTACTCATCTAAGAAGCATTCTCTTCAAAGTTAGCCATCTTACATGTATCGAAATGATTTATCCTTGTTTTCGCAAAATCTACAGGGTAGGGCGACTGCAGGTTGTATGCAGTGCTACCTCACGATAGGCAAACTTCAGCGACCTCACCTCGCATTATCAAGATACCGACATCCACGCCCAATTAGAGCACATCCTTCTCTCTTCAGTAAAAGATTGTCGGCCCCGAAATTCGGTCCCGGAGTATTTGTGGATTAGAGGGCCTGGCTCGAGACAGCGATTCCTGTTAGGCAGGCCACTTTTGGTGTAGAGATCCACAACGATGTCATACTCTTGGCGCTATGGCTACTAAACCTTTCTTCGAATTTTTTTCCCCTTGCGCGAGCAGAAGAAGGGCAAAAATTCGGCCAATGACAGTTGACTCTCTCCAAGCGATGAGCGGCAAAAGGAGAAGATTATCGTGAAAAAATCTTTTTGTGAAAAATTCCTGGCGGTGAGTTGGCATAAGTGGCGTGAGCAAGGTGGATAGTTGATACATAATTTTTTTCAAGGTTAGAGAACTGCCAAGAAATTGAGGCTCAGGAACCTGCATGTGAAAAATGTTCCGTATTCAGCAATACGAAAACAATGACAGAAGCAGCTGTATAGCGATAGTCATGCGTGAAAATCTCGAGTTTCAAGGCTTCATTTGGCAGTGACATGCTATGTGGTTGACAGATGCATGGAGAAGGGTCAGAGGGTCTCTCTTCTCCGCCTCTCTCAACCCCATGGGCATAATATAGACTACCACAACTTACTCTCCATCTCCAGAAAAACGCAAAGCTCGCCTTTGCGAAATAGCCACGTGCGGCAAAAGGGCTTCACAGTATAAAACGCCCTCCACCAGCACAGCGTGGGAACACGCAAAAGGGAAACCCGCAGCCTCACCTATCCCTTCCAATCTCGGGGTTTGCAGCCCGAGCTTGCATGTGCTGATCGACAGTCAAACCTCCTCTCCTGGGCAGTCGCACGAATCAAACCGGCGGGGGAAGACATTTTCTAGTATGCATATTCGGGTTCCATCGCGAATGACTCGGTCTTTCCAGAAACGGGCCACAAGTGCTGACCTGAGGGAACATGAAAACTGGAACCTCTGGGCCGTCAGTTTGGCGTAACGGACTGGTATGCTGCCGGCCGCGAGTTGGAGCTTGTTTGTTGGAGAGCAAGATGTATAGTAGATACGTGTATATCGTAGCCGCGCCGGAGTATTTAGAGAAGCTATAGTAAGTACCTGTATTTGCCGCGTCTAGTATCAAGCCAAGCTGAAAATCGCCGCAGGGATCAGGTATTTGTATTTTTTTATGGGATAAGAATTCATCAATTAGCAGCTAATCGGAAGCTTCTGATGCAAAGAACCTTGGCGATTGTGCATAGACGTGCATGCCGCATTCCGCATTCCAACCGACAGCGCGGTCTCCATCACACCGCGGGCTGAAAACGGAAAACCACTCAATAGGGCTTGACAATCTCCATCTGGGCGCAAAAAGCGTGAAACATTTTTGAAGATCGTTAACAAAAGGAAAAAGAAAAAACAGCTGCTTTCCGTTGGCCGCTGCATCTCAGGCAATCACACCTCTGTGGCTCCAATTTCGATCGTCATGGTGACCCACCCCTCGTGGGTTTCTCAGGCCTCTTCTCCTCTCGTAAATCTGGCTCAATACGACGATCAACTCGGCTCTGTGCAAGGAAAATGATGTCATGTGGATAAGACGTTGTACACTGTATAACAAATCAAGGATCATGTCCGAGTTGTGATGGAGATTTTGTCACAGTTCGCCGCGAGCAAACGGTTTCCTGGCGGTTAATGGTTTAGTATGCAGTCAAGTAGTTGTATAGGCGTGTCTGCAACCGAGGGCCATGTGAATATTTAAACAATGGTAGACCCCATGTTTCCTCCAGATCTCTCTTTGAATCCTGTAATTCTTCTATGCCTCTTTTCTTCCTTCTGCGTGCCATAAGACATACCTTGTGTTTGGTTGTCTTGAGATAATCCATCATGGCGCCTCCCAAGTTTGCTGGCCTTTCAGGCCGGCCACTCTCCTTGACCGTCTCGACCGTTGCTACCATGGCTTTCCTTCTCTTCGGATATGACCAGGGAGTCATGAGCGGTATCATCTCGTCTCCAGTGTTCAACGACTACTTCCCCGAGACCAGAGACTCAACCATGCAGGGTCTGGTAACAGCCATCTATGAGATTGGTTGTCTGATTGGTGCCATGTTTATCCTTGCCGTGGGAGATTTGCTCGGCCGCCGAAAGGCCATTATCCTCGGTGGAGTCATTATGATCTTTGGAACCATTATCCAAGTCACTTGCATGAAAGGCCATGCCCAGCTTGCACAGCTAATCATTGGCCGTATCATCACCGGTGTTGGCAACGGCATCAACACTTCAACCGTCCCAACGTACCAGGCTGAGTGCAGTAAGACATCCAACCGTGGTCTGCTCATCTGCATCGAAGGTGGCATCATTGCCTTTGGCTCGCTTATTGCCTACTGGATCGATTATGGCGCTTCATACGGACCTGACGACCTGGTCTGGCGATTCCCCATTGCTTTCCAGATTATCTTTGCCCTCTTCTTCTGCACAGCCATGATCTGGCTCCCCGACAGCCCCAGATGGCTTCTCACCCACGAGCGTTATGAGGAGGCTGAAGTCACCATTGCTGCCCTCCGTGGATATGAAGTCGACAGCGAGGAGACCAAGGTCGAGCGAGACATTATTCTCGACTCCATCAGAGCCTCAGGCTTCGCGGGCCAGAAGAGCACGCCCATCAAGGCCCTCTTCACCAACGGCAAGACTCAGCACTTCCGACGCATGTTGCTCGGCGCCTCATCCCAGTTTATGCAGCAGATTGGTGGCTGCAACGCCGTCATCTACTATTTCCCCATTCTGTTCCAAAACTCCATCGGCGAGACTCACAACATGGCCATGCTGCTCGGCGGTATCAACATGATTGTCTACTCCGCCTTTGCCACCGTCTCTTGGTTCATCATTGAGCGGGTTGGTCGTCGAAAGCTCTTCCTCTACGGCACTGCTGGCCAGATGCTCTCCATGATCCTGACGTTTGCGTGTCTGATCCCGGGCAATCCCTCTGCCGCCAAAGGAGCAGCCGTCGGTCTCTTCACCTACATCGCGTCCTTTGGAGCCACCTGGCTTCCGCTGCCATGGCTCTACCCTGCCGAGATCAGCCCCATCAAGACCCGTGCGAAGGCAAACGCTGTTTCGACATGCTCAAACTGGCTCTTTAACTTTTTCATTGTCATGATCACCCCCATCATGATTTCCAACATTGGCTGGGGAACTTATTTGTTCTTTGCCATTGTCAACGCCTGCTTCTTCCCCATCCTGTATTTCTTCTACCCAGAGGTATGTAACAGTCCAGTCTGCCAGAAATATCATCGCAGCCTCGCTAACAGCCGAAATCATAGACCGCAAACCGATCTCTGGAGGAGATTGACATCATCTTTGCCAAGGGCCACTCTGAGAACATTTCATATGTCAAGGCCGCCAAGGAGCTGCCTTATCTGTCTCATGACGAAGTCGAGGAGTACGCCATTCGATACGGCCTGGTCGACAGCGCAAGCCAAGGTGCTGCAGGCAAGGAGGACAAGTCGAGTGAGAGGGGGAGCTCCAGCGAGAAGGGAAGCTCGAACGAGAAGGAAATCGGAGGAACCGACTCCGACAAATGATTTATGAGATACCAAAAAGAAAGGAAAAAAATGAATACCCATAGAGGATAGAAAGGCTAGAAGATAGAATGCTAAGCTAGACTTGGCTCATCTCAGCGAAATAGAGATCCGGCTGCTGGAATACCAACCAGGCCGTGAATCAAATCATCTTTGCAACGTACTGGAACAAGTGTTGATGAGAGTTGTAACGAAGCCAAATTAGAGAATTGTTGAAGTGGTAGAAAAATCAGACAGTGAGACAGCCACCGCCGTAAGGAAGCTCGCTGGCTGCTGCACTCAATTCGTTAGCGCACCTCGAAGCTTACATACAGCTATACTCGTATTTCCCGTAACCAACTCGCCTGTCGGCCAAAGAGGAATAGGTTCCAGAGAAGAAATGGTAATACAGCCAGTCATTTAAGAAAGATACGACTTCCAAGGTTGTTAACAAGAATCACTTTCATCGTAAATAAACCACTGATATAAGAATAGTTAATATAAAACAGGTTTCGGAGGTATAACTTGATTATCAAAATCTAAAGTCCTAACAAGCGTAGATTCAACCAACTAATAAGAACGATATCACCAGCAAGTTGGCCATAAAAAAATAAAAAAATCAGGTTCTGGAGGGAGTCGAACCCTCGCTGCTGGAATGATCGAAATCAAAATCCAAAGTCCTAACCGTTAGACCACAGAACCTTTAATAATACGCTAGTTGAAATAAACTATATAGTGATAATTCTAGCGTAATCACAGGTATCTTTATTGCATCTTGCATGACCGAATCGTGTCGCTT
Source organism: Trichoderma sp. 2475 (assembly GCA_038502285.1). Classification (NCBI taxonomy): domain Eukaryota; kingdom Fungi; phylum Ascomycota; class Sordariomycetes; order Hypocreales; family Hypocreaceae; genus Trichoderma; species Trichoderma sp. 2475. The sequence continues at coordinate 984,766 of JARPVV010000018.1, forward strand.
CTCATTGACAAACCTAGCTCTATCTCTTGCATTTAATTAGACCACAGAACCCTTAATAATACGCTAGTTAAAATATATTATATAGTAATAATACTAGCGCTGGGCCACTAATGCACTTCTTGTGACAGTCGCAGATTTCTCGCGTCTTATATGACCGAACTATATCGCTTCTCATTAATAGACCTAGCTTTATCTCCTGCTTTTAATTAGACCACAGATCCCTTGTAAGACACGCTACCTAAAATGAGTTATACAAGGCTAGGATGTTTACGCACTTTGTTTCAAGAATCACAAATCTCTTGCCTTCAATCTGTCTGTCTTCAGATTTGCAAAACTCGGCTTTAATTCTTTAGAAAGTGTTATATAGACAATCGACCTATGCTTATTAGCTATCTAAATGCCATATAGCATCCATTCAATGTCAACATCTCTCTTCTCTCAAACTCCAAAACTCGTCAAGATATAATAAATCATAATAGTACACAATTGGGACTCATAAGTAATTAAAGCAACACCAAAATAAGGAATCATTAACGCCAAGCCAACTCCCCATTACACAAACTCCATCCGCAATCCAGGATTCTCCCGATGAAGCACCGACTCCACCACGTTCGACAGCAACGTCACGAAATTGGGCACATCAACGGCCTCTGTCTTGGTGTCATGCGCGGCCAATCGGTGCTTGGCCATGTTCTCAGACGCACAGCGTTGTGAGCAGAACAACGTCAGGCGTCCCGAGTTTACGCACTGCTTGCACACAAACACCTCCAGGGCAAATGCATCATCCATGATGACATCTTCCTCTTTGCCGGCGCTGCGCTTCTGGATGCAGCTGTCTCCGCCGTCACACTTGTGTGCTTCGTCGACATGTTTGCCCTAGAGAATCAGAGTTAGTTGGAGGTTGCAAGCAATTGGTGTACCTGGAGAGCCATAAGGATACATGTACATACGTGTCCAGCGTCGAAGCACTCTTCTGAGCAGTAGACTGTGAGCTTCTGGCTGCCGCCCATCTGTGTGATTGTCTGGCATACAGTGCAGGAAAAGACGTCGTTTGCAGCCACGACTTTCCCGCACGTCGAACAAGGGGGCAAATCGTAGAGTTCATCGCCTGCCACCTGGTCCTGAGCTGTTTGAGCCTGGCTCTTGGCCTGCTGCTTCTTGTTCAGCTCATCGGCCATCCTGGCCCTCCGGAGGTCGTCAAGCCGTGCCTGGAAAAACTCTCGCTGCGGCTGCATCGTCTTGTTCTCCTGCGCATCCTTGACCATCTTGCCGATTATCCCTTCTATGCTCATGTCCTCGTTGGAGGTAAACTCGTCCAGATACGGCTTCGAGTCCTGGACTGGCTCACCCGTCTCTCGATTCATGAAGAACTCCCCAACATAGAGATTCCGGAGGGCAGCCGCGTTTCCCTCGGCAGCTTCGACGCTGGCCACAAACGAATCGACCCGTTCGGCCCAGTCGGGCGGCTTGCCAATCCCTCGCCAAATCATGCTCACCACCTCGTCGCGTGATCGGTCCGGATCGTCCAGCATGCCTCTCAGCTCGTCCTGGATGAAGGGGTCGTCGCAGACAACGAGAAACTCGGGGTGCTTCCGCAGTATCCATCGGTACCAGGCCTCCTTCTCCGACTCTATCCGCGCCTCGATCTTCTTGAGGCCAATCTTGCGGTCCTTCGCGTCTGCAAAGAGTTCTTCCAGCTCCTGGTGAAACGCTTTCCTATACGTGAACCATTCGCGATCCTGACTCCCGCTGTACCGCTGGCGCATCCTCTCCAGCACCCGGATGTAGCATCCTGTGCAGTCTGAAACGTGTTTTTTGCCACATCCGCTGGCGCACGAGGGCCTGAACTCCTCGATTTGTTCCGAACAGAGCCGCCTCTGTTTCCTGGCCGCGATGAGCTCCGTCCAGTGTTCCGGAGCGGTTGCTGGCTGAGCCATGGCTGTGATCTGGCTCCCAAAGATGCAGAGGAGAAATCCTGCTCCTCCAATTATATCTAAGAACCGCTAAGAAGAAATATGTAAAAGAAAGAATAAAAGAAGCCCTGTTAAAAATGAAAGATGTGTCTTGAAGCTGCCGCTTCCCTCTCCCGGTTGACGCGCCAAGATTCACTCTCAGTAGCTACTGAGAATCCAGCGCAAAAGCGTCGACTGAGTAAGCCGAAAAAGAAACACAGCTAACCCAGCTAGAGACCCCCAGAAAAAGCCCAAGAACCAAGCCGTCCAGCGTTGAAAGAAGGAAAAGAAGGGGTATAAAAACACGTCGATGCGCCGAGAAAAGAAGAATGGGAAAGCCGGTTTGGTACAGAGATTGATTTTTCGTTGCTCTGAGAGGTACCTGGTAGGTCGCAGTGCACAACAACCGTGAGTGCGTCAACACGCTCGCTGACCTCATCTTGCAGCAAATACAAGCTGCCGACGTCTGGCCGAGCTTTAAGCGGAGATGATCCGGCACAATCTCGTCTAAACTCAGCTGCGGCTGACTGTACCTGCTGCTTTAATACGCATCTTGAAGTAAGCCTTGATAGCTGCAACGCCAATTTTTGGTCTCAAACCGTGTTTAATATACAATTGACATCAAATTCTCTAATAAAACCATCTAGCCTTTACAATGGTAAGAATCTAGACTTTAATCATATCTGCGAAAACCTCCAACGCATGCATTACTCGTGCTAATTCTGCCCTCTTCAATAGGCCGACAAGCTTCGCAATCAACAAGAGCTCGAACGCCTCCAGGCCAAATACATCGGAACTGGCCATCCCGACACCTCCAGCTGGGAGTGGCGGACAAATATCCAGCGAGACACGTACGCCTCGATTGTCGGCCACCGACCTCTTCTTTCCTACATCTCGCTGGCAGAAAACGAGCCTCTGACCAAGACGCGGGCTCAAATGATACGGGTGTGTACTTGTTACGCCTACTCGCAGTTGAAAATCTCTTTATTTGCTAATATTCATCATTTGACGGACAGAAAATGGTTCAGCCAAGCGGACCTCCACCGCCGCGAGAAGATTGATTGCAAGCAATAACTCCTAAAGCGCTCCACGATAACTGAAGACGCAGCCAACGACGGCAAGATCAGAGTCTTTTCCAAAGATGTATGTACACATTTGCGGATGAGACTGGCGTTATAGAACGGCAGATTCGCACGACAAGATACCCCTTTCATAATTAAACAGCAACTATAGTATCCCAGGCAGGGTTAATAGAAGACATTGGCATAAACCACGAGAAGAAAAAAAGAAGGAGACAGAAAGAGCGAAAGACAGAGATTGAAAGAAACAAACAGAGTACAGGGTATTACATGGGTTCTAAGAATCGTCACAAGCACCAACCCGGTGCCACCAACATGGCGTATGTTATGCGCCGTTCGTCATGTTCACATCGTTACCGTCCTCCCCCTCGCCATTTCCGGGCTGTTTGCTCCTCAGCCCCAGGCTCGACCGCAGTTTCTTATCAAAGGCCGCGTCTTCGGGATGGCCATACACCTCGCGCACCAACCCCATGACGCCGTCCAGGCCGATTTCCTCCTTGGCTCGAGGCCCGACATGCCATGTGATGGTCTGGTCGCCCTCGTAACCGACTGGCGGCCGGTCCACCTTTTTGATTACATAGCCTTGTCTCTCCAGCTTCTTGAGCACGACCTCGGTCCGCTCGCTGGCCAGCATTCGATCGGCGTTGAGGCGCATGAGGGACCGCTGCAGCTTCTGTTCGCTGAGTTCGCCTCCGTTCAGCCATATCAGCGAGACGAGCAGCGTATAGAATCCCATGTATGTTGCTTCTTGTTCTGCGCTCGGGGTTTTCGATGGTCGGAGGATCGATGCGCTTCGGTACTCTTCTGGTAACGCGGAAGAGAGGACATAGGCACCGGAGCCAGACCTTGACTGCGAGTTTGATTTCATAGCTGTCGATTTTTGCACAATTAGCTCCAACCGTTCTCAGAAACAGCTCTATAGACCAAACAACGGCTTCAAAGTTATTACCTTGTCTCTTCTCATGCAGCGTCATTTTCTCTCGGACAGGCAGCTCGCGCAGCTCCATCCCCCAGACCGCTCTCAGTTGGGTTTGCGCCAGCTCGAATATTCTCCTAAATGAACGACTTTGCTTTCCGAGGACTACCACCACGGCTCAGTCAGTTGACCATCTTCTCTCCCTTGCTTGCGCATCCTCACCTCGCTCCTTTATGCCGTCTCTCCGTATCGGCGTTCTCGAGTACTCGCAGGCAATCGCATATCGAGCCAGCTTCTTGGCCAACTGCTCGTCGACTCTTGAGGTTGCGCCGTTCATCTCCACATCATCGTCTGACGGTTCCTCTTCTTGCTCCGTCTCCGAGGCCTCGATATGCGGGCGCTGCCTTGGTCGAGCGTCTTCGTCCGATTCACCGTCGTCTTCCACCTAATCAATCACATGCGCTTGTCAAAAGGGATGAACATGGAGACGAAACAGGCTGTCGACAGCGGACCCACCGGACGGCGTCTCCTCTGTGAAGGCGGCATGACTGGGCGTTCAATTGGTGTCGATTGGATCTTCTAATCTCAGATCTGGTAATGTGAATCGCAGTGGAATCAGGAATTGCGTGAATGAACGTGGGGCTCGAGTGCCATCAACGCGCTACTGAGGGCCGCAGCGCGTCTGATTCATTGCGTAGGCGGGTAAAGTGGCCGCAGCGAAAGCTTTTATCGGCTATCGATAACGGCTTATCTGCAAAATTCCATATCGCAATGTACCTGCATCGTACCGTATAGTATCGTCTCTGTATTGCCAACTCTGTGAGCTCTTCCCAGGATATCCCGCCGCATCGCATTTCATGTAGCCTCTTTTTTCCGCTGCAATTCGCATCTGATTTGCCGCATCAATGCTTTCCCGAGCGGCCAAGGCTCCGCGCGTCTATTGGGCCAACCGACTGGCCTCGTCTATCTTGCGTGAGAGAACAACGCTAAGCCATTTCTACGGCCGTGAAGATTGGCTCCAGCAGCGATGCTACAGCTCCGACCCCGTCATCCACAGCAAAGAAAGCGTGGAGGCGCTGATATCGGGGAGAATCAGCACCAAAGAATTCAACAAATCGCTTCAAAAGGCATCCAAGAAGCCGTCTCGAAGGGGGTCCTTTCGCCGCGGCAAGGGTGCTGGCAACAGACGCCGTAACAGGGACGAAGAAATACCCGACTGGGGCCTTGCGACAGCTCCAAACGATACGAATGTCAAGATAGAAGCAAAAGCAGAAGTTGTGCAACAGTTGCTAAAAGGGAAAGAGACTACAGAAAGGGTTCCAGAGGCTCAAGAAGCTCAAGAGGAGGAGGAGGAAGAGGAAGAAGCTCAAGATGCGCTTGCCAAGGCACTCGCAGAGGAGGCGGATCGGTTAGAGCAAGCGGAAGCTGAAGCACAGTATGAACCAACTGCTTCAGACTTCATTCCACTTTCGGAATTCGATCAATTCAAGTCAGAAGAAGGAAGGATTAAACCCAAACCAAGTTTCCAGGACGAACGCATCCAGTCTAGGAGCGTCACTGTTGCGGCTCTTGGGAAGCAGATTGAGGCCATCATGTTGAAGAACCCCAACGAAATGAAGAAACCAAAGAGACCTGCGCGGAGGATCCAGGACAAGGCGCCAGAAGCCAAAGTAAAGCTCGATGCCGAACGAGACCTCATGATGGAGGAAGTCGAGGAGAGCAACGAAGAGGCACTGGAAGCTGCGTTGAAGCACATTGGCGACCTGCGGCCTGTCGATCGGACAATCCTACCCATGAAAGATTTTGACGCTCTGGCGAATACCCTGTTGGATGGCTTCAAGTCCAGCCAGCTCACCAGATACTACAACCGGGAACGCCTGACGGCACACAACCAAAGCTTACAGAAGCCGCCTTCATATTCTTGGATTGATAACCTAAGCCCCTGGGAGCCCGCCAAACCCGACCATTGGGGGCCTCTGAGGCCTAAGCAGCGCCAGGTGGTTTTGATTATGCAAACCATCTGGAATCTTGAGGTCAAGGAGCAAGTCGAAGGCCTTGGCAGGACTCTAGTCTGGCTGGAGCCTCGCATCTTTCAGCTGATTGCTCGTAAGTCTTATATATGAAAGACTAAACTTTCTTTACCACATTAGACCAACCAGACTTGCTGACACTCCCCCGTCCTTTAGCTCCCAAGAGCACCATCCTAGAGCAGGTCTCGAAAGACTTCTTGTACGAATCCAACAAGGAGAAGATTACCGCAAGCTTCGATGACTGTCGGATCAATATTTATGCCCAAAAATCGACTATCCCCGTCATTCTCTCCCATCTTGACGAGATTGTCAAATCGATGCGTCACCAGAAGATTTCCTCTACTCACGTTGAAGAAAATGACCTGGACGAGCAGCTACTCAAAGAGCTGGAACAAATTACAAAGACCCATATCAAGTATAACAAGGGGGATAAAGTATGCTTTGAACCCGCCCCATTCATTCCTCTCTTTGCAGAGCTAATATGATAAAACAATAGGAGCTTGAAATCTCATGGCTTGAAAGTCAAATTCCATCTTCATCGCCCGAAAGCATCAAGAACATAGAAACCCCCGCTGATATCGCTCTGCGGCTACTACTGGAGCAACCGAGCAAAGACGATCAGAACAGCGTGCATATCATAACGCCATCGGAAGTTGACAAGGCCAAAGATGGATCTTTCATTATCCATCACAGAGAACGCAGAAGTATGCGCTGGAAAGATAAGCTGAAGCCGTGGTCCAGATATGTTCATCCCGTCGGCCAAACTGCCACCGCAACGGACGATGTCTTGGAACACCTACTTGAGGCAACTTCTTTACCCGTGTCGTCAACTTCCAAAGCAAAGAAAGAAGCTGGATTGGCAGTTACGACGGCATCATTCGGACAAGTACTCCACGGCAAGAGTTCCCGTACAGCGGTTGCCATGGCAAAACACCGCCGACTTCTCTCTCCAGTCCTCCCTCACCCTGCATCCTTTACCTCCATTACGGACGAAGATAAGCCTCTGACACAGCGCACAACCATCACCCTCAATTTTTCTCCCGACCCCCAACATCATACCAAAGACTCAGGCTCCACGCTCCCCAGCGTCCAACTGCAGCTACCTGTTGATCCCGTCACCGACATTGCCGACTCTTCTCTCCCCTCTGGTTCGAGTCTCTTTGGCGTTGCCGCCCATTCCGTCAGCGACATCCTGCTGCCCAGCGAAAGCGTAGACATTCGCCTGACGCAGCAACGTCTCCTGCCGCTCGACACGAGCCAAGAACCCGTCAAGGAATTCCTATCTCACTGCCAGTTCGACCTTCCAAAAGGCATACTGAGGACACCCAGCAAAATCACATTCTCCATCCCCAAAGCATGGGCCGCCGACCCAAAGGCAAAACGCAAGCCTTCCAAAACGGCCACTATAAACGCCCCGTACATCTTTATGGGACTGGAGACGCATCAAATTGCCGAGTTCGAGTTTCATGGCCACACTCTGCGCTACGATGGCATCGATGCGGGCCGCCACGGTGGCCATAGACAGGAGCTTTCTCTCCAGGCCGGTCCTCCTATGAGAGGAAGCGACGGGGAGCAAGACAAAGCGCCTTTTGAACTGAATGAGGAAGAAGCGTCTGCGTTCCTGTCTTTAGCTGGAGAGATAGCCACAGGCAAGTATTTCTCGTGGCACAACGGCTCTGAGTTGGTGCGAGAGCTTTCAGACGAGTCATCTGGCTTTGATGAACTGGAGGTGCTTGATGACGAAGTATTCGATGAAGAGTTGTCGTCACTGGAAGCTGAATATTCTGAAGATGCACAGAGCTCAGAATCTGAGCTTTTATCACCGATTGAGCAGGACAAAAGCTCCTCTATGATGGATGAGCCAGCGTCTGAAGATGCATCTTCCGTCAACAACCCTGTCGATACCAAAGATTCATAAACTCCCTTGAGCAAAGAATCTCCTCATGATGTTTAGCAGTACGTTTCGTTACCACAATTTTTCAATTAGTTTTCCATATGGGTTGAAGGCAGAAAGCATTTGGATGGATCAATGGAAAAAAAAGTGAAGGGCATACAGGGATGACGGCCATGCCCTCGGCGTTTTGGATGAAGCAGCGATTCCCCTCTTACGATTTTCATGTACACATACATACACTATATACAAAGGCATGCAGATGATGAAAGGTGAAGGGCTTTTCAAAGATTTTGTACGAGTAGGATAAAAACAAAGATATTTCATAAATAAATCTAAATATATGACGTTGGTCATGTACTCTTGACTATATGCCGGTCATTTACTTCTTGTTCAGCCTCGTCATCAAAAGCGTCAGCCGCGTGGCTTACAGCGCATTCAGCGGGTGTAGTCACCTATTAGTATTGAGCGCTAACAGCACCGAGACCGCTAAAACTACAGAGGCGAAAAGAAATTTTAGTGAGCAGCATAGGGACAACTGAAAAGGGATTACAGGGGCGCGTACAGCGCAAAGACAGGTCGGGCACATCACCAGGAAGATTTCAAAACATCACAGACGAACAAAAAAGGCATCAAGTTTGGTTGTCGAAGTCAGTCAATTTAACTTCTATCTAATTTTTTTTCCCTTTGTTTTGCATTCCCGGAGAAGTTTTGATGGAACCCTTATTCCCAGCCTCTCAATTAACGTGCCTCGATTCATAGTCGAGAACTCATATGCATAGCAACATTGATCGTTTCGTCGTAGAAGTGAGCGCATGGTGCCCCGCTGGGAGAAACCTCACGAGAGACCCCAGAACATCAGGTTTTGATGATGGTGGGTATCGCTTATTTCTTGGCGGCCTTGGCGGCGGACTTGGTGACCTTGCCGGCAGCACCAGTGGACTTCTCGACGGACTTGATGACACCGACGGCGACGGTCTGACGCATGTCACGGACGGCGAAACGACCCAGGGGAGGGTAGTCGGTGAAAGCCTCAACGCACATGGGCTTGGAGGGAACCATCTTGACGATGGCGGAGTCACCAGACTTGATGAACTTGGGGGAGGCCTCAGTAGCCTTACCGGTACGGCGGTCGATCTTCTCGAGGAGCTCAGAGAACTTGCAGGCAATGTGGGCAGTGTGGCAATCGAGGACGGGAGCGTATCCGGCACCGACCTGGCCAGGGTGGTTCATGACGATGACCTGGGCGTTGAAAGAAGCGGCACCCATGGGGGGGTCGTTCTTGGAGTCACCGGCAACGTTACCACGGCGGATATCCTTGACGGAGACGTTCTTGACGTTGAATCCAACGTTGTCACCGGGGACACCCTCGGTAAGCTGCTCGTGGTGCATCTCGACGGACTTGACTTCAGTGGTGACGTTGGAGGGAGCGAAGGTAACGACCATACCGGGCTTGAGGACACCAGTCTCGATACGGCCGACAGGGACTGTTCCGATACCACCGATCTTGTAAACGTCCTGAAGGGGCAGACGGAGGGGCTTGTCTGTGGGACGCTTGGGGGGCTCAATGGCGTCAATGGCCTCGAGAAGGGTCTTGCCGGTGGACTTGCCAGCCTTGGTCTCCTTCTCCCAGCCCTTGTACCAGGGGCAGTTGGTGGAGGCCTGGAGCATGTTGTCGCCGTTGAAGCCGGAGATGGGGACGAAGGCAACGGTCTTGGGGTTGAAGCCGACCTTCTTGATGAAGTTGGAGGTCTCCTTGATGATCTCAAGGTAACGAGCCTCGGCCCAGTTGGCAGTGTCCATCTTGTTGATGGCAACGATGAGCTGCTTGACACCCAGGGTGTAGGCGAGCAGAGCGTGCTCACGGGTCTGGCCATCCTTGGAGATACCAGCCTCGAACTCACCAGTACCGGCAGCGATAATCAGGATAGCGCAGTCAGCCTGGGAGGTACCAGTGATCATGTTCTTGATGAAATCACGGTGGCCGGGAGCGTCTGTGGTGGCACGTTAGAATGATGTTGTCGACATGTCAAGAGCAGGAAAGAACATACCAATGACGGTGACATAGTACTTGGGAGTCTCGAACTTCCAGAGGGCAATGTCGATGGTGATACCACGCTCACGCTCGGCCTTGAGCTTGTCAAGAACCCACGCATACTTGAAAGAACCCTTGCCGAGTTCGGCGGCTTCCTATTGATTGAAGCATGATCAGCACGATGAATCAGAGAAATCGAGTGAAAAGGCGGTGCAATTGAGCGAGTGCAATTTGTTGGGACGATGGATGAGGGACAGTGACAAAGCGGGGTGGCCAGAAAAAAAGTTGGCACCCCACTAAAAGTCAAACGAGGCAGCAAAAAAAAATTTGCTGCCAAAGGAGGGGTAGACAGGCAAAGCGGGGTGTGACGCTGCGAGGAAAAATGACAAGACTGAGAACAGAATTGTCGGACACGATTGTGCCAAGTGTAGTGAAAGAGCAGTGAAATGTGCTTACCTTCTCGAACTTCTCGATGGTACGCTTGTCAATACCACCGCACTGGTAGATCAAGTGACCAGTCTATTGGAAAAAATGTCAGCTGGATGCGTTCATGGTCAAGACACCCCGCGCCGACCGATAGAGTCGATGGCAGCAAGGCTCGAGGAATTGGGAGTTACTCACGGTGGTAGACTTGCCGGAGTCGACGTGGCTGTTGTAGCAAGTCAGTATTGGAGTCGATCGAAAGCTGTCTGATGGAGAAATACGAACCCCTACACGATTATGGTCAGCAAGATGTCATACGAATCAGTGTCAACGGCAGATAGAGTGCCGCCGACAGGGAGAATGAGGATTGCAAACTTACGATGACGACGACGTTGATGTGAGTCTTCTCCTCCTTACCCATTTTGGCGGTTTGTGAAGTGTTTTGTGGGAGTGTTTGAAAAGTTCTTGACTAGAACGTCTGCAGCGAGAGAAAGAGTCAGCGGGTGATGTTCCACGAACGACGAAGATGATGAGAAGACGATGACGATGAAGCTTCCCGATGATGGAAGACTGGATCACCGTCGTCAAAGGGCAGAAGAGAGGCAGCACGTACAAATTCGCAGATCGGATGCTTGAACCGGGTATGCGAGACGAAGAGCAGAAGAAGAGAAAAATTCGAAAGCAGATGGTGGGAGGAGGAGATTTAAAAGGTGGTGGGCGGAGAGGGGTGCAGGCGCTAAGGCTGCTGCTCTTTTTTTTTCTGCCACGCGGGGCAGCCAGCGAGAAAAAAAAAAGCCTGAGGAGGGGCAAAAAAAGCGGCGCCCGCTTTCATGGCCTAGCCCTAACAAGCAAGCCCCAGCCAATCATGATGCCGCTCATCTTTTTTTCTGCTGCACACCCGCTAGTTTTTTTTTTTTTCCTTGGCCTGAGCGCCTCTAGTGGCTCTGGGACCCGCAGGCCAATGGGCTGCTGCGGCGAGGAGCTCCAGGCATGCGATCTGGTATGATCACGGTGGGAACAGCTACTGTAAGTTTTGTTGACTCGAGGCTAGAGATTTTTTTTTTTTTTCTTGTACGGCAATGCGGTAAGGATTTGTTGTTGAGCGCAGTAGGTGGTGCTATCAGGTGGGTGGCCAAGTGCGTTCAGCAGTGAGCCGATAGATGCAGCGCACATGGTCTCGATGCGGCCAGTGGACGTGCTGCTGTGGCTACAGCGCATGCATACCTACAGGACTGCTGTGAAGCACTCAGCATGAAGTAACGGGTACATCGTCACACCCACCGTCATCTATCCTCATCCTGGAGAGGTACCGCTACCTTGTTTGCCTCAGTTAGAGTAGAGTCACCGGCCTCTCTGATCCTTTGCTTCGTATTGCCTACCGTCATCCTGTCTCTGTATACACTTTCGGTATGACACAGAGCACGTCGAAAACAGAGCAAAGCAAGGCAACAAGAAACAATCCGCGACTTTCGAGCCTAAAGCGTCTCAACAGCGACAAAAGCTGATACAGTTGAGACTCTTGCGGCTGACCTCTCACTGCCCAACCCACCCACACTCAGGCTGCTGGCGCGCGCCTGTTTTTGCCCAACTCGCCGCTGTGCTTTTTTAGGTTTCCCCGTTGTTAAAGTACTGGTACTTGCTATCTTTCCATCTCTCTCTCTGTGTGTGTGTCTCGTTTCCATCTCTTTCTGCTCTGTTACACCAAAGGAACATGATGTGAGTCAACGGCGGTGAGAGGCTGTGGGAGGTGAGAATCCGCATTTGGTTCCTTGCCGCAAATGCGTATCACAGTCGAGAGGAGAAAAATGCAGTTCCAGACATCAAGGCGTCCAACAATCATCCATCTTCTACAATACTGTTAACAATCCGTCTTGCCGTGTGAGCAACAACAACTCGTATCATGCTCTTGTATCATCTCCATCCTGTCCTCCATTCCGGCTCCGCTATGCAGCAGCTCCTGACACTGCACCCCCTGTAAAGATCTCGCCAGAGCCGTTTGCCTCTTCAACTTCATTTTTTTTTTTTCTCGACTCTTCCCGCTATTACCCCTCCATATCGTCTCAGCCCCTCCATTCATCTTTACCCAAGCCCACTATGAAACGTCAACACCCCCACTTCATGCAGCTCCATCCCTTCTACCATCACCTGCGCATCGCCACCGCAGCAAATTTTCATATGCTTCCTTTTTATCAAGGTGTCATCAAACAATGTCTATCTTCCTCTCGCTGTGCAAACTCCGAGCCGAATACGCGGCCAAAATGGAGCTCGTATATCACATATGTAGCCGTAGAAGAGGCGAGACAACATGTGGGTACATGTACACACGCCACTCCAGGCAGCTCTCTCATGCGTTATCTCCATATCGATAGCTTCCAACTCCCTCCCTGTCACCACATGCATCCAACCATGAAAATCGGATTCGCGATGCCTTAGCTCAAGAGGCATCCTCGGCCAGCAGTACCGGTACATTGGCCCGGCCTCTGAGTTCAATTCAACGCCACATTTGCGGTAGCTCGTAGTGGTTTAGCACCGGCCTCTTAGCTGAGGTGGAGCCATCCGTCCCGTCGTCGTTGGCATAGCTGAAGCTTAAGTTGAGCTACCAACAAGGAGCAGTTCGGCGTGACTCTTTACTAATTTCCAAGTTGTATCCGAAAGCCAGTCGAGGCTGAGCATCTTTCTGTGCCAAACATTGCCTATCTGAGAGCAGAAGGCGAATCACACCCATGTTCTTCCGTATATACGCGGGATCTGCCTAGCTAGGTAGTGTAGGGTGGCAGCCAGACGAGTGAAAAACAAGGACGGCACTACTGTAGAACCGAAACCCACTGTACAGGAGAAATCCTTATATATCAAAATAAATTTTGCCGTTTAGATATTTTCTAACGTACGTTATCATGAGTGTCACAAGGCTTCACTGTAAAAAGATTTCTCTCTCTCTTCCTTCTTGGCATCCAGCTCTGGCAGAACGCGCCATCATACTGAGAACAAGCCCGACGTTTCAAGGAGAGTACAACAGCTACTCATGGTAAAGATGCTACCTACTGGATAACAGATACCTCATATCTTCAATGTAAAGCGAATATGCGTTTCTATTCTCCAGGCACGAGTTCCCAAAGCTCATCAGTTGACGTCCGACAAAGCTGAGTCACCCAAGTTCTTCCTCGCAAAACAGGGTACATATTCCTATCGAGCTGAGACTGTAGTAGCAGCGAGATTGAATCTGTCTATAGGCATGTCCCTGGCCATAATGGCTTCCCGAACACGGCGTTGGCAGCGCTGAAAAGCACTTGTTGGGCCACAACCAACCCAAAAAGCAAAGCCGGTGTCACCTCCAAGCTCCAGACAGCTGCCATCTTTTTTTCGCCCTGCCCCTTATATATCCCAATACAGGGCTCTGCTTCCAACAAAGGAACTGCTATTCCGAATGGTTTAGCGGTTCCAGCCATCGCCCGTATAGAGTAAGAGCAACTCGTTGGACTCCTATTCTCTCAGCGTAGGTGACAGCCAAGGATCCTGGTGCAAATCAGTTGTTTAGTTGTTGTATTGCTAACAGCTAAGACCTAAAGAACAACAGAACTAAACTAAGGGGAAAGGCTTGGCCTTTTGTCATAATACAAAGTAATAGTGAATAAACAGTCGGTGAATGAATAGCAAGTGAATGAGGCGGTCTGGATAATTCACCAGTGCCAGAGGCGGAAGCCTGCGTCGGATGACAGTCACTCATGATGGATACCAACAAAATCCGGGTGCGGGCATGCAGCTGTTCGACTTTCCGTCGAGCGCTTCTTTTTTCTCGGCGCCCACGCGTGGATGAATTTTGAGGCCTGGGAGGTGATGTATTGTTCGCCTCTTTGATGCATGCCTCTGGATACTCACATGGTGGTGATAACATGAACCCAGTCCCCGTTACAAGGGCGATTTCTGTACCTTCCTCGTACTACTGGTACGCTGATTGCGTACCCAAGGCATCAGGCTTTCACGATGGCAAGCACGCTCTGCCTTCTTGAAATTTGCCAAGTGACTTTGCTCGTATTGGATACCTACAAATTAATCACAAACATGCACCGAGACGCTATTTATTACCTTATCTTCTCTTTGTCTCTTCATTAATCATTTCTATCTACCTATCTATCTATCCATCCATTTACTTATTTACATCCCTCGCGGTATTGATTATTTGCATCTGCTCTGTCTTGCTTGCTACTTCCATTGCTCAATCATGCCTCATAAGAAGTGAGCCATCGTCACGGAAAGAGAGGAGCAGAGAGAGGAGCAGAGAAAGGAAGACAGAGGAATAAGGAAAACTAAAAGAAATCTGGCCTTTACTGGCTCTTCTTCTCACTTGGCTTCGCTCGAATCAATCCCTTGGGAGTCTTCAATCCCGCAAAAGCAATAGTGACAACCACGAAAGCGCCCATCGCACCCATAGTATACGCATATTCTCTGCCAGCCCACCAGTATACGCTGGTGCAAAGAATTGGTCCCAGCCCACGTCCTAGCTGACCCCAGCTTCGCATGATGCCCAGCTTGACGCCATGCTCGTGGTCGCGAGTCTCGAAGCTGCTGAGGGCATTGAGGCCCGTTACAACCGTTGCCGATGTGATGGCAAGGCATGTCGCTGCAGCGTATAGGCCGCCAATGGTGGACAGGCGACCGAGCAGAACAAAGGCTGCGAAGCAGGCGACGGTGCCAATACGGACAGACAAGAGAGGGTTGAGCCTGCGAGTGACGCCTCCCTGGAGGATAGAGGCCACCAGGCCGATATAGCCAAGAAGCCGCCCATTTCTCCCAGAGGTGAACTGGAACAGGTCATAGGTCATAAACGACAGCGATGTCTCCATTCCAGAGAAGAACAGGAGGAAGACAAAATGCGTGGCGTAGAGCAAGACGCGTGAGTTTGTCCGCTCCACCTCTTTGGATGGTGCCGTCTTTTCTCCATCATTCTTGCTGGACTGTTTCTCCTGAGCCTTTTCCTTCCCGGCCAAAGATGGAAGAGTTTCTGGCAGACAAAAGTATAGGTACACCGTCTCGGTAGTAATCAGGAACAAGCTGAAGCCTGCTGCTACAGCAAATGGGTTTGCGCTTGTCATCGGAATCTTGCTCAGCCAGGCTCCCAGGCCGGGCCCAAAAGTAAAGGCCACCGAGAAGCATGCGCCGATGATTGCCATTGTTGATCCTCGTGTCTGTTCGTCCGATATGTCGCTGGCCATGGCGGTGGCAATCTGCACATTGCCTTCAGAAAGACCACCCACGACTCGGCTGGCTAGAAAGGTACGGAAATCGACTGCCATGACCCAGAGGAGCACAGACAAGACATTTCCGCACATGGAGGCTAAAAGCGCATAGCGGCGACCGTGGCGATCAGACAAACGGCCGATAATGGGAGAGGCGATGGCTTGCAGGATGCTGTAACCGCATTCTATTGTCAGCAGCCCCTCTAAATACCTAGACATACAGGACGAGCACTCACGAGAACAGAGACCCTAGCGCTCCACCAAGAAGAACAATATCATATCGGGAATCGATGGGTCGCGAGAAGGACGCCTTGTACGCATTCAGCCCGCCGAGCACCTGCTGAAGGAGAGTGCTTGATTTGCCATGGACGATCAGGTCGGGAGCCTCGCGATCTCGGTAGAACTCTAGAAGCTTCGGGAACAGGGGCAGGATGAATGTGAAGGATATCTGAATTCCCCATTAATTAGCAATCTGCTTTGCAGGTATGGCTGCTACCCGAGAAGAGGCCTCGTTTTGCGCTGTTGCGACTCACCAGATCCAGAAGAAGAGAAACGATGATAACCCGGAGCACACGCTTCCGCGTGGCAGGGTCGACGGCTACCATTGCGTCGCTGCGGCACGGCCAAGCAACACGATATGAGTCTGTGCGACCACGGAGACGAGCAGCGAGAGAAGAAATGTGGACAACGACACACAAGAATCAAAGAGCGCCTACTACTCCTGGTATTAGTAGTAGTGGTTAAGTACAAGTCGAGCTCTCAGGTCATGGACCCACCGCCCTGCAATTGAAGGTTGATCCGCCAGCGGAAACCAAAAGAGCCAAGAATAAACACGGCCAGGTCTAGCGCAACTCTCTCTCACGCTCTCTCGAGCTTCGTCCCGGCAGTCCAGCAAGTGCCACAAGCAGTACTCCATTCTTCCCGCGCTTCCCGTCTTGCATGCACACGAGCAAGAGGCCAGAAGTCCCTTCCGGACCCCACACTGAATCCGACGCTGCTGGCGAGCGTGTTGGTCGTGCGACTCGGGGCTGGAGTGGAAACAGATGATTACATACAAGTAGTAGCTGAAACTTGACGGCCGCTCTAAGCTTACTGTCATACCAACAAGGGACGCTTGCTTTCGAGGTGCGGCCCCCCTGCTCCAGCGTCGCAGCAGTACCTCGCGCTAAGCAAGTAACGGCAGCTTTGATCGCGCCGTCTGATATGAATTGCCCCGAATAACTGGAATACTTTCGCCAGGTATGGAGCAACATCGCAGCAGATGCTCCTCCGGCCGATGGCCCGCCTTGGACAGGTACGCGGGGGCATGGTACTGTAACTGGCTGGTATTGCTTGCGGCTTACGATGGCATAGCCATGCCGTGGAGGAATACGCAATGCGATGCTACAAATACGCCAATACGACTGTGGGCGAGAGCGTTCTCTTGTGGCGCTTTGACACATGCGGCTGATCTCAAGTGATCCATCCGCCAGGCCGGCCCACCATCTTTGTGTTCCTTGGCTTGGATATACTACTTACTACATGCTGCATACTACTGGTTGTTTGTGCGAGGCTGCCCTTGGACGCTTCGGAGCTCAGGCTGCGGGAGCTTGCGTCTCATCACCCGTCCATTCATCCTCTGCGGCTGTCCTCCGCCTCTCAGTCTTGCCAACCAAATCGAGGCTGCGACATCTTGGTACATGTATCTACCCACCAACGCAATGAACGAGCCCAGGCCTGCCATCGTATGGCCCCGAGATGCGGGTAGATGCCGCCAGCAATCTCCGTGCCTCGGCCTGCAAGATCACGCCTAGAACAAGAGGCCACAGCCAACCCGCCGTCCATGGATGAAAAATGAAGGGACAGAAAGCGCACAAAGGCGTGCCTGTGCAATACACTGCGTTGTATTATACAGACTCCAACTCACAGTAGGGGTGAATGTCCTCCCTCATATAGCTACCAGTGCCTGATACCACTCTGTCTTAGATCAACGTGGGGATAGTCGAACATCACAATGGCATTGTCCTGTTTCATTGATGGGGGCTGAAATGTGTGTCCCATGCTCTTTTAGATCCCTTGCCTCCAATACAGCACGGTAATGGATAGTAGAATACCGAGCCGCGGGGCCTACCTACCAAACGACCTCGGCGAGCTGGTCGCAGTTACGGCCGGTGAAGATGCTTCGAATTGTTTGGCTAGATGACGCAGGAGCAGCTCACCGACGAGCTGCACTACCACTGCGGTACCATGGCTTCTCGGACACTTTTACAGGAAGTTTGCATAGTCCCGGAGACTTGAACCGCCCATCTTTTCCTCACAAGCCTCATGCAATAGTCCTCGGTCAAATTCTGAGACCTGCATTGATCTACACTATATTTGAGGGACGAGCTGGACCCGTGACTTTCACCACTCTTGACAATCTTGACGCTCAATTTCGGCTCGACATGCCTCTCCACAGCAAGCCACAATGGTAACATCAAGATGTCTGTGCTTTGTGAATAGTATTACCATTCCAGAGCTGAGACCGACTTCTGCCTCCCTGACTCGTTGATGAGGCCAAGGACGTTATCGGAAAACCAAAGCCGGCTGGGAGGACACACTGGAACGATACATGCAACAGCCACGGACTCAGCGGTGTGGCAGGACATCTCAACCACACCGGGCAAATCACCCCTGGATAGACGGCCTTGGCTCTTCGTCTAATTCGCAGACTTAGGAGCCGTAGCGAGGGCCCTAGACTCGCCTCGACCGCGTGGGTGCCTATTGCGACCCTGGCATTAGCAAACATCTTTGCTGCCTTGACTCAGGGCGGTACCTGAAATCCTAGCTCCATGGTTCCCAGCAGCAGCTGTTCAGTGGCGCTATCCAAGCTGAAAATGCATCTGTGGAGGGCAGTCGGAGGTGAAGGTGGCATATCCCCGTGTTACAATGCACAAAAGCTTCAAGTTGCCGTTACCAAGCACTCTGCCAAATGACATGCTGGTTCCCTCGCAGCCATACATGCTCGGACATCCAGCAACGGCTCTGGTACCAGACGATATCGTTCCACTCCACGGGTCCTTGCCAGCCACCCAATATACCGTGCCGCCTGCAAACATTGTTCCACGACAACTAATAGCGGACGGCGCCACTGCAGCAACCTTGTTCGCTTTGCTGCTCTAAGCGCTCTAAAAGCTGCAAAGAGGCCTCAGTCTGCAGCCATTCTAGCTGAATTCGACTAATACGAGCATCATTTCGGCTTAGACAAAAGATTGTAGCATCCAGCTCACATTAGGAGCTCCCCATCCTCTGTGCAATACATGATGGTGCGATCAACACAAGTAACACGCCTCGAATCTTGACCACGCCCCCCCTCAAAGCAAGCATCTCAGAACAAAGCGGCCGGGGCTCGCCGAACCCCATCAAGGTGTAGCTGCGAGAGCTCTTGGGGACCTCGTGCTTGGCAATTTCCGATCTCCGAACATGGAGAACCCACGGATCGTATCCCGGCTGAGAACCCTATTTTGTGGTTTGAATAGCGTGCCAGCTTCCAAGGCTTGGTGCAGACTGGAGCCAATACCCACTGGGACGATGGGGAAAAAATGCTATACAGATCTTTCTATGCACCATACTCGACTACACACGGATGATGGCCAAAGCCAAGGGCTCGGTTATTCTGCTCCCAAGGGAGGCACGCTCTCTTCCGCAAGGCAAGATGGCGTACGGGCTGCCCGAAAGCTGTTCGCACAGACGTAGAGGCAGCCGCAAGGGCCCGTGCCCGACGGGTGATTTCATGGATAGCTGCGGGCCGCGGATAGCTTCAGCCGCGATTTGCAATGATTGCGATACCAGCCCGTGGCTTCTGCGTGATGTGATGGTGCCATGGTGGTGCTGGGAGCCAATGATTTGATAGCAGCGTGGCCATTGCCCCTGTCCGATGGCCGAAATGCCTGGCTCCCACCTAGATCGGAGACTGCTCTGGACCAAAGTACTACACGATGCCGCAATATTTGCTTTAATCCTTGCCCTGGAGGCGGCTGGAAGGGTATTAGCGCGCACCCACGGGAGCGGGAATCAGATCTCAGCGGAGGATTTCTCTCACCCCCCAATATTGCTAGGTATATGTAAGTATTTGTCGAAACGGTAACCCCACAACGCCGAGCGGGACGAACGATGGAGGTGATTGCGACTGCCGCGTCTGAGTATGCCACTAGAATTGAGGTTAGGAAAACCGATATTATGGCTACTATTGTTTTCCTTTTGCACATGAAACAAATAGAGGCTGAAAAAAGAGCAAATAAATATGAGAAATGACTGCCTTGCGTTGGGAGAATGCAAAGGAATCAATCGGTGTGCGAGGTGCAGCATATGAGTGGCCCGAGACAATGCTATCTGCTTTGGGTGGGAAGGCAGGGAGGGAGGGAGCCCGAATTAGGTCTCCAAACCCCCACAGGCTTGTATCTCTGAGCCCATGTATCGTGAAAGAGCTCGTTAAGAGCGAAGGCCAGAATCCAGAGGAGGGGGGAACAAACGCCACGCGCATTCTTCGGCCAGCGATATACCAGCGAATGATACAGCAAAGCGTGGGGTATGGTTTCAAGATAGGCCTTCCTTCCTTCTCCCTCCCCTCTTTTGCCTTTGTTCACATCTAGTTGACATCCCAGCACACCGGTGCGGGTCTGGAGATGGCCGCCTTACCGGTCCCCACCGCTATTCACAATCATCACTTATACGGGGATGAGTACCTGTTCCTGTTTCTCGTCCTACGAATGATACATCTACCTGTGATCTCCCCGCGGAGAAGGATGTCCGGGTTACAGGCATGCAAGCAGCGTCCCCTGTTCGGGCTCGCTCGTTCTGTCTGTGCGTGAACCATCAAATAGTAGATCAACTCAACTGAATCACATGAGGAGAGAGGCATTGAGGAGGTGGGCAGCTCCTCCAGGGGTGCTTCGCCCCCAAGCAGGGCCCAGGACCAGTAAGAGTCTCGACAGCCTCACCCATTCCAGGTGGCTTGCATTGGATAGTCACTGCTTATAAGTTTGCTCAAACGGATGGCTCGCCTTTCCCTTTGAAGGCTCGCCTACGTCACCGTACTTGGGGGATTACTCCTCTTTGGAGACTGCTTCCATCTCTGGCCGCTCAGTTGAGGCGTAGTATCTATATGGCAAATAGACCGAGTTCGGCGTCATGCCTTTCATATTAGCCATGGCCTTCGTTCAGTGCAGAGGCATCATGATGATCTTGTCTCTGCCTCTTTGTAAGCCGCGCTGCTGGCTGGAAGCGCCGAGCTTTTCTTGTCCTCCCCTGATCTCCTTGTCATGTAGTCTTCCTATCACACCGGTCGGATGAGGGTGGTGGGAAGCGAGCCACAGCCAGAAGCTTTTACCGACCTGGGGGCAGGTTGCATTGCATGACTCTGGGGCGGGGGCTCTCGACAACCAAATGGGAGCCCATATATCCGATCTCTAAGACGCCATTTTGCGCTGCTTGTGCGACGCCGGGAGAGGAACTGAAGCAGAGCAGAGCAAAGCAAAGCAAAGCACAGCAAAGATAACGTGCTGCTGTCTCCTTAGCCACCGGTGTGGTCTAGATCCTCTGCGGTGGGCCATTGCTTGAGCTTTTGCGAGTCACCGCTGCTTTGGATTGCACTGCATAAGTCTGGTGGGGTACGCAACTGACTTCTCAGCTCAACATGCCATGCCAGCCTCTCTGCCAGCTTTCGGTTTTGTTTGCTCGCTGGAACATTGTGTGTGCGCGCTTCGGCATAGTGCCCAGGTATGTATGTACTTGTTGGCAGTGGTGAAGTTGCCAGCGGAACAAGAAAGTCTTTTGACAGTGGCAATTCTCTTTGTGAGTATACTATAAAATGCCATCAAGAGCTTCGAGCGACCTCATTGTTTCCTTCACTTGACAGCAAGTCGTTACTCGGCAACACATAGATCGCAATATGCCTTGCATTGGAATCAGATGCTCCTGAATGTGAATGATGCCTGCGTGCGCTGTTACATGGCGGCTGCGTCGTAGGCCTGCTTAGACAGGGCCTGCCTTCTCACCGGTAGGGTTTAGGCGGAGGAGGCGCTGTGGTAGCACAAACAATATGCGAGTTGTAGGTGTATTATAGTCGCACAGCATTGGTAGGTAATATAACGAGACGGCAGACAGGCCGTTCAGGGTGTACAACCCATGTCTTTAATCAACGGCGAATTGGCCTTGACTAGGCCCCGTGAGTCCATCGGATGTTGACTTGCAAGTAAGGCTGGTGGGAGGAAAAAGAGGAAGCGAGGAAAAAAAAAAAGAAACGAAATGAACAGCTCCTCAGACGCTCTCAGTGTTGGAAACATAAATACCGGTCAACCACCTTCGCACTGCGCTTGTCTTTCTTTGCCAGTCCAGTCAATCTCTGAAAATTCTTCTTCATATCCTCAATTCGTCCATTGTATCCTCGAAGGAAGCTTGCCTTCAGTCTCAACAAGATCTTCTTATTGTCTCGCAAAAGCCTCACTTGTTCATCATCTCCAACAAGAAGACTTGCCCGCCGCGTCTAGCCACTTCAACAGGAAAATCATAAATCGGCATTTGGTGAGCTATAATGAGTGCTCCAATATTATCGAATCCTATCGTTCCACCGGGCGTCAAGCCCATCATCTTCGTGCTCACTCTCGCCGACGAAACAACTCAAAACAACTTCCAGAGTTCTCACGCACGACTCCTCAACGAGCTTTTCGAAAGGGCAACAGTCAGGCACGCCAACACAGCTGAGAAAGCATTCGGCCTCTTCACCCAGTGCAGAATGCCACACGCAGTGTTTATAGCCGACGGCGGCATCGCTCGCCCCAGCAGCGAGATTATCAACCAGAGGCTGACGCTTTATGCTGCTTGCGGCGGCATCGTCATCTTTGGCGGTCTGTTCGCCGCCTCAAGGGTGGATGATTTGAAGAAGGTCTTCAAGCAAACCTGGGACCTCCCGTGGGAACCCGGCTCCTTCCACCGCACCACGTTGAGTCTGAACGAAGGAGCAACTACCTCGACTGTCAAGCCTGGACTGCTGATCTCGTATAGCCAGAAGGCTCTCCATCTGTACGGCGTGCAAAAGAATGAGGCGTGGTATCTGCCCACGCAGGATTCGGTTATCGAGGAGTGGGTGCCTCGTCCAGCACTGATCACCGACTTCAACGAGTCGCCCAGTATTTATGCTTGTTACGGAAGTGGCCACGTTGGGTTCATCGGCGATACTGGGGGCGAGGAGGGCACTGTGCTTTGCATTCTTGCCATGTTGGGCATCTTGATCCGATGAATGGCGGGAGGTTCCTGAGAGGGAGGCTTTCGGTTGTGCGTTGCCCAAAAGAGTAGGGCAAGCCCGATATCAATGTGGAAAGATACTTGTTGTATTTACGCTGCTGGCATTTTGCGTTGTAAATGGGAGCGCTGCACCAGCAGCTGGAAAGAGAGTGGAAAGAGAGGGAAATTGATGAAGGAAAACACGGAAAGACAAAAAAAAATTGTTTGTTTGTTTGCCTGTCCGTTTGCTTGTGTGTGTAGGCGTCTGTAATGTCTCGCAGTGGTGTGTTACAGCTTCAGCGAATCATTAAACATAGAGAGTAATGAAGTTTGTTGATGGCAGGTCCAACAAGACTTGTACTTGTCCGCTGTGATCTCGACTGTAACATGGGGAATCCAAGATATGATGGATATTAAGCTGTTCCTTCTCTTATCCACCAGCTCCCAAGATGGATCTGTTTTCTGGTGTTGACGAGAGAGATTGAGAGCGCCCGGCCTTGTCAGCCGTTTTGGCCGAAAACCCATCAGGCACACGCTGTTGTGTATCCCAAGCAAGACGTTTCTGTGTTCAAGGGCAGGATTTCCATCGGCCGAGGCAGGGCCAAGTCACGGCGGCAGATCATTGGTGTGACAGACAGCGGCAAGCCGCCGAATTGTGTGCGGATTCTATTCGCTGGCACAGCGGAGCACGGCCATCTGGCAGGCAGCGTCATTGCAGAAGCGGCATGTTCACCACCCCCATTCGGAACAGGCTGCGTTTAAGGCCAGGCAGGGGGTTTGCGGCGGCCGTCGGGCTGGTCTTGAAAAGACCACCAGAGGCAAGGATGCGAGCAGAGGCCGGCGGGAAGATGCAGAAGGCAGCATGAACATCTGTCCGTGTCTGTGTGTGTGTGTGTATGTGTGTGTGCCTGCGCAGATGCTGCGAAGATCTGCTTGCTTGCTGTATCTCAGCCGAGTCGTTGTTGGTGGCGTCCATATCCAGTCCGATCCAGTCCAGTCCAGCTCAGCTGAAATCAGCTCAGTTCAGTAACAAGGACCAATCAACAAGGCATCGCAGAAACGGCGGCACCCAATGCTAATGCGCCATGGCAGTAGCACGCAGTTGCGTAAACACACGCCATGCCTTTTGATTTCATCACTTTTCCCTTCTGCAGCAAAACCGCCAGCAGAGGTGACGGGCAAATCAGCTGATGATTGCTGGCCGAGGAGGCGTGGCCACGCGCAAAGTGACGTGGGAGGCATTTTGGACCGCAATGCAGGTACCGGGGATTGTCTGCAGAGAATGGCAGCAGGGATCAAGAGCGTTGGAGTGCATTCGATCGTCGCTGAGAAAGGAGGGAAAACCAAAGAAAAATTAATTAAAAAATTACCCCGTTGTTGCCAGCCCCTCCAGCCAAGGTTGTATCGCAGCTCGTAGCACTCGTACTTGCGGAGGTCTAGAACACGAAAACACCGGACACGACGGCAAATATTTTCGCAAGCCAAGAACAGCAAGAGGAAGGAGAAAGAAATGACGGCATGGAAGGTTTTTTTTCTTTTTCTTTTTGGTCTTCTACTTGGTCTTTCCCCCAGAGACGTCGAAATAGGTAGGCGAGGGCCAGATGAGGGGCTTATAAGCGAGGGAGGAAGGTGCGGACTGGCCTGGGATGCATTGCATGAAGATGGGCTTCTTCGTCTGCTTCTTTTCCAGTTCTTTTCCTCTTCCTCTCGACCCTCTATCTTGTCTGCATGCCAAATCACAACCCCGCCCCCACCTCCTCTTCGCATGACGGGATTCCCAAATGGATTTCCAATGGATACTACCGATCTGGATTGGAGGGATGGCCCGAAAACCCCACCATCAGATGCCATCTGCTCGCAGCCAACAAGAGCGTTTTGGTGCCCGGCATGAGCATCACGGAACGGGAAAAGTCACCTCAGCAGAGGCCCAGAATCATGCCGCAGTTTTGCGAGCCATCACAATTGCAGCCCAAGAAGAGAAACAGAGAAGCCGGGAGGGGAGGCGGTCTTTACGGTATAAAAGGACGCATCGTCCGCTGAAGCTGGGCCCAGAGCCCATCTGCCAAACTCCTCTGATCTCATCCTCATCCGTTCTCCTCCTCTCCTTGCCCCTTTTCCTCTCAGTTTTCAACGGTACGGCTCCAGACGGTGCAGCAACGCCAGCATAGGACGGGCTAGGTAAGCATCTTGCGGTTGTCTTCACCACTCGCCTTTGCTACATGTACCTTGCCTCATGTTGCAAGACATACGTACATATACACACGCAGCTGACGGCCATGCAGCAGGGGAGTAGACACAAGACGCACGCGGATGGACACACGGCGATGGGCGTACAGAGATGGATGCACGCCAGGCCAAATCCAAAGCTTCGTCCCGGCTTCTAGTGCGCGTGTCCAAGATCTAGACGTGCGCCGTCCCGCATTCCGCACTTACAGCATTGGTGCGGACAAGTCCACAACATCCACCAACATCCACATTGCCCATGCCACTGTTGCAGTAGTAGGCCCGGGCCACCGAGATGGGCAAACCCGGCAAGCCAAGTGCAGCCAGATCCAGAAGTGATGGGTGCAAAGGGACGGATGGAGGGCCTGCGCTT
The DNA here is from genome assembly GCA_038502285.1 of Trichoderma sp. 2475. Classification (NCBI taxonomy): domain Eukaryota; kingdom Fungi; phylum Ascomycota; class Sordariomycetes; order Hypocreales; family Hypocreaceae; genus Trichoderma; species Trichoderma sp. 2475. The sequence goes on from JARPVV010000018.1 coordinate 1,010,161, forward strand.
GCAGCCCCCCAGTTTCTCCAGCCTCTGCCCATGTAACACCATGCGGCAGGCCCATGCGCCCCCCATACGTGCCCATCTCATGGACCGATGGGCAGCAATCACCACGTTCCAAGGGCCCAACAGGTCACGCCCCGGTGCCCTACTGGAGAAGGCTCCGATGCCGACCCGGCAGCATCGAGTCCCACTTCGCCGGAAGCCATGTTTCCCCACTCACGGCCGCTGACGACGTCCCCGTTTCCGCTTGACACAGTTCGGCTCTCTATCTCTCTCTCTCTCTCTCGCTCTCTCTGTGTCTGTGTCTTCACTTGTTTTCTCCCCGCGTGTGTTCTCCTATACTCTGTACCATGCGCTCTGTACAGTGTTCACAACGCTTTTGAGTTTTGCCCAATGAGGGGACGAGCCAACAGGAGCAACCTCAAGACTGTCCCAGAACCAACCATGGCCACACCAACATCACCAACGCCGATTGAGCGAGGTACGTGCTCAAGGCAAGCCGCAGAGGCCCAGCCCTTTGGATCTACTCAAACAGGTGAGACTCAAAGTCATCTGTTGCTATTCGTCATATCACATCACACAAGGTTCCTGACACGAGAATATTCAACAGATAGACATTAACATTGCATGTGGCGACGGTGGCGCCCGTTATTTAACAAAAAGAATTATTACCCAGTTCATGGGGGGGCTCATGTGGATGAGTATATCTCTAATATCGCGGCGTTGCCTTTTCGTCCGCAGGGTGAATAACGGATAGCTCCCGACCCTTTTTTCCCAGTCTATTTTCCCTCTCTTGTTCTCATAATACCCAATCCATTATCCGAAAAAAACCCAATATTATATCAACAGTCGAAAGGAGATTGCCGCAGTTGCCAAGAAGCGCCGAGTTCTTCAAGCTTGATGAGTATCGAAAGCTTGGCCCGGTCGACGTATTACTATTAATAAAGACAGACACCTAGAAGGAGGGGGCTTGTCAGCAAAACGTTCATGATCAATACTGCGGGCAGGGAGAGGGATTGTTACCTGACTGGTACAGCGTGTCACGAAGCGAAACATAGGGAAAAGCAATCAAGAAAAGAAAGTGCCCGGCCCAGGAATCGAAGTCATTATTTGGGCTTGGGTGGCTGAGGAGAGTTGGGCTTGATGATGCCAGTGGTGTCGTAAGGTCCACGCATTTTGATTTGTGAGAAGGAGAGATGAAGAAGAAGTTGTTGTTCTTGTTGTTGTTGCTTTTGCTGGTAGCAGCGAGGTGAAGAAAACAAAAAAGACTGAATAGAAAGTTCGGAAGCTCGGAAAACGGAAGGAGAGGTCTGATTATGAACGACTGCTGGATAGCACCGTTTCTTTGTTGGATGAAGGAAGGAAAAAGTGGACGGAGTTGCGGGAACGGTCTGTTATTTTAAACAGTTTCCACACCGAACCGGTGAGAGGCCTTTTGCACAGCTCGCCGCCTGTTTGCAGGGATCTCGCGTGGCTTTTTAGTTGTCTGGGCTTGATTCTTGCTGTGTCTGCTGGGGCGATTTTGCGGTCTATCCAAGGCGGTCAGTCTACCCCCTGAAAGCACTCTGTTGGCCCCTGCAGGATTTTTTTTCTCTCTCTTTACCTGGGTGTGAGATCGACAGGGGTGGGCTGTCTCTTTTCTTTTGTTTTCCCTCCTAGTGTTTGCCTTGCTTGTATCGGCGAGGATGCGGCTGGCGGGATGGGTGTGAGACTGCGAGGCTTCTCGGGGACGCTAGCAAGCGGTACGCGGGACGAGAAACGAGACGGCGGAAGCCTTGCGGAAGCCTTTCGAGAAGGGTTGAGCAAAGGTTGCAAGGTTTATCGGAAAAGGGCAAAGTCTCTGCCTTGCCGAGCCGAAGACAATGCGATTACAAAGTACCCAGGATATAAGTACAGCGAGGAAAGGCGTGGTACTGTCTGCTTGGTGTTGAGAGCGAACCTAATGGTTTTTTAGGGTTGGCCCAACGTGCAACAACTTGGGCGTCGTCGTCGTGGGCTAAGGCGGTGGGGACCAAGGGGACGGGGTCTTGTGCAAGTGCAAGGGTAGGGGATGAGCTGGAGACTATGGGATGGGCCATGGCCATGCAGGACAGCCCATCGTCTTTCTAGAAGGCCACACGTTGGGTTGGAAGATGCGTTGGGCTGCTGGCTGGGGACTGCCAGCAAAGGCCATAAAGACTGTGGAGCAGAGCCAAATGGCAAACTGGAGGAGGGCCAGCAGCATTCATTGCTTGCAAACGCATCATGCTGCTGCTGCTGCTGCTGCTCGGCTCGGCATTCCAGAAGCGATACACTGGCTTCCGAACGACACTCTGCAGCTTCTCTGGGAAGGAATCTGACAGTTCACACGCGCACATCACACGGGCACACGCCCTTCAACCCACACACATATGGGGGCAATAGGCACTTGTACGAGTGCGGTACGGGGCATCTGCCTACTGTACTCGCACACATTCGCACATACACGCACACGCACACGCACACTCGCTCATAGCGCGCATGGAACCCGTGGCTAGCTTCACTTTTCCCTGCTTTGTCTGAAACCGTTGAGCGGCAAGATAGAGGAGGAAGAGAGACAGGAAGAGGCGAGTCGATGACGTGCACGGCCCGGGTCCCGAGAAGAGCCTCAACCCCTGCTGTCCATTTTGGCCCCTATTCGGTTGTTAGCCGGGGTAGGTATACCAGCACTATCGAGAGAGAGAGAGAGCGAAGCAACAAGAGGCGACGTTTCACTACTGCTTGGTGCCATCGCAGTGCCAGCGAGCGGGCAATGGCCATGGCAGCGCGAGTGGGGAGGGGGGCGTGGGCAGAGTTTGAATCCTACGCTGGACGAAGTGGCCCTTTCTAGCTCAGGAACGGGCGGCCCCGTGGAATGGGGGGCGTCTCCTCAGAACGACGTTCCAGGACTTGTTCGATGCGGGTTTCCACCTTCCATTGAGCATCGTGCAGCACAATGCTCGCCATAACCCTGCTCCGTACTCTTACTCGTACAGCACTACAAGTATGCTAGTGCTACCAGCTAGTATTACTCGTACGCAGTGGGCAGCAATGTTTGCATCAGTTGCTCTGGGCGGAGTAGCATTCTATACGGAGAAGAGGACGGACCCTCCCATCCATCTTCTGTGTCTTTTCTGTTTCCCCCCCTGGCTGTCATTGTGGACTAGCCTTTAGCTGTCACCCCAAAAGAAGGAAAAATTGGCACTAACGATTAACGCACTGGCGCGAGGCCGGGAGAAAGAGAGAAAATTCCCGAATTGAGCGCCTATTACTACTACGCTGTGTCTACTGCAAGTGGCCGCAGCTTTTTGCAGCCGCTCTTCTTTCCTTATCCTTCTTCTCCGTCTGGTTTCGATGATACGGCTTGCTTTTACCGCTCAACAAGTTGAAGAAGGGACGACAGGCATTCAGTGAGTTGAGACCTGGCCACACACAGACAGACAAGGGAGATGGAGACGGAGACAAGGGTGGGCGGTGCGAGAGGGAGCCGCCGATAAGCTAACACTAGTCGTGCTCCGTAGCTGGAGAAGACATCGCCGGCCCATCAGTCTGGTGGCGAGAGGAGCGGGCCTGGACGGGGAGAAGGTCGCTGCTTACAGTACAGTACACGCTGAACAACGCACTCCCGTGGTTCGTCTGGAATGGGGGTAGAAGCAAGACAATGACATGAAGGCGAATCTCGGGAATCCACCCTTGGACGAGCACGCGGCGTTCTGGTTCGACACTTGAGCAGAGATCTTGGCACGGACACAGGAACAGCGCAACACAGCATGGCATGGCATGGCACGGCATGGCCTAGCAGGGCATGGCAGATGCAAGCTGTAAAAGCATTCATGCCTGGATGGCTCCTTTTTGCCTCGTCCGTACATTGGAATGGGGCCGGGGACGACGACTCAGCTGCTGGCACGTTTTCTTGATACCACATTTGGGCATCCCGGTGGTGCTCCTGGAGAGACGCGAGATCACGAGGGAGCTTACGGAGCCCTTGGTACATGCTCGTACATGTAAGAAAAGCCACATGGAGCGCCGCCGTCGTTCCGCTTCATGGCATGCGGTGGGGCCGGGGTCCGATCCGCCGGGACGATGGAGTCCGTGATAGGCTCGATTCGCGTCTCAGCCGCTCAGGCTTATTCTTCTTCTCCTTCTGGGACCTACTGCGCCGTTGGGTTCTACCGTTTCTGGGCTGTGATGGGGATGGAGAGCAAAACTCGGCAAGCGTTGTTTGGCCTGACCACATGAGACGGGGGACAACTCATCACGGACTGCATGCTTTGCTTCATCCTCACCGCAACCGGACGAGTCTATTGGCCCCAGAGTGTGCCTCGACGTGTTGTTGGTGTGAGTGAGCGCGCTGCGCTGTCGTGGCGCTGCAGCCATCCATGTCCGTTTTGCTCTCGTCTTTGGGCCAGCGATCCTTCCAGATGACGAAAGGGCTTTAACCGTTCAGGCAGAGCGACTGATCCAGACTGGACGAGACCGTGGCTTGCCTACGGGGAAGTGAATGGAGGTGGTGATGGAGGTGGTGTTAGTGGTGTTGGTATCGTCTTGCTGTCATCATGGAGGTGGACGACGAGATTGCGATTGGACACCCTGACTGGATCCTAAGGACCAGGCACGCAGGCAACCGGGGCCAAAAAAGGAAAAAGGAAAAAAACAAGCAGCAATAAAATCAAAGCAAGGCGGGTAAGGCAAGGCAGCAGGGGCAAGCAAGCACTGCATTGACAGCGTTCTCTGACCGCCTTGACGTGAGAGTTGACGCCATGCGCCATAAACAGCTCATGCATGGGCGATTTTGTTGCTGCGGAGCACATTTGTTGACCGCCAAAAGGCAAGGCGGTGCAGATGATTAATGGAAACGGTGGAATCCGGGAGGGTAGGGAATACGTGGCAAGACTTGGAGTTCAGGCTCTGCTCTATTTTTGTTCCGGAAGACGCCTCTCAGATGGTGTCGTGACGCGGGATGGGCTTCCGAGAGATGTCCTGGGATTTGGGGTAAAAAAAAAAAAAAAAAAAAGGAAAAGGAAAAAAAAAAAGAAGCAAAAAGAGAAAAGCAGAGAGACAGCCTCACTCAGCAGCATGCATTGCATACCGTGAGCCCGCCAGCCAGCCTTTGGGAATGGACGATGCTACCACAAGGGATCAACCGAGATAACGGGATCCCTATCTTTGGAAAGCAAAAGAAGCAGAAAAAAAGAAGTATCTGATATGACAGCACATACATACATACAGCATACATACAGGTTACAGCCATGTGTATGCAAGGCAAGGCACCAGAATGTGCGATACTGAGAGACCAGCCAAGCTACGTCAAAGTGGCATCATCTTCTGGAACTTTTTGTTGGTTCTTTATCCCCCCAATGATGCTTCAAAGGCTAAAGGGCTGTTTAGAAGTGGGAATGCGTGACGAGATTAGAAAACATCAAAAAGGGACAGAGTCGAGGGAAGGGGATGGTTGTGGTTGTGGGCGGCAAACATTGATTCTTCGAGAGGCGGTGTCGAGGAAAAGGCTCTTTTTCCCAATTTTTTTTTTTTCCCTCGTCCCCTAGTTTGTGTCACCGACACCTCGAGAGCAGCTCTAACCTTGTGGAAGCAAGGGAGGGTGAGTCTGCAGGGCAGCCGACGGACTCTGTCGCCGTTTCGCACTGTACGTGGAACGCGATCACAGCAGGCTTCACGGGACGCTACACGAGATTTCTGCGCGGCCGGCCTCGAGATCCAGCAAGTCTCGCGTGCAACGGGCACAGTGCCGCGGGCGTCGAGCCGTACGGTCGGATTGGGACACCACTACCGCCCTATTGTGTCGTAGTCCAGGGCCGAAAAGCCATTTGGCACTTGGGCTAGCGAGTGACTAATGAGGCAGGGGGGCCAGAGCATGGGCGGCTGAATCGAACGGCTGCTAGCACGGAACAATGCTCCCTAGCTGGAAAAAAAAAAAGCTCCAAGCAGCGAATCCGCCAAGAAGCATCCAAAACCTGCGGATAGGATCGAACCGATCGAAGCACGGCGTCATACCCCTTGCCTGCTGGTTGCCGAACGGTCTGAAGCCCACTTCTGCTGCTCGCTCAAGCCTCGTTCTGGGGAAGCAGTGAACGGTAGAGAGAGCGAGAGAGGAAGAGCAAGAGGAAGAAATAAAGAAGACGAGCTCGAGAAGACGAGCAACAGCAACAGCAAAACCAAAATCAAAATCAAAATCAAAATCAAAATCAAAAGAGAGAGCAGAGAGCAGAGAGCAGGGGAAATACCTATCCGTAACTACTACTACTTCTACCATCACCAAGGTACGACGTGCCGTTTCTTGGAGGGGCCAAAGTGTTCTCTACCTGCCTACCTGCCGTCCGTCCCATCATCGTACTCTTTTTCTCTTTCTCTGTGTGTTTGCGTAGGCTGATGTATGTTGTGCTTTTCTAAAGCAAAAAGAATGCACTTTCGCCCGGTCGAACAATCGATGGATGACGAGTATCTCGGGCAGGGAGGCGGAGGCGGTCCTGGCGATGTGACGGCGCCGGAAGCTGAAGCTCGCTCTGGCTCGGGGGGCATGTATTCTTCTCTCGACGACGTGTTTGGCTCTGAATTCGAATCCGAATCGATCCCGGCGTCTGGCGATGGCAATGCCGCTGCTGTCGTCACATCTCTCGATAGGCCTGGAAGCCCTCGTCATCCATCTGATATGCGGCGGCTGGAGACAGAACACGCAACTGCGGGGTACCGCGAGGGCATCTCGACGGCAAAGGAACGGACCGTCCAGGCTGGCTTCGACGAAGGCTTCAGTCTCGGGGCTACGATTGGTCTGGCGGCAGGTCAGTTGCTCGGTATGCTAGAAGGCATCGACGACGCTCTGAAAAGCAGGCTGGGCGGCCAAGCCGGCAGCCAAGATGGGCAGGACACCGCGTCTGCAACGGCCACCTCCGAGTTGCTGACAGAGGCGAGAGAAGAGTTGAGCGTGCTCAAGATTTTCAGCCCGGATTACTGGGCCCCTGATGGAAACTGGAGCTACGACGTCGAGCCCCATGGCGACGGCGAAGGCGACGAGATCCTGTTCCCTGATGTGGCAAAAGCCCACCCCTTGATAAAGAAGTGGACCGCCATCGTTGACGAGCAGGCCAGGCTGTGGAAGATTGACCGGTCTGTGCTTGATGGTGATGCGAGCGTGGAGGCTGCAGCAGACGACGCAACCACTGCTGGCACCAGCACTACGATCCCGCTCCCTCCGCCTACATCGAGGCAGCCTTTGGATTGGTGAGGACATGAAGGCAAAGGATATACGACGAGACACGCGCAATACGCTCTTCGGCCTTATCGAGTAAGGGCCCCCTGGCTCTTCCCCGGCCATGCCATTGCCACGCCTTGCCTTGCCACGCTTTGGCCTAATTTGGTTTTTCGCTTGCTTGCTTGCTTGCTCCAGCATGCAGCTTCTGGCTCTTTATTTCCTCACCCTTGGAAGCTATCTGGCATTGCTGGGGAAGACTGGATACTATTTTGAAGAGGCGATAACAATAACCTACGTTTTAATCTTACTGAAACGAGGCAGCCGTGGTACATTACATGAAAAGGAAAAAAAGGCAAGTCATAAGAATAAATTATGCCATTTTATGCCATGGCTGAAGAAGGGTTACCGAGATTCCGATCATCGGAGTGGAGATTCGGCCTTTGATTCAGATGGGCACACAGGCATATGCGCATACGAAGAGCATACGACCAGACAATGAAGAATCTAACCGACCTCGACTCGTCATCTCTATGAGGATCGAAAGGGGACTTCCTCGGACAGAGGGCCGTATTGTGTATTCTATAATGATGATTGAGATGATCAAATTATCATCGCTACTCATTACTCTTATACCTAGGTACCTACTTTGGATTGGATGCTCTGCATCCAAAGTCCATATTCACGAGATTTTCTAACAAGTATATCAATCAACTATACAAGTTATCAAGTCATTTGGCATGAAGTCTATTTCCCAATTGCGCCCTCAGATACCAGGTCCAGCACTCAACTCCTTTCGATCCCGTCAACAGTGTCCCACTCAATCTTGCCTGCCAGGAAACAAAACGACCAGCAACGGTCTGTTTGGGAAACTCATTGCGGGTACGAAATACACTAGTATGAATTGAGCCGGCACAGGCCAATTTTCGCCCACAATGGGTGGAGATGTCTATACATAGGAGGCCCTTGGATGTCGATGCTTCTTTCGCTTCCTGCTTTTTGCGCTCTGGCCCTCCCGTTCAAACGCATCTGGCTCTTTTTCCCCGGACTAGGACGAAGCAGTCTCTGTTGCCATTTTTAGCCTGGTCAAACAAGTGATAGCCGCGTTGCATTAGAAGCCAGCTCCGCATGGGACGGTAGATCCCAAGTGCGGAAATTAGCTGGCCTCTTGGGCGTGTGGGCCTACTGGGTATGGTTGTTCGATTGACAGTTGCCACAGCGTTTCGTGAATGGGCTGGCTGTAGCAAGGGTTCAGCTATACAGCAGCAGCCAAGCGGACGAAGAGAAGAACGCCAGAGAGAGCAATTCGAGTCACAAGCCACAATCTGCTCAGATCTGAGACCGCCACGAGTAAACAGGGTGTTTTCTTGTCTCAATCATTGCGCAACGAACCAACAGACGGCAACACCACGCCACGATGTTGATAGCCCTGGTTCAACAAGCTTAACGAGGTTTGTGCTTCCAAGCCGCTGCTGGTGGCGGTCGGGAGCTGTTCTAAAGCCGGGCCTAGCCCACCCCGCGTGGAACCACATTTCATAAGAGCCCAGCAAAGAGGGGCGTTGTTGGACTACCAGTTGAGAGATTGAAGACATGCTTGAAGTAGCACGGCGATATCTTGTCTCTACTACCTACGCTAGGCACTCGCTCACGCCGTATCCAGATAATATCAAACAAAGCGAGGACCGCTCGCAATACGATGTCGATTTTTGCATCTCTCAAACCAAACCCAGAATAGGGGCAGAGAAAGCAGGGAGGACTCATGCTAGAGAGTGATGTGCAGTGCTGCTCAAGCGAAGCTCTTTTTCTCCTTCCGCTAGCGCAGGTACAAGCGTTCGATCTGCACGACCACGGGGCAGACATCTGTCATGGGCATGGTTCATGCAAGGGCTTCAGTGGCCGACTATTGTCTACTTGTTACCACGCAGCATCTTGAGTCTAAATCTTCGTCTCCCAGCTTTGAAACTCTGTGGTTGTTTTCATAACATCAGCAACCCTAAGGCTGGTGATTCAACCATCAACGAGAAAAGGAGAAGCACAAGAACCACTATTGATGTATACACTGCAGGTTCTTCAATGCTTTTTTCTAAACGAGGCACAGCCCTGATGTTATCGCCGCCACCATGTCATGCTCCGCTCATATACGGGGTACTGCGTCAGGATCGGCTACTGCTGTTATTACCGTGTATCTGATCTTCACTCGCTAGGACGCATGGAGGGGGATGCAACGCTGCTCGCCCTCTGCGGTGTTACTGCCACTGTCTCTGTTTCCAATTTCCTGACGGCCCAGTTCACTCCACGCGCATGTTTGCAATAATGGGGGCGCCGATTACGAGGCTAGGGGGGGCCAAGTGACTTGACTGTCGAAGACGAAAGATATGGAGCTTTGTATACGGTGGACGAAGACAACCGAGAGGCGAGCGTGATTATCCTGATGGACCCCCAGGCTGGGTTTGAGTGGGATATTTAAGACGAGTGATTCATCTCCCAGATGTCGGACTCTTCTTTTGCCCTTTCTTTCTTCAGCAAGCCTTTGGTTGCAACAGTGTTTCTCACCCATACATTCTTTCTCAGTTTGACATTTTGGGCTCTTTTGACCCGTCCACTCACTCCAAGTCAAGTTCATTTCTACAACCACTATTCATAATGAAGTCCTTCATTCTCGCTGCCTCGGCCGCCACCGTCGTTGCTGGCCAAAGCCTGCTCGACCTGGGCGTCGACGTCCACGTTGGCAGCCTCATCAACCTCGGCGTTGGCCTCGACCTTCACCTGCCCGAGGGCCTGTCTCTCCCCGAGGCCGATGCCGACAAGCCCACTGCTGGCCCTCCCGCCGGCCGCGTTAACGTCTGGCACCCGGCTCACAACGGAGTTATGATCGATGGCTGTTCCGACGAGACCTCCGGTGACTGGCACTACGTTCAGCCTTGCGGCGATAGCTGCAAGACCGACCAGCCCTCGCAGGTCTGGACCACCAGCACCGTCAGCGTCACCTCGATGCACACCGTCATCAGCTGTGCTCCCACCATCACCAACTGCCCTGCCAACGGCCACCACACCACCGTCACCACCGTGGTCATCCCCGAGACCACCACCATCTGCCCGGTTGAGGCTTCCAAGACCAAGACTGCTGGTGCCACCGCGACCCCCTCCGGCGGTGCCTACCCTCCCCCGGCAGCCTCCTCCCCGGCCTACTCTGGCTCCGTGCCGACCAACACCGCCGTCGTCACCCTGAGCACCCAGACCGCCCCGGCTTACACTGCCCCGGCCTCCTCTGGCCCTGCCGGCTCCTCGGCTCCCGCCAACTCGGCCCCCGCTGAGTCGTCTCCCGCCGCTGGCACCACTGCTCCGGCTTCTGCTCCGGCTTCTGCCCCCTACTCTCCTCCTGCTGCCTCTTCCGTCCCGGCTTACCCCATGCCTGGCAACAGCTCTGCTCCCGCCTACACTGCTCCCTCCACCTCGGTCTACACTGCTCCGGCTCAGTCTGCCCCTGCTCAGACTGCCCCCGCTCCCGTCTACTCTGCTCCCGCTGGCTCTGCTCCCTCCAGCCCTGCTGGCGGCTGCACTGAGGCCTACTGCGTTGCTCCCGTTGGAACTGCCCCTGCTGCTCCTCCTCCCGCTGTTCCTACCGGCAACAGCACCGTTCCCCCAGTCAACGGTGCTGTCGGCCGCGCTGAGGGCGTCAGCTTGGCCCTGTTCGGTGGTGTCATTGCTGCCTTCTTCTTGTAAAGCTCCAAGTATTAGTTGGATGCGGGGCGGCCGTATAAGTCGCAGTTGTATTCGTTAACGGTCCAGGGACTGCATATATCTTGATGAGTTTATGGCACGCCTGGCGGAAGGGAAAATAAAGCCTACCGCCTGACAAGTAATTTTTTTTTCTTTTTCTTTTTGTCCATTGTCGAAGCATATATACTTAATATTCGATTCTCATCAGATGGTTATGGCGGTGGAGTTGAGAGAAGTAGGGAGTTGGGGGTTAGAAAGCGCGCAGGAGGTATAAGTGATTGGACGGGCTTCAATGGTAGAGGATAGTGATTGAATTGATTCTTGTCCGTATACTACTTACTATATTGATTGATACACGATGATCTTTGACAGTCTTTGAGTAGTAGTGTTTTTCAACCTTGATGATTGATTGGTTATGACTGTATGGCTATATTTATAATCTTATAACAATGAGGTATAATATATATGCTGTATCCTCTGAACCCGAGCGCCATGCTAAACGTTGAACTCGCTCCTTTCCAAAAACGCCTCTGCTCCTAATTCCATGTACATGCTGAACAGTATGATTTTACATTTACAAAAATACTCTATCCTTCACGCGGTGTCCCCGACGCATATTCTTCCAACATCCTGGCAACATCCTCAACCCGCCCCTGGCTGTCTCCGAGCCGCCTCGTCGTCTCCCAATCCCTGCCGTCGGTGGCGCCAAAAACCACAAACTTGACCACTTTGCCGTCGTCGTCCATGACCAGGCGGCCGTTGCGCTCGTCGGCCCACGTCAGGCGGATCTGCTTTGCTTCCGTGTCGGCGATGCTGACGTCGATGATGGCGTTATGTGATGGTGGTGATGAAGTCGCCGTCTTGTTGCTGTTGCTGTGTGCGCCTAGGCTGCGCCGTAGGTCTGCTGATACGCCGAGCCGGTTGTGGTAGCGCATGATTTCTCGTCGGAGTGACTTGACGAATCGCTCGAGGTCTTGCTTGAGATGGTGCGGAGAGGGTGATGGAGAGTTGTTGTTGTCTCCTCCTTCGGCTTGCTGCTCCTGTTGTTCTTGTTGCAGCTGTTGTTTTTTCGGCCCGGGCAGATACCGCGCCGCCAGCCCCGACAGCGGAATTGCCGGCGGCACGGTATGTCGGTGCACGCGCAGAGTCTGGCGATGCTCCGCATACGGCCGGTTCAGCATCACATAGTACGGCTGCAGGAACTGGCCGCGGGTCATGGCCTCGAAGCGCAGGCCCAGCACGTGGCCGCCGTCCACGGCGTGCGGATCCGGGTCGCGCACCTTGAAGGCCGTGACGGAGGCGGCGATGCGGTAGAGGCATTGCTGGTCGTAGGCCTCTTGCTGCTTGGAGCGGGCGAGGAGGCGCTGCTCGTCGCGGTCGCGGCCGGATGACGAGGATGTCCTCTTGGGCTTTCGGGGTCGCAGCGCGGTGGATTTTGGGGATTGCTTTTGCTTGCTATTGGGGCTGAGGGAGGAGACGAGGGCGTCGCGGACGGAAGGATTGGAGAGGATGGTGGAGCATTCGATTTTGAGCGTTTTGCGGAGGTTTGCGGCTGTTTTTGTTGAAGCTGGTTAGCTTTTTCTATTTTGTTTTGTTTGCTCCTGATCGCGCTTCTTACCTTGCTTCTTGAGAGATGTAATTTCCTTGTCGAGAGGGCTGACATTCTCTTTATCCTCTGCGCCCTCCATTGTTTATTTATTTTTCTTGAAATGTGGAAGAGAGAGATTGGGTGGCTGTGGCCGCGCGCGCCGGAGATGCGCCTTTGTTGTTTTGATGCAGACGCAAGCTCCGGCTCAGTGACGATGACAGCCTCGCCCGATAAGATAAGATGGAGCGATGTACCGAAGTTTGCGCCTACAAATCAGCAGCGCCCCTCCCCGCAAAATTGGCACTGGAAGGGCGTCCCTGGCAGGCCTAAAGCAGGCACCGGGGCATCCCATTCGCTCCGCCCGCTGCACCTTGTTCCAATGTTCCCCACGGCGCTGGATCACAGCGGCCCAATACGAAAAGCTACGGTGTCTGTGTCTGCGGCCAGCCACTGACGAGGTGCGCTAAAAAGGGACTGCTGCATCTATTTCTGGAGGGTGCGCCGCTAGAACCTCTTTTCGAGCCGATTCATTGCAGATTTGGAAGTCCCAGCCCAGTGGCAACGGCTTTTTTTTTGCCTGTGTAAGCCGCGCCGGACCAAAAAAAAAGCGACTGGACCCTTGAGGCCACGGTAAGCTGCAAATTCACAGACCAAAGCCAGCATCCAACTTCATCCATTCACTGGCCGTCCAAAGTCGCTTTTTCGATTTCTTCCTCCCATCGCTTGCCACAAGCACGGTATTTCTAAATGCTTCGTTAGAAAATCGCCGATTGTGTGTGGTTTTTGGCTGGTCCGCTTATACTCTCCTTCTTCGCTGCAAAGGGCCTCTTTTTTTTTTTTCCTACTAGGTATCTCGTTTTCTACTAGCTGGTCAACGCGCTTAAGGTTCATCGCAACGTTTTTTTTTTTATTTGTTTCGACAGCCATTCTTTTGGTTACTGGAGCCTCGATTGCCTCTATCACCTAGATACGACTCCAAACAACACTGCTTTGAATTCCAGAATACCGAATTAGCAAGCCTCAGCGACTTGCCCGTTCCTTAACGCTCGCTATCGTGTGCTCTTGAACGGCGCCGACGACCCGAGACGCGCAGATTACACAAGCAAAGACTCTCCCTAGACCACTCCCCCTGTGTGCCACCGACCCGATATACGAGCGACCTCGACCGCCTCCTATATGAGTGCCCGCCAAAGACGAACTCAGTCGCCCTCGGCATCAAAGCGGCCTCCCTCGCTCGCGATCCCGAACGGTCACGGCGACGGCAACGGCAAGATGAGCAACGGCGTTGAGATGCGGCGCAAGACCGCCACCCACCAGGACTCCGACAGCGTCACGGCCAACCACATTTCGCGCGAGGCCTTCAGCCTGGACGACCCCGTGCCCAAGACGCCCACGGCCAACGATGTCGGCTTCTTCGAGCTCCCTGTGCAGGACCAGAGGAGCTTCTTGCTGCTCGTCTTGCTCTACTTCCTGCAGGGCATTCCCATGGGCCTGGCCATGGGCTCCGTGCCTTTCTTGCTGAAGAACCACATGTCATATGGCGAAATCGGCACCTTTAGTCTGGCGTCGTACCCTTACTCTCTCAAGCTGTTCTGGAGTCCCTTTGTCGACGCTGTCTGGAGCTCCAAGATTGGCCGACGGAAGACGTGGATCGTGCCTATCCAGTTCCTGTCCGGCTTCGGCATGCTCTGGCTAGGATCCAACGTGGAGGACATGATGGAGAAGATTGGCAAGCCTGACGGTCCCACCGTCTGGACCTTTATGCTGTGGTGGTTCTTCCTGGTGCTCATGTGCGCCACGCAGGACATTGCCGTCGATGGATGGGCACTGACGCTGCTGACACCCGGAAATGTTTCGTATGCCTCGACGGCGCAGACAGTGGGCCTTACCGCCGGACACTTCATGTCGTATACCGTCTTCCTCGCCCTCAACGCCTCCGACTTTGCCAACAAGTACTTCCGCTCGACCCCTTCCGACGACGGTCTCGTTTCCCTCGGCGGATACCTGACCTTTTGGGGATGGACCTACATCATCGTCACCATTGGCCTGGGCCTGCTAAAGCGTGAGGAGAAGTCGCAAAACGAGGACGGCGTCTGGGACGTGTACCGCATCATGTGGGGCATTCTGAAGCTGCGCAACGTCCAGACCATCATCATTGTTCACCTCATTGCCAAGATTGGCTTCCAGGCCAACGACGGCGTCACCAACCTCAAGCTGCTCGACCTGGGCTTCGGCAAGGAGAACATGGCCCTGACCGTCCTCATCGATTTCCCCTTTGAGATTGGCGTTGGATACTACGCCGGCATTTGGTCTCAAAAGTACTCCCCCATGCGCCTGTGGTGCTGGGGTTTCGCCGGTCGTTTGCTGGCCGCGCTGATTGCGCAGGTGACGGTGGCCATTTTCCCTGCCGAGGGTGTGACGACGTGGTATCTCCTCGTCGTTATTGGCGAGCATGTGTTTTCGACGTTTACAAACACCATCATGTTTGTGGCCGTGTCGGCGTTTCATGCAAAGGTTTCGGATCCGGTTATTGGAGGCACTTATATGACGCTCCTTGCAACGTGAGTTTTTGACCTCTATCCTTTTACTTTCAAGCTTACTAACAAGAAGTTGCTCCTACAGCGTTTCCAACCTTGGTGGCACATTCCCCAGATACTTTGTCCTGAAGCTTGTAGACTCCTTCACCGTTGCCACATGCCATCCGGGTTCAACGACATCACAGAATCTTAAAGGCCCACTAATCACAGAAGCTTTCTCATGCGCCATTCAGAGCGAAAAAGAGCGCTGCGTCAATGGCGGCGGAACCTGCGAGATGGTTCGCGATGGATATTACACTGTTAACATCCTCTGCGTCCTGTTTGGCGTCGCCACCTTTATATGGTACATCAAGCCAAAGGTGCTGCACTTGCAGAGCCTGCCACTGAGAGCGTGGAGATTGGCCGATAGTAGTAGAAACAGTAAATAAATGAATAGGGAAAGGGGGAGGGGAGAACAGGACAAGGAAATAGGTACTACGAGATATGGATAAATGGTTAATTCATTGTTGATGGCTATTGGATGTATATAGATTACATTTGGACGTGTCTACTATACTTGGTTTTCTCTCATGTTTGTATTTCTATTATATTTCATGCATTAAGTGCAAATCATAGCGGAATAAACAAAGTCATATCTAGGAGTGTGTTTTTTTTATACGATGGCGAGCTCAAGAGACTTGTTGAGACTCCAAATTATATATCGTAAAATTTAAGTATTCAAACGACTGTGCGCAGCCATATCCTATGTCATGGTGACTGGTTTCTACAAGACGTTACGTATGATACCCCATATTCTTGTTCCATTGCCCCGAGAATCCCATCTGGTCTTTCGTTGTGCTGCGTGTAATGCGATTGGCCCGTCAATTGTAACCTGTCTCGGCCGGGATGGGAGCTGCTTCGTAGTTGTGAGCACAGCGTCGAAACGTTTGTTTAAAAGAAGCCGCCGACGAGTTTATTAGTTTCCATCCCATCTTTGATTCTTTCCTACTTTCTTCTCATTCCGATTCGCTTAAACTATAAGATAGACTCATTAGTGCCGCGCGGCTGCTGCCCGTTGTACTAAAGGCCAGCGTTTCGTGCCTTCTGAATTATAGCACCTGCCAGCACTGCTGCTTCTGCTGCTACTACTGCTGCTACTGCTACTGCTGATGCTACTGCTGCTACCTACAGCCGAGCTTTTACAGGCTTGCCTTCCCTTATCAGAGAGATAAACCCCGCCATCCGCCGGCCCATCCCACCTACCCAACCTAGGAAAGCAACTGATTCATTCAACCTCCAACCTCCAAACTCTAATCTCGTCTCGATTCCTCTCATTCTTCAAATCACCGCCAACATCAAACACAAGCCAAATCATGTCCTCGTCAGAATTCCTCCAGGCCGAGGATGCCTACTTCTCCACCAATCCTCCCCCAAAGCAATTGGCTGCTCACACGGCACTGGCCGAGGCCTTCATAGCGCAGCATGTAGCAGCGAATCGACGGGTTGTGCTCGTTACTTCGGGAGGAACGACGGTTCCGCTGGAAAAGAATACTGTGAGATTCATTGACGTAAGTGACAACTCATACAGATAAAGCAGTAAATTCCCATATCAATCATGGGCGTCTGCTGACCAGGCAAAAACTAGAACTTCTCTGCCGGAACTCGTGGTGCTACCAGTGCCGAGTATTTCCTCTCTGCTGGATACGCCGTCATCTTCCTCCATCGCCAGTTCAGTCTGCTCCCCTATTCACGCCACTACTCTCATTCAACCGACTGTCTCCTTGATTTCCTCAGTGAGGATGCTGAGGGTCGCGTTGCCGTCCGGCCCGACGATGCTGACAGGCTCCTTGAGGTCCTACGCAAGTATCAGAGTGCTCGCCGCAACAACACTCTTCTCCTGCTGCCCTTTGTCACCATTGGCGATTACCTGCATGAACTCCGCGCTGTGGCCCGGCTTATGGCGCCGCTTGGCTCATCCGGACTGCTCTATCTCGCTGCAGCGGTATCTGACTTCTTTGTCCCGCCAGAGCGCCTCTCTGAGCACAAAATCCAGTCCACCAACATTGTTGAAAAGCTCTACCCCAAGGACAAGGATGCGAAGACACCTTCACCACCGATAGAAGATGAGGAGACTTTTGACAATTTTGATGCCTCCCCTCGTGTGCCGCGGTCCAAGCGTCTCATTATTGATTTGGATCCCGTCCCCAAGTTCCTCAAAAGCCTTGTCGAAGGCTGGGCCCCCTTGGGCATGATTGTCAGCTTTAAGCTTGAGACGGATCCCCGCATTCTTGTTCACAAGGCGCGCTACAGCCTTGAGCGGTACCAGCATCATCTCGTTGTCGGCAATCTCCTCTCAACGCGCAAATGGGAAGTCGTCTTTGTTGCTCCAAACCGAGAAGATCAATGGCTTCGCGTACCTCGGCATGGCGGCTGGGGCGATGCCGAGGGAAGGCCGCTGCGGCCCGATGAGGCACCAGAAGGAGACCCGGAAGAAGAGATTGAGGCTCTGATCATCCCGGCTGTGGCAGAACTTCACGACGCCCATATTGCAAAGTCAAACGGTGTCGAAAAGAAATAGAACCCACAAGAGCCGGAGAGAGAGAGAGAAAAAATCCACTTGGCAATTAGATCAACTTTGCACAAACAGACTGGGTTCAAAACAACACCGGCATACTAACAAAAAACAAGAAAAAAAGTCTATTATAAGAGCCTAGTATAAAGGAGTCATAGGCACCATGATACCACCGAAAAATTGGGGAGCAATGCAACCATCAACAATCAAATCTTGAGTATTTTCACTTTTTTTTTCTGGTTCTCTTTCCATTTTGTTTCAAATTTTCTTATGCTGTTTCTATATGCGACCTAGATGACCTTTGAATACTTTTCTGCCACAAAACCAATATGCGATGAAAGTGAAGCGATAGCTTATTGTGTCAAACGCTCTTTTTCTCTCCACCATTACTCTCATTAACTTATAAATCAAAGCGCCAAACCATTTGGATATCTATCAGAACACTGAGCCATGACAACTGTTGCTGAATAAAGCAGATCTTGGAAAGGAGGGTGATGGGAAACGAGATTGTGCCTGATATATGCGCTTGCAATAAAAACATCAACCATATAAGGCATTGCAAAAAACGATTTGCTTTTCTTCTTTTCTTTTACTTCTTTTTTTCTTTTTCATGTTCAATACGCAGCAAGCCAATTCTTCCAGCCGAGCTTCCATGTTTTGGCAAGGACGAGTATGACTGCTGCACCAATGTAGATGCAGCTGGTGAGGATGATGAGCCCTGTATAAGAGCCATCATTCGCTTGCACAACGCTTCCAGCAATAGGAATGCCTATCAAGCATGCAAACGACACGACAGTATATGTCGTGGCATAGTAACGACCGTATTCTTGTGTCTTGCACATCCGCCCAATGCATACGGGTGCAATGGCAATGCTGTTGCCACTTCCAAAGCCAAACAGGAAAGAAAAGATGATGATGCCCGGTTTGGTGTGGCCCAGCGGCAGCCACACACATAGACATGATATGAAGGAGAAAACCACGGAGAAGATACAAACGTTGAAGGCCCCGACCACGTCAGCATAATATCCTGGGAGTGCTCGGCCTATCACCGAGCCGGCATTCATGATGGGCAGGAGGTGGTAGGCAAACGTGCTATCAAAACCTTTGTACTGTGCATATGTTGTGACGTACGTCAGAGGGATAAAGAGCGAGAACTCCACGAGGAAAACTCCAATGGTGGTTAGCAGGAACGGAATCTGGCGGAAGATGCGAAAGTCGGGATGAGCCGTTGCGTTCTTGGCCGGTGGAAGACGAGATCGGACAAGTGTTATGCCCACAAGACCGCACACCAGGCATATCAGAGCGAGGACTCGTGTGGCCCAACCAAAGCTGATGCGCTCGAACAGGGCCGTGAGCATGAGGGGGAAGATGATGCCTCCGATACCACCCGCCGTGGATGCAAGTCCGGTGGCGAAGCCACGCCTCGCCTTGAACCAATGGCCAACTGCTGCGATGCAGGGAGTGAAGGTGAGCGACGTGCCCAGGCCGCCGAGGACGCCAAACGACAGAATAAACTGGTACAACTCTGGGGGCCAAGAGTTAGCATGGGTCACACACACACGCAGACGACAAGGATAAGTGATGGTGCATCCGCCAGGACGGGATAGAACGGGATGCTGCATCAGGATCAAAGTGTAACCAAGAACTTCTGCCATCAAACTACTTACCGGTGCAAAAGCTCATACCAACCAGGGCGCCGACGGTACAGACGCATCCAGCAATAATCAGCCACTTTGGCCCGTACTTGTCGAAGACGGGGCCGATATAAACGCCCCCAAAAAAGGCCAGCCAAGTGTATATGGAGAATATCCAACCGACGGTGCTCTCGCTCGTGCCCTTGAGTTGGTGGCTAAGTGTATAGGCCTGGAACACGGCAATACTGTTCATCAATCCCATGGAGGCGATCATGGCGAACCAGGCCCCTGCTACCACAAGCCATGCTTGGAGCCCGCCTTCGGGATATGTTTCTTGGTAAGATGCTGCGGATCTCGCCGTTTGTTGCCGCTCTAAGTCGTTGTTGACCTGCGGCTGAGGCTGGTGCTTTTCATCTTGGAGTCCCGAGTTCCCCTTTTCTCCATCGTTTCTTGTGTCGTTTTCATCGCTAGAAGTTTCAGAGTGATCCAATTCGAGATCGATCTCGTCATGAATTGCTACAGAGTTGACCTGCTGGGCATCCATGTCTTCTGGTTTATTCCGGCTATACCAAGCGCAAGCACTGATCAAGAGGCGAAGTGACCGGCAGTTGCCAATCAACAGCCAGATTGGACTTGAACAATGCGGAGGCAAAAGGAGCTATGTTGTTTTGACTTGAAAAGAGGAAAAAAAAGAGAAGAAATCGAAAAAGACGAAATCGAAAAAGGAGATGGGGAAAGGCTCCTATTTTTGATGACCGTCACGCAACATGTCAAAACGGCGCCCTAGGCTATAATGACTACTTTTTTTTCCTCGACGTATTTTCAATACCCCGTACTCGGCGTGGGGCGGCAACCATCGTCGGAGTGGAAACCTCGCGCCCCGGAGATTCATGGCAAATGGAGCCGAGCCAGTGGACTGTGTAGGTAATGGAAACCTGCCATTTGCTGGCCACCGAGTTCCACAACGGCTCACGCAGCAGAAGCGCCCCAATTTGCCTTTTGCCCTGGCAGGAGATGATCGGTTTCTTCCACTTGCCGCGTTCGTTGCCACATGTGGCTTCAATGGGCTTACATTCGCAGATTGAAAGCCATTCATCAAATCCATTGGTAAGATGGGATTCATTGTTGGATTTCAGCCTCTGAGATGAGATTAGAATGTTTGCAGCCTTTGTCTTCAAAGCAAATGGACAAACGCTTGGGATTGTTTGCAATCTCAAAATCAAAGACTCATCTTCCTCTGCAAACTTCCCATCACGACTCACACAGTCCACGACGCTGCCAATAAGCACCTTTTTTTCTGAATTCCCCGTTTTGAAATAAAGATTTGACTAATTTCGAGCTGAGGAGATCCGCCCGCCTAGCCGAGAGAGCTGGTTAGTGGCTTACTGGGGAGGATTTTCGACGGGTGACGGAGGACTCCGGGCTGCTCCACCTATCGGAAGTCTCCATTGCGGAGACGAAAAAGAAGAAAATAAAAAAAATTATATTGGGAAAGCTTGGCTTGGTCAATGCTATGACCAAAGGATATTACATGGAAGCAACACGTTTGTGCGAAAATTTTCTTAGTGGTGACCTGTTGTCTCCAGGGGGTCATGATGACGGGCGTGAGAAGATGCGTGTTCGGCGCTTTTTGAAGATCGGGATACTCCCCGATCACCTGGTCGCTTCATCCAATCATGTGCCGAATCTGGCTTTACGATTTCCAGAAGCATCTCATCACGATGCTGTGTTCGTGCTGTGACCGAGGAGCTCGGTCTGCGGCATGCTTACGGGGCCAATGACAGATCCTGCTGCTATTGCTTACGACACCTCTCGGCCATTGCAGTTCATCAAAGTTTGGACTAAAGCTGCACATGCTCTGTTGCTCATTCCCTCGTGATACTCAACTTGTGAGCTCACAGCTATCTAACTGCACTGATCATCTCAAGAAACTCCGTTTGATATGCTCTGAACCTTACCCAGATACGCCAAAACGATGCAAAGAAGGAAGGGTTGCGAAATAATACTGATCCTCATGCTTCTTCATCTTCCACCTCCTCCATCATGACATTTCGAGAAGACGAAGCCACGCGCTCTGTATCGGCTTGTTCATCTTCTTCAGCCTCATCCTGTTCGTTGCCCGGGGCCAACTTCAGGTATCCCTCCTTCTCTAGCCGATCTGCCTCCTCTGGCTCCAGCAGTCCGCCTTGGCCTTTACCCTTGTTCATCTTCATCTGCACCGAAGTGGGAACAAAGGCAGACACAGCTTCCTGGCGCAAGTCTCTCACAACCGGCTTCGCCTCATATACCGTCTTGGACTCCATCACCGGCTTCTGTGCTTCTCTATCCCTGCCCTTGCCCTTGGAGTCTCTATCTTGCCCTTCTCCAGCTTCATCGTCGCGTGCGTTATCATCACGTCGTCGAGCTGCGTTCTCGGCCTCCCTCTTTGCTCTTCGCTTCGCGTACCACTTGTCCATTTCGGCCTTTGGTATAGGCGGCGGTGTGTCTCTCGGCATGGGAATACTCCTGATGTCATCGGGGATATCTTCATCGCCGCTGGAATCATCGTCTCCGCGCCTCCGTTTACCAAGCGCTCCTGATCTCGAACCATCACCATCTCTCCTCCACCGGCCAAACTCGGGCGCCTTATCACCCAGCGTATCTCTGGCTTTCCGTACTGCTTTGAGTTCCTTTTCCAAGCCCTCGAGGACTTGCTCTTCATGACGCGTCAGCTTTCCTCCTCCGGACACCACGGCCTTGAGGTCGTCGATTTGTTTCTGGATTCGGTCTGGGTTCTTGCGCGCTAGCTTTTCATCTCGGCGGCCTTGCGCTTCGGCCTTTCCTGCAAGAAAAAGAGGTTAAAAAAAGTGACTTGGAAAAAGGCATTGTTTGCGTTATGCAAACTAACCTTTTCTGATTTCGCGAGCCTTGTCGGCTTTGCGCTGCGCCTGGACGGGATTGTAGTTTTTCTCTTTCGGCATTGTTTGGGCTTTCTAAGCTGTAGGTGCAGCTGCCTTTTTCGCGATTCTTGTTTTGTTGCTGCAATTGGTCTGACTGTCGTCGATTTCTTCAAGAAGAAAGAAATATGTGAGAATTCTCTCAAGGTATTGATTCCTTGGATCGTTTATACCGGTAACGCGACAGCTTTATTTGGCGTTGAAATTATTTTGAAGTTGAAGCTTTCCAAGTTAGGAGAGGCTAAAGACTTGAAGAGGTCATAGCGGGGCTGTTGGGAAGCCTTGCTGATGACTAACACGCCACAGGTTGCTATTGCGACTTCTACTTGTACAATCCACTTGCTGGAGACAATCGACCAATTCTGTGCAAGCAACCATATATTTATCAATTCATACCAAGAATATCGATCTTGATTAAAAATTTTACATCTTGACTCTTTCACAGCGCCCCACTACAGCATCCATCTCACAAGAAACACATGTAGGATTCCACTTATACGAGATCAGCCTAGGACTTGGACTTACAGGTATGCGAATATATATCCTAAAAAAAAGAGCCTATCTATACATTTTGTCTGTATTCAGGCTATTCAACAGACAAATGAAGAGCGAGATGAAGCATCTATGCGACTCGTTCACAAAATGCAAACACCCGCCATATATACGCCATCCTCACATATGCAGCAACACGAGCAATGAACCCAGCAGCATCAGCAACGGCATATTTGCGCCAAGATGCAGAGCAAAGCTATGCTGCCTCTTGGGGTCATCACCAACAGGCTCTTTTATCCAGTCTTGCGGGATTTGCGTGACAAAGTCATACCAATAATGTCCAAGCAGCTGATATCCTTGGTTCGTTGGATGAATGCAGTCTCTCAGATTGCTCAGGGCAAAGGTCGAAAGGTCCACCGGCAACACATGTTTCCCTGCCTGGTATCTCGACATAACCACACCAGGAACCAGCGACTGAAACATTCCTGTCTGGGGAGCCTGGTCGGCATGGCAGGTCCCTATGATCATGGCGACGAGAATGACTGCGTCCGGGCATGAATTGATCATCTTGTCAATCAAACTTCCGAGCCGCTGAGATGCAGCGACAGGATCGTTGCCTTCCGTGGAAATGGAGCTGTCAGGATTCATATCGTTGGTCCCAGCGTGAAGCAGGATGATGTTTGGGCGCTGATCGAGCGATGGACCGACGTTGTCCTCAATATACTGTATCGTTTTGCCGTTCCAAGCAGCCTGTTGAATGACACGGTGACGATTCAATCAGCTGATGACTCAAAAAAGGGAACGTCTCTTTTCCTTACAAAATAGCCGTCGGTCATGTTACCCACTGAAGAAGTTACGGTACCGGCGAATACAACTGTGTCGTCTAAACGCATCTTTCAGCACGCAAAACAAAGACAAGATACACACCATTGATTCTTACTTGAAAGGTCCCCTCGAAGTCGCAATCGGTACCCATTTCCATCGCCACCATCTTGGTCACTCAGAAATCCATATGTGATGGAGTCTCCGACTGGAAGGATTCGGAGCTCTGTCCCAGGCTTGAGGGCTTTTCCAGGCGGTGTGTTTTTGAATATCAACGGGAACGGAGGCATCAAAGCTGCTTGGGCATTATCTTTCATTACGAGTTGGCTTGAGAGTTGCTGTGATGTGTCTGTTTGTATCACAGACGCATCAACCGTCGGCAAGTGTAACGCCGCTATTGTGACCAAGCAGAGCTTCTTCAGAGAGATGAATCTCCTGGCTTGAGGAGAGAAGCCGGCTTGAGGAGAAGACGTCGTGGCGCTCCATCTCTTGAGATGCATATCATGAGCTTTCCTCTTGCTTTTTATCCCACAACAACTACCTGTGTCTCTTCTCATAAACCACAGGTCTCTCTTTGTGGCCTTGAGCAAAGGCTTTCTGAGGTGCTAGGGAGAGAATTGGGCCAAGCACGAAAAAAAAATAAGAGCCACTCCAGTTGCTTGTTTCATCGACGTCGTTAAAGCAAATAACATCTCCACCGACAGAAAGAGCAAGGATCAACTTCGTCTAGGCAGCCGTTGAATTCTGACTAAACATATCCACTGCGTGTTATATGCCAAACCGGGAAGAAAAGTCACAGTTGTGTGCAACGGCAAACTGTGTCGTTGTCAGCTGCGTGAGCGCTAAGTAGACGCCCTCACGTCAAACTCTTTGGTGATCAAAACGGCAGAAACTTGTTGATGAACTATTATGCCAATGACGACATAAATTACAACAAGTCAACGAGAAATGAAAGGCTGCATTTATGGCAAGGCAAATATATACAGAGCCTATGACTTCCCGGTTGCCTGACGGGAACCAATTGCTAATACCTGCGAGGGCTCTGATTTTATTTCAATCTTCAAGTACACGGACTGGAAGTGCTCCGTGCACTGCTACCACTCAATTCCACATGCAAATCATGGCTGGTCATCAAGATGGCCTTGGGATAGTTGAGTTGGAGATTCTCTATTCTACGGTTCGCTAAACAGGCTGTTTTTCTTGTTCCGACCATCCGATCTGATGGATTACTCGATCTGTGTGTTAGTGGCCGTGTAACTCTATCTCGGGGAGAAAAAATGTTGAAACACACAGCAGCCCGGCGGCTAAAGGCAATAGCACAGGGCAGATAACGCTACGTCGGTAAGCCAAACCGAGTGCTACTGTACGGCAGGTTCAAGTTTATAGCGGCAAGGCAGCTCAGCCCAATCAAGCAACTCGAGGTTCTTTGGCTAGAGCTTGTGCGTTGACAAAGACGCCGGCAACTGGATCGACTAGTAGTCGGTGGCGCTTGACTACGGCCGGGCTGTCAGGTTATTGGACTTGGTCCAGTTCTTGTTGGCTGAACTAGTTGCCCAAAGAGCCACATAACAGATTCTTTGGCTATTCTTGAGGCGCCAGACCGCCAGCCTCCCAATCAATCCGGAAACCCTGGCTAACGGCCAGTTGGCTGCTGAATCCTTCTTGAACCTACAATGCCAGCCAGCAGTTGATGGCTTTGGTCAGATGGTGGCTGAGACATCCAACGTTGACAGCTTTGACCACGGTGCTGCTAGAGAAGAGATGAGACATGTTTAATCGCCTAATGCCGATACGCATGCAGGGCTGGATACGGCCAACTGGAGGATGAGACATATCGTCACGGCAGCGTGGAAAGAGCTGCTACTCATTAGAAGGGCTAGCCAGGCAACCAGGATATATCGGGCCTAATAATAACGGAACGAAGCGCGGTTAGCAGATTCCTCAGCTTCTAGGCTTTGTACGGATGTACAGGCAGAGAGCAGGAGACCTGTACGAATCGCCACAAGCAGACCCGTCAATCATTACCAAGCCAGCTGAGAATGGCCGAATGTCGGGTTATGGTGTGATTTGAGCAGCATCTAGCAATGGAATCCCGCCCCTCGGCCCGCAAAAGGCCAGCAGCCTCCCTCTCTTTCGTTCATACGTTACACAAGACAGGAATAAAGTGCGCTGAACGATATCAATGCAGCGTCCCAGATCGTACCTGTCTTTCGGTGGCCGGGACCAATTTTTGGCAAAACGAGCTGCGCCTGGCGATGTTGATTGGCGAGTAGAGTAGCAACAGCCATCACGCTGCATCATGCAACTGCGCAGCGGCCAATCTATTGAAATGCAGGCAGCCTTCTCTTGCATCCAATCCGTGGCCCGGGCGGGGAGTTTCCCGGTGGGAACGGCCGCTGACAGGGTCTGGACGCATCCGCCCAAAGAGCCTAAATGGCAGGTTCGCAGCACTCAGCAGGTGAAAATTAAGAGAAGACGAGGCACAGGCGGATGGCGGAATGATGAACCGGGCAAAGGAAGGGGCTGTTGGGTCTTCGGGGTTAAGGCTCCGAGGCTAACAAGATGCTATGCATGCAATATAGCCTGTAGAGGAGCCGTTCCTCCAGGCACTTGCAGACTCGGTGGCAATACTGTGGACAAGCTGTGGACAAGCTGTGGACAAGCAACGGGTACTGCTCATCGTTTTCTCTGAGGACTTGGCAGAGCGTTATGGAACCCTGGAGACCTGGAGTCCTGGGAACATCATCCCTTGCCTGGCTGATTGGCCGGAGCAGCTGTTAATGCCCGCCCGCCCGTCCGAGACCCTGCCAATAGCGGAAGCATTATGGAGTTCTCGTTTCTTGCTACAGTAGCTTGCCGGCCAGAACGTGGGAATAGGCAGGGGTCAGACAGAGGGCAGAGCGAAAAAAAAGTCCACGAGCAGCTCTTCGTCGTCGTCGTCATAGCTGTTTGTGTCGACTACGGATGAGCAGAACGAGGTTCCGACGGGTTGCCTCTCTCAGCTAGCACCGGCCGTGTTCCACCAATTGCAGCGCCCAGATGCGCGGAGGGGCGGCCTCGCAGCCTTTTTGCCGGGTCTGGGTTGCTGGCCGTCCGTTCGATGCAGAAGAGGGCTGGGTGGTTCCGATGCACGAGAACGAACCGGCTCAGGCGCGTGGCCCGCTGCCAGCTAGAGAGTGGGGGAAGGACGGCCAAGCCAGAAAGGATTCGGGCAGAGTCTTGGTGAATAGCGAGCGCGGCAAATGGAGGGGGCAGCTGTCTTGTGTCTCAGAAGAGCTGTTTTGGGGAGCAGAGAGGAGAACGAGACGGTGGAGATGGGGGTCCACAAGCACATGTCAGAGGTTTTGGTCAGGCCAACTCGATAAAGCTGTCCCGCTAGCAAGGAGCAGTGGCTGCGATAAGAAACGGGAACGAACGCACGAGACGAGATCAAGTTACTGCAGACATGAGTGTGTGCTCCAGCAGCTTGGCTCGCTGCTCGGCCTCGCGAGAAGGCAACACCACGGGCCGCCAAACGCTCAAATCAAGTGCCTATTCTGGTTTCCGGCATTTACACGCTCGATTGGGGGGGCACACGGCGAACTGCAACTACTTGCTACGACAAACTGCTACCACAACGGTACATGCCGAATGCATGCATGCACAAGGCGTTGCTGTAGCCCAAAGAGTAGCGCCACTACTACTAATAGCCATGACTGACTGCAGTGTCAATAACCGATATTATTGTCATTTGGCTATTGCGCTTGATGAATATTGTAGCTCGTCGCCTTTTACGGATTACACACGCAGTTGCAGACTCGATACGGAGCAATAATGCCTCTCTGAATGGGGTCAAGATGGAGCAGGCTCTGTCGATGTTGCTATTCCCGCTGATACGAACAAGACGGATGGATATTCCATTCAATGGTCCCGCAAGCTAACAGGTACCGGGGCTCAAGTATTACTCCGTTGGCTGTCCACAAGCACGGTACATTGTGCTACCGGCAGTTGTGAGGCTTTACAGCACTTTGTCGCCTGGGCCTGCGGCTTGGTAAGTGTGCTGTTGCGTTCATAGTAACGGACTCGACCTTTGTACTAATAGCAGCATGTAATTAACAGCCATTTCATCCCATAATGGCCTGTTTTGCCTCCCCCACGCGCAGCATGGCCCCCCACAAGGCAGCGCATAGTGAGACTAGGGTCTGGTCCCCTGGACATTGGCGGCATTGCCCACCTCCAATCCAACCCTGTTTGGGTATATGTTTTCAGCAGTGTCAAGCACAGGCAGCAGTACGGTACTGTATCTTTCGATGCCCTGTACATGCCAAGTGCTGCCTGTACATTCATAGTACACACTTCGTTCATACCTTGGTAGGTCCAGCATCACGGGCCACGGGCCACGGAAGCCGGCGCTCTGTGCATATCGCGGGGCCGAAGCGCAACAAGGTGCCAGGTAGCACTACAGAATGTCACCTTTTCCGCTGCAGAGGACGTGCTCGCTCGTACTGTACATGATCGTATCCATTACATACGGCTCGCTGCAAGGCAGAAGCACATGCTAGCGCTGCTCTTATTCTGGGCCGTGGCTTCACTAATAAGCAGACGCAGTTGTTAGTGCCTTGCCCGTGCCTTGGACGGCGGGTTCGTGTCAAGACTAGCACCGGTACAGCTCGGGGCCTTTGCAGAGCTGAAACTGGCTGGCGCTCGCCAGGTTCCTCCCGTGCAAATCATGTACCACCGAAGACGGAGTACCTACGTGCGATCAACTCAACAACGCCCGCCAACCACCACGGCAAAGAGACTGCACTGTACAGTAAAACAGACAGGAAGCTTACAAGGAAGCAAAAGGCACTTTCCCCGCTCTGCAGCAACGCTTTTGTGATTTGTGATTTGCGGTGCGCTCATGATCGTCCTGAACCGGCTGCGTTCTTGTCCTGTCTTGTGAAGCCGCTCCCCACCCGAGCCGAGCATCACGTTTGCATCTTACATGGCAGATCGCCCTGTGCGTACCCGAGGGTCCTGATCTTTGCTCGGCAAGGTACACACTCACAGGTACCTACAGCGCCACGCATGCAGAGAGAGTACAGGCAAGATGACTAACCTGCTAACTCGTCGCAAATGGCCGGTGTAGCTCCATTCAACGGCAATGTCTCGCTGCGTTCTGGTTATGGCCGGTGGGGCTCAATCTATTTATCGCGGCGCGCGACTCCGTTCTCGGTACAGCAAGACGATTCTTTAGTGCTTGGACCCTGGAGGGGTCTTGCCTGGCAGGCCTGTCCTGTCTGCTTGGCCCTCAAATTTTCTCTCGCTGCGCTGCCCTCTCGCTGTTGACTGCGGTGCACGGTACTGTAGCATTTTCTATTCCTTGGCGCCATGCCCGGGAGTGGTAGCAGTTCTGCTGCAAGCTTGAGCGACTTGAAAAATATGAGAAATGATGATAACCCCCATGGATTCGTACATGCCTTACATACTGATTCTGGATGAGGCGGTACTTTTTGCAGCACCTCAGTGTAAAGTACGAGCGCTTAGCACATGTCCCTACCTTGTATTTCTACCACCGTCGTAGGCGCGCAAGTACCCTCCCGTACCTCCCAGAGTGGGACCCGACGGCTCTGGGCCACGAGGGTCCCTTCCCAGTACGCCGCTGCCAAGTAGCCGGGTACACAGCCGTCATCATGGGATCACGGCGAAACAGGCCACTGCGTGCTGGTGGCCGCGGCGGTAGCGAGTACCGGCGGCGCAGGTACCGGGCCCTGCGATCGAGGCGACAAACAGCGGCCGTCGCAGGCATCTGGCCAGCGTGAGAAACGCGGCAGGTACGGGCCCGGAAGTATTATCGGTCAGTCTCCATCAAAAGATGCCTCTGGCTTGCGTCTCCATTTTTGCTTCTAACCATCTTGCTGCTAATTAATTCACCTGCCATCGGAGCATCTCTTGGCTCTGCGACGCTCGCTCTGCCTCTGACTCTGACTCTCGACCTTACAAGTATTTCCCGCAAGGCCACGGTCAGTCTCGCCGGCGGAATCGAACCAAAGCAAGACTGCTCGCCGCTTCCGCCAATCCAGCCGCTTCGTTTCCTCCAACAAGGGCAGACAAGACAAGGACAAGACAAGACAAGACAAGACAAGACGAACGCGCCCGAATCTTTAGCCCACACCGAGGCTCCTCTTTTCGGCGCTCTTTTCGAATCCTCCCACCACTGACGGGACTAACGCTGCTGACGGTGAAGCTTAAAGTATTACCAGCTCTTGCGTTGCTTGCTTGTGCTTGTCGTCTTGTGTGATTGACGAAAAAGACCCGCCCCCCGGCCAGAGTGCGGCGATTTACCACCTCTACTCATACAAGCATCGCTGCGGCGCCAGCCATTTTCCTGCTTCCTCTTTTCTCTCTCACTTTTTACCTTTCGCTTGTCACAAGCCCACGCCAAGCCCAGACGCAGCCGAGAAAGAAGAAGGGAAAAAAAAAAAAAGAAAAGAGAGCAAGAAAAGTACCGCTACAGGGATTATTCCTGCCCAAGCCTCCATTGTCACCCCTCCACAAGGATTCACATCATACCTGTCCGTTACCTATTACCCGCACGCAATCCGGCCCAGAGTACAACGACAGAACATTGTAGCCAGCTAGCAGTCTGATCCGCTCTTCCGCTCAACCAGCAATCGCTCGCTCTCAGCTCCCAGCAATTCATGGCAGCTGTCAGCCCGATTGCAATGCACCCAACTGTCACAGAGCACGACTACCGCTTCCCGCGAAGACCCGATCCTCCAAGCACCGACCGTAGCTTCGCTCGCATGGATACGCGACCAGGACAAGGCCAGGTCGCACTCACCAACGGCGCTGCGGCCGAGCAACCTGCCTCGCCGTCAAAACGCCATGTGCTCGACGTCGCGCTGTTCCCGGCCCTCGAGACCGGCGCCGGGCCGTCTGGCAGCGTCGAGCAGATGCAGACCGAGGATCCCTTGGCCGCCCAGATCTGGAAGTTCTTCAGCAAGACCAAGGAGCAGCTGCCGAACCAACAGCGCATGGAGAACCTGACCTGGCGGATGATGGCCCTCAACCTGCGCAAGCGCCAGCAGCAACAGCAGCAGCAGGAGCAGCAGGAGCGGCAGAAGAGGTACGTTATTATATAATTTCTTTGCTCCCTCGTCGTTACCCCCCGGCCAGGTTGTCCAATCTCATGCTTTGCCATGACACTGTGATTGGTCTGTTTCTGTATTTCTGTTACTACACGGCTGTACATGGCGTGGCTTTACTTTTTGACTGAGTGGAGGGGAGGCGGGTTCTGGCCATCACATCATCCCGGCGCTGGCTGACATACTTTCTCTTCCCTTTTTCTCTGCCATAGGTCCCTCTTGTCCTCTGCGCAACCACAAAACACCCCCAGCGGCATTGCCCAGCAGCTTCGAAGCACCTCCGACGTCCATGACCCCAACGCGGATGCCATGAACATTGACGACTTCATCTTTGCCGACGAGGGCGCCGTGTCCGTCCCCGACAGCTCACTGCAGCCTCCTGCAGCGCCGTCGCTCTCCGGGCCGCAGACCGCTGCCGTCAAGAAGAACAGATCATCCAAGGCGCTGGCCGCTGCCGCCATCCCCATCAAGGGTCGCAAGGGTTCTACCAATCAGTTCGTGGCCCAGTCGGTCCCCGTTCCGCCACATCACCAGCGGGGACAGGACGATGAATTCCATTACGTCCCGCGCCATGACAGAAAGACCAGTATCGATGACCGCCGGGTGAGTACGACTCCATGCATCAGCAGCAGAACACAATCCTGTTCCCCTTTTCTTTTTCTCTCTCTCTCTTCGCTACAGCCGCCCATTATGTTGTTGGTTCCATCTCATCTCTTTTCGCTCTGACATGCATGCATGCATGCATGCACGCATTTCCTTCTTTACTTCTTTTTCCCCTTTGCTCATTTTTTGTCCCCTCATGGCTCTGGTTATTTTCTCTTTCCCCTTCTACGTCTAGTCCCTCCTTTTCCAATAACAGTCTAAAAACTGGCTTTCCCCTTTATTTTCTTTAGCCTTGTCTCCTTCTACTCATCTACGTCGTCATAAATTTGTGTTTATTGTTTAATGCTTCTGTATTCTTGGCTTACAATGGTTGATATCAAGACTCGAAAACGACCTGCCAACTTCTCTCCTCATGTCAGCGCCATCAACCTCAGCTCGTCCGCCCTCAACCTCGACTTGGAAAACGACCCCGAGCTCAATGGATACTCTCTCGACAACTCCAACGGCTTGTCGTCTATGCAGCAGCAAATGACCAACAACCAAGCCTCTGCCTTCAACCTCGATACCTTCATGGACAACGAAGGCGTCATGGGCTCCGCTGCCCACTTCCAATCCAACTTCTCATTCTCTCCCTCCACATCTCCCATGATGCAGAGCGGGCCGTTTTCCTCCATGTACAACAACGCCTCTCTACATACCTCTCTCAACAATCCCGACTTTTACTCCCCAACTGGCTCAGGTTATCCGTCTGCTACATCCACACCTCACCCAATCAACGACAACGATGGCGGCGTTTACTTTGGCTCGTCTCAGGATCTGCACCACCACCATCAACAACAGTCACAGCATCACCACCATCACCACCATCACCACCACCGTGCGCAGGGCTTCCGACACAGCTCTTCCAGCATCAACCAACACATGAACCAACAATTCATGTATGGCGATTCCAACGGCGGCGCACATGGGAGCGGCAACGGCAACGGCGCCAACTTCCCCTCTACGAGTGCGGGCGTGGACGCAGTGTCGGCATATAGCGCCGCCCCGAACTCATTTGGCCACATCGATCCCAGTCAAGTCTTTCAGACGGATTCCCAGGTCGCATCTCCAGTCTTGCCAATGCAGCAGGGCAACATGCTTGGCTTCGGGGGCGACGATGAGGATGAGGATGCCAACGCTTTTCTGGACCGTGGCGGCGTTGGCCTCCACGGCGACTTTACGTCTGCCGTCGATGAGGCGGGATCATTCGGCTGGGATGCCTCGCTTCCTGGGCAGTTCAGCACGCAAGCCGCCCGCTTTCCTGGCGGTCCGACTCGCAAGCATGTTCAGATCGGAGGCGTCACGACGACTGATTACGTGGACAACAGCGGCGATTGGGACGGCCAAGGCCTAAGCATGAGCCGATCGCACTCGCAGACACAGGCGCTTGGCATGGGAGCCGACAAGCGACAAAACAGACTCCCTCGCAACTCGTCCACACCCTCTCACATGACAAACAAGCACAGCGGATTCGAGCAAATTGCCCAGTCTCTTCCCAGCTCTCCGGGCGGCAACGCCGCTGGTAACGCTTCGGGCTACTCGTCGGTTGCGCCAAGCAGGCCGCCTTCACCGCCTCCAAGCTCCAAGCACGGCTCTACGACCAATCTGCCGGCGACAGGTGCAAACGCTGGCGGCGAGAACGGCAGTCCCACCACCTGCACCAACTGCTTCACTCAGACGACTCCGCTGTGGAGACGCAACCCCGAGGGCCAGCCTCTCTGCAATGCCTGCGGCCTCTTCCTGAAACTCCACGGCGTGGTGCGACCACTCAGCTTGAAGACGGATGTCATAAAGAAGAGAAACCGCGGATCTGGCACCAACCTCCCCGTTGGAGGAACGAGGAAAAAGGCCGGCACGGGCTCCAATGCCGCCTCTAGGAAAAACTCAACGCTGTCCATGTCTGCAGCCGCTGCCGCCGCCGCCGCCGTCGCGGTGCCCGTGGCGAACAACCAGGCAGCAGTGTCACCGCCATCAATGAACCGCCCCAGCAGCAACAAAGATGCCGATAGTCCCACTAGCAGTGGAAACTTCACCGCGGGAAGCACCCCTGGCAGCCAATATGGAGGAGCAGCCATTGTGGGCGGCAAAGGCGTCGTTCCAATCGCTGCTGCGCCGCTGAAGACGGCTCCTGGACCCGGGGCTTCCTCCATGTCTCGACCAGCCACGGCGCCCTCAAAGAGACAGCGCAGACACAGCAAGAGCGAAAGCACAGCAAACTCATCGGCCATGGAGCTTGACAGTCCTTCGGAATCTGCCCCGCGACCTCTTGGCACGACTCCCAGCATGCCTTCCATTTCAAGCACGATGATGTCAAGCACCAGCTTCTCCATGGTTCAACGCCCCACGATGGGATCGAGCATAGGGTCCAACATGGTATCAATGGGCGGCAGTCAGTCCGGCCTAGCGAATGGCGCTGGTGGCTCGTCAGGGCCCCAGGAATGGGAGTGGCTGACTATGAGTCTTTAAAAGAATTGTCCCGTCAACCATTAACCACGATACACGGACAGAAGTTTTAGATTTTCACGAGCGCATGACTTGTTTGTGGATGCTTGCCATACGGCGTATGGCAATTAAAACTTATTTTTATTTTCAGCTTCTGCTATGTTTTATTTCTTTCTGATTTTTAGCTGAGTGAAAGATTTTCACAAACAGACGGTGGCCTCAGAAGAAAGAGTGAATATATCTGAAGAGAGACGCGACTTGTTTACGTCGCTGGTAATGCAGGCAGCTGGATTGCATTATTTATGAAGAAGTCTTATCACGACGTCGAGGGAATAAAGGCGTATATGAATGGGCATCTCCAAGGCGCGTGTTGGTTCTCAAGCAATGATACCTGGGTCTGAATTTATATCTTTGAGTTTGATTTTTTTTTTTTTTTTTCCTTTTGCAAGCAAGAGATGGCACACAGTCTGATAATAAGTCTTTTTGTTTTTATCCGGGTTGAATAACATGGGCGGGAAACATTCGAGAGAGCGTTTTTTATGGCATCTTTTACTCCATCAGCACTTTTTACCACTGGCACAAGCAAGGTGCGCGCGCGCTTTGCTACTGAAGAGACCAACAGGTTTCTTTTTGAAATCATTGGGATTCAACAGACGAAAAACATCGTCCAAGTTTAGGGAAAGAACTTGTCGGACCTTTTTTTGAGCCAGATTATGAAGAAAGGAAAGCTGTCGATGATGATG
The DNA here is from genome assembly GCA_038502285.1 of Trichoderma sp. 2475. NCBI lineage: Eukaryota > Fungi > Ascomycota > Sordariomycetes > Hypocreales > Hypocreaceae > Trichoderma > Trichoderma sp. 2475. The sequence goes on from JARPVV010000018.1 coordinate 1,044,572, forward strand.
CTACGGAGTTTGGTCTCTCGCCGCATGAGATGGGATGGTTGTTTTCTGTGTTTTCTTTTGCGCCTTTATCTTATTTTCCATAGACTTAGTTTTGGATACTGGCGGCGGCGCTGTCCTGTTTATCTTCTCAATCGATGCCTTGAGAGCAACCTCTTTTATCTACTATCTTACCCCTTTGGATGACAACGATGACAATGGGATGAGTTTCTTCTGTTTTAATTTCAGACTAGAAAGAAAGACGATTGTTTAGAAAACCATGTCCTAGCCGCGAGAAAGGCCTGTGATGAGGAGACAGATTGTTAAAAACTATTTGATGATGAGACAGATTCTTTAGAAAGATTCCTGATGGTGACAGTAATTATTGTTAGACATGACACAAAACCAAGCCCAGATACAAAGCCATACATTTGATTCATCTACCTGTGTACCATATACTCATACTCGTTACTCCTACATGAATGGATTCTCAAAAGAAGAAAAACAGTCCCATCGCCCTTCATCCATCGGCGGAGACTATCCATACCCAAGTTGCCACACACGCAAGCACACGAAAAAAAGAAACCTTGTCCTGGCAAATTCTGCCCACTACCCCGACCGTGTTTCCATCCAATTTGTTTCTCTTTAGATGCCATCAAGAAGAATGAAAAGCTCTACCCAATGCCTTCACTTTATGACATTCCCTCTTGATTTTGTTTTAATCATCAGTATCCACTCTGCAACTCCAGGCCAGAAAAAATAGAAGAAAGAAAGAGTGAAGTTTAACAAGAAAGAAGAAAGCCAGGGACGACAAAACGACAGTGGAAGACGACTAAAAAGGCACACACAGTGACGAAGAGGCTAGCAGTACATTAAGATAAATTACTTTGGTATCCCCAACCGGCAACAGATGAAATGTAGAAAGATGCCATGTAGCAAAACAAGAGGGAGAAACAATTGTTTCTCGCAGTGGTATGTCAGATGAATAGGAAAACCCCCTAGTAGGCCAAACCGAGAAAGAAGAGATAAAGGGAAAAAGAAGAAAGGACCCAAAGTGCTTGTTTGCTTGTTTGCTAGTTGTAAGACACACGCAAGAGAGAGAAAAGGTCAAAACAGCTGAGGCCGACGTATCGCAGGGGGCCTGCGATATCCCCAATTGTACCACAATGGCTCGCCCTAAAACATGGTGCCAAACGAGTCGTCGGTCGGGATGCGCTTCCGCGGACTGTTGCTGCCATCGCCGTCGTCGGTGGCGGGCTTGCGGTGCCGGAACGTGAAGCCGACAAAGAGACTCTTGCTCATCTCTTCCTCGCGCTCGGCCATGTTTTCCAAGGCCTGCTGCTTGTCGTGGACCTCTTTATACTTGGCCATGTCGGCATCGTTGCCAAAGTCGTCAAAGTAGCCGGCATCCGTCTCAGAGTCCAGCTCTGGCACAAACGGCGCCCTGGTCTGGCGCAATGTCTCCCAGTCAACTTCGGCGAAGTACTGGTGTGCGAAGATGTCCTTGATCTCGCTGAAGCGCTTTGTCCGCGAATTGATGCAGCTATGAGGAGGGTTACTTGTTAGTTTCCTTGGTTCAAAAAGAAAAAGAGAAAAAGAACAAAAGAGAATGAACATGGATGCAGAGAAACTCACGTAGTGATGAAATTCCACGTCCGGTTGCTCAAGAAATAGTTAGGGTCTTCCCAGACGGGTCTCTTAAGAACCTCTTTCCAGTGCTTCAAATTACGCCACGTCTCGTCAGGGGTCGAACCAGCAAATGGAGGGAAGCCGGTCAGGGCCTCGAACAGCATGCAGCCCAAGCTCCAGTAATCCACCGTGTAATCGTATTCTTCTCCTCTGAGAACTTCTGGTGCCATGTAGTCGGGCGAGCCGACAATGGACTTTGCGTAGTTGACATCGTTGTCCCGCATGGTTCGGTAGCTCTCACGACGTTCGGCTACCGTTCGCTGACCTATTGGCTTGCCAAACGGCACTGGTGTCTCGGAAGCTTGTTCCAGCTTGATGCGCATGGATTCGATCTTTGACGGGGCCAAAACACCGGCAGCGAGGCCAAAGTCGGTCAGCTTGACATGGCCCGTGGAGTCGACGAGGAAGTTTTCAGGCTTCAGATCGCGGTGGATGTAACCGAGTTTGTGAAGAGCGTCAACTGAGCAGAACATCTCGGCAATATAGAAACGCGCATGTCGGTTGGACAGCACCCCCGTATTGTTAAGAAGAGTACGGAAGTCGCCGCCAGGCACGTATTCCATGGCGAGATAGATATTCTTGTCGTCCTGGAATGAGTACAGGAGCCTGACCAGCCAGTCGCTTTGCGCCGTTGTCAGGATGTCTCGCTCCGTCAGGACATGGCGAACCTCATCCAGCTTGAAGAGCAGCTTTTTGCTCATCACCTTGAGCGCACACACCTCGCGCGTGTCCTTTTTCTGAGCCAGAAAGACTTGGCCGTAACCGCCCTGGCCGACCTGGGTGAGAATCTGGAAATCGCCCTGTTTTAATCGAATGCGACGCTTTCGAAGGTTGGCGCGCTCTCGGCCGGTGTACTTGGACCACACCCTGTGGGTTTCCGGGTCAGTCTCGGGGGACTCTGGGAACTCGCTCTTGAAGGCGGCAAGGCGCTTCTGCCGTTGACCGACATATGTGAGCAAGTCAAAGTAGTAGTCGAGGAAATCTAGAGCAAAAGTCCAAATGTCAGTCAAGGCCTTGGGAGTCAAAATCGCAACAACGTTGGCAACAAAACTTACAGAGCTGGGTGACATTGACCATGCGGCGCACATTGGGCCGCTGCAGAGTCTCGCGCTCCTCGGCCGTCAAGCCACGAGCCGTGTTAAACCTCTTAGCTATGATGGGACGTTCCCCCTTGGTATCGTACATCTGCTGGCGAGAGAGCGCGGCGTGGCTGTGGTGCGGGTGGCGGTCTTGGTCCTGAGCGGCCAGACGAGGCGGCGCATTTGGATCATGAGCCTGAGCAGGCTGGGCGTGTCGCTTGCGCGGTGAGCCAGGTGAGGCTCTCCCCTTTTCCGTCCTTTGCACCTTTTCTGCCTTTTCTGCCTTTTCTACCTTGTCCGCTTTTGGTATCTTTTTCTGCACGACGCTGCCATCGAGGGGCAGGGCGACGGCGCCCTCTTCCTCCTCATCTTGCTGGCGTTGCTGCTGCTCGAGAGACTGAAGAGTGAGGGGCTGAGGCGTCCGGGGCTGAGGAGTCCGAGACTGGGATTGTGACAGAGGCTGAGATTGAGATTGAGGCTGAGGAGCAGGCTGCGCAGCTCGTTTGCTGCTGCCGTTGGTGTTATTGGCGCTGCTACTGCTGCTGCTGCCGTTGGCCTTGGCCGGCGAGGGCGAAAGCGGAGCGATGACGCTCTTCGGGCGAGGCGTCAACCTGACGGGAGCGTCAAAACCGCCGCCGCTGGAGCTGGAGCTCAGGTTGGAACTCAGGTTGGAGCTGACGTTGGAGCTCACGTTGGAGCCCAGGTTGAGGTTCATGGCGGCGTCAAAGGCGGTGGGCAGGTCGTTCGCGCCGGGCGGGTTCGTCCGTTTGCTGGGGCTGCCCAGCGGCGTGTTGAGCGGGTTGACGAAGCTGTCGATGTTCATGGTGGGCGTGACGGGGCGAGGCTCGGCGTGTGCGTCTCCAGCCCGCGGCGCCTTGTCCCTGCCGGAGCTGCTGCTGGTGCCGACGCTGGAGCTGCCGGGGAAGAAGGTCGACATGAAGCTGGCCATCTTTTTTTTTTTCTTCCTTGCCCTCTTTAACCCACTGCAAGGCGTGACGTGGCGGCAGCGGTGGAGAGTGGACTGGCTGGGCTGGGCTGGACCAGGGGAGAGCAAGCGAGCTGGATCGATCGATTGGCTGGTGGGCGAGCGTCTGCAGTAGCGGACGACGGGAGCAAATCAAATCAAACAAGCAAGCAGTATCTAGCAGTAGATACCTGGTCGCAGCAGTTGGCTGGGTCGATCTGCTGTTGCTTTTTACTTGCGCTTCTGCTCCTGTTTCTGTCCCTGCTTCAGGCTGTATGGATGCGCGTATACGGCAATGGATAACTAGTAGGCAGATATTCTGGGCGCCTGCAGATCCCCCTCCTTGGAGTTGATCCAACAGAATCGATATTCAATGTTTTGATGTACGGGTAACGGTCAAGAGAGGAAGAGAAGAGAGAGAAAAACGATGATGGAAAGATGACTCGAAGGATTCAGTGCTAGCAGCAGCAAGGATGTGCTGAGAGAAGAGAAAGTCGATGCTGTCACGTCACTGTAGAAGAGCATGGAAGCAGGAAATAGAGTCAGCCAAAGTGAATGAGAAGTGAAAAGGCGCGAGGTGATGGAAAAACGAACCAAAACAATGTAAACAAAACAACATAAGCCTCTCTCTCGTCGCCCTTCTATTCTGTTCGGGTAGCACCACCGATGGATGGATTCGTAGATGGATAGTTCGCTTGATGATCTAGTCAACCACTCTCTTGGGCTCTGAGATCGCTTCGTCGAGGCTGTCATTCGCTGCCGCTCGCAGAAATTAGAAAAGCGACCGGGGGCTGGCCTTTTCGGTAAGTGGGATGTTGGAGACGAGCCGTCGATTGGATCAGGCCAATCAATACACAACATCAAATGGTTGCAGCAGCAACAAGCATCATCCAGGTGCGGGTGGGGGCGCTGAGGCTGCTGGGAGAGCCCGCTAAGCACTGCAGCACAGCAGCCCACCTGCGCGCCAAACAGCCCTTCTACAGGGCAAAGGGGCCTGCTAGCCCAGAAAATTGCAGCGCTATCCGGGCTAGCAGCGACAAGCGCCATCGGTGGCATTGAGTGCCAGCGCTCTGATTTGTGCCCTGTAGCGCCCCCTTCCCTGTCCCCTTGTGGCTCCCGCTATGGGAACGGAGGGGCGCTGCAGCGATGACCTCAGCAGCGGGGGTGGTCTCAGCTCTGCGGGAGCTTTCACGTTTGTTTCAGCACACCAAGCATGAAGTGGTTTTTTTCCCTACGGTTAAGGTTCTTTGTTGGCCGAATACGAAGTTTTTTTTTTTTTCCGTTCATGTCAAATGTCAAATTTGTCTCAATAGATTCCCTGCAGATGATGTTCCGAACCCTGCATGAGGATTAGCGTCTCTTGATTTGTCTGAGCTGAAGGGGCTCATTTCCATGACAACGTGAGATATGCTAATTACAATTGATTACAGCCAGATATCGTGTACGCACGCACACAATAGTGGTGTCACGATAAACAAAGGGAGATTTGTCAAACTAGGAAGAAGCAATGACTGTGAGTAGCAAAAGCAGAGCAGATACCCGCATGCGGAGGTATGACAAGCAATGCTTTGTTTGGAATCTTGTGCTCTGTGCAACTTGAAGCCATGTTCAACACGCTGACCACTACCTGTATGCAGTCTATGCATGTAAGACGAGATTTCTCATCAAAACAAATAAACAAACAAACGGTCCATACTTTGAAGTAGCAAGTGTTGCCATGAGGACATGCTAAGACTCGTTACTCTATCAGTCTTCAGTTGAGAACGAAAATCTGCATTCTCTCACTGACACTATTGAAAGTGTTTCACTGCAAGACCAATGTGAGTACATGTACATGTATTCTATCCCATATTGACATGTACGCACACTATACTGTACCCACAGCCACCGCTCTTTGCAACGAAAGACGCTCACAGTCAGTGCACTTTCAGCTTTCTAGAGTCCTCACAGTAAAAGGTTGTTCTTTAAAGGGCCATGATCCATTGCCACTGACCGTCCAAACAAAGCACACGACATACCAATAGACAATGGGATGGGATGAAGACCAACTCACGAGCTCTGATCCGTAGACCCGAGTTTGATAATGATTGCCTTTTATTAGCAGACGGTCACTGTCATGTAGACATTCATATTCTGTCACGAACGCCATACACGTTGGCAGTTTTTACTCTTTGAATTCATGCTCGTATATAACGCCATCATTGCCTTTGCTTGTTCGGGTGCATGTAGCCTGCATATAGCTTGGCGATAGCAAAGGCAAAGCCCAGTCTACCATCATGGACTCCTCAAGCTATAACCAAGAGTCAGTTCTTGAAAGCCTCAAAGAGATGCAGGAAACGATAAAGAGATTCCAGAACATCCAAATCCTCCAGGAGCGGCGTATCATACAACTAGGTCGTCAACTCGAGTCGTATCGAGTAAGGCAGGCCGAATTTGCTCCGTTCAAACGTCTGCCGCCAGAATTGAGGCGTTATATATGGAAGCTGGCCATCCCTCCGCAGATTTTCAGGCCGTTTCGCTACTTAGAGCCTTCTCATCTGGAACTTAAGAGCCTCCCTCCGCCAATAATTTCCCGCGTCTGCCGAGAAGCTCGAGCCGTTGCATGTCAGCAAGGGATGTTGTACCACCACTGGTTCCTCGCCCCCGTATTTTGGACCTGGTTCAGCGGACGGAGAGACATATTGGATCTTTCCTCTTACTGCATATCGGAAAACGGATTCATCCCCCTGCAGGCGGGTCTTCTTCGAGCGGCAAGAGCAATCATACTTGACGTGGGCCTCGTTAATGAATTGTCGATAACCGGGTTGAATAGCAAGTCCAGCCATCTTCAAAGTGTCAACACCATCTATCTTTCAGTGGGAAATCCATTTCAGGTCGAAAACCGTTCATGGCAGCCACAGGCGGTGGCTCGGCTGTTCAGGGACCAATCTTTCGCTCTGATCGATGTGGAAGACGACCAAGAGCTTGAACATCTTGAGCAAATTCTTGAGATGAGCGACAGCTACGATATTCATGCCATGGGCTGGTGGCATAAGGAAGCCCTTGCGAGGCTACAAGGCCGAATTCGACCCCCGGCCGAAAAGATGAAGGCTTGGAGAGATGCCAAACTTCTCCTCTTGAAAGGATGGATGTCACATCGTTACCCAATGTTGCCGCTGGCAGAAGGCTTTTTGGATCAGATGAGCTATCAAGAGGGTAGAAAGCTGTATCCCCAGCTGCCCACCGTCAAATTGGTGCAGACATTTGAGCTGACGCCCGTCTCCCGGTTTGCAAAACGGCGTATGCGAGAAGACATCAGAGGCTGAGCAAGGTACATGTACATGTAGATAAGATTCAGAATCGTGACCTCGCATGGAGATACAAGCTCAATTGAAACACACTATCTACGAGTACATGTCCAGATACTCCAGATACTCCGCATAAATCGAACGATCCGTAGAGCTCGGAGTGCGTCGGCATTGCCCCAATCCGGCCAATCACATCTCCAGTTCTGATCTTATCAATCAATCTCGCCTCCGTCACATGCCGACGCCATCCCGCAATCACTTGATCACCGTAAATCGACCAGGGGACGTTTTCCCCACGGCTTAATGAGCCGACCTCCCCTTCTTTCATCTCCTACTCCTCACCGACGGCAATTGCCATCAGAAGCCGTGATACATTAAAATAGGCCGCCTGCCCTTTACGTTCCACAAAGAATAGCCTTTATTCAACGGTGCTACCACATGCAGCTTCATTTCAGCTGTGTAACCAGCTAACCAATTGTATCGGTGCTTTCTGAAGCTCTCTTTCTTACCGTCTTTTCATCTACTTGCACACCATGAAGCTCCTTAGCGTCATCACCGGCCTCACCGGCTGTGCAACCGCCGTCGAGCTCCACGGTCCGCTATTCGGCGGCTTTGACGACAGCTTCGCAACACGCATTCCATCCAGCTACGAGTCCGCCGTTCTGGGCCGCCGCGTCCTGGCCCTGACGAAGCTCGGTACGTTGTCATCGACGTTCCCCAATTCAGCGTCGTCGTCGTCGTTGTTGTCGTCATCCAGCAGAGATGCTGCCGACGCGACGGAGAACCGGCCGGATGGTCTCGGTGGTCTGCCATTCGGTCAGATGGAGTACATTGCCGACTGCGAGGGCCAAGGGCACCCGACGTTGCTGGCCATCAAGATTTCCACCAGCTACAAAAACGCCGAGGCGGGATCCAACCTCACGCTGTCCGTGCAATGGACTCCCCCATACCCGCCCGCCAGGCGCATTCCGCTGCTGTCTCGCCTGCTTGCATATTTCCCGTATATCAGCGATAAATATGGCGATGTACCAGATGATTTGTCCCTCCCGGACACGGTGCCCTACTCTGCGGCCAATCTACCCCGGTTCTCGCTGATTGGCTACCTCGAGCCCATCCAGCCCGATCTCAAAGAGTCTCTCCGGCTCGCCTACTGCTACACGTCCAAGCACCCCGACGCAAAGTACTGGCTGCCGGGCAACAAGATCCACACCAGCGAATGGGCCAGGCTGGTGGTCACAAAGGTTTACTGGATTGGCGGCTTCGGCGACCGTGCGTACATTGGATGGATCCCCATTGAGGAGTGGAACAAGGTGACCAAGGACGAGTGGGAGCAGGTTCAGCTGCCAGGCGAGAAGAGAGGCTGGAGCGAGTGGAGCGAGGCCGATACTGATGAGCTCTGATTTACCAAGTAACGTTTGATGTGTGTTATCTGCCTATCATGGCGAAGAGGTGGCTGTCACCAAGTTTGTATGACCAATGTGTGACTGACGATATGATGTGGCGATGTTACATGTAATTTTGTTGTGCTGCCGACGATGTTACGTTTTACAGTTTCATGTTCTCTCTCTTTTAGTTGGCTATCTTTGCAAGCTAGCATATTATTATCAATACTACAATCGTTATTTTCCAGACCTCAGTTGGTTGGAGCTGAGATGTTTCTTGTTCTCGGAGCAGATATAAATATCAATGTGGTAATAGCGAGCGAGTCGGTTGCCAACGTGGCATTGCATTGACCTTTTTGACAATTTCCCACTTGCATAACAAACCTTCTTGACATGCATATAACATGGGGTATTGCAGATAGATTGACAAAGGATAAAAAGATGAGTAAATTAAGTAGGTATGCCCAAGCATGTCGTGTAACAATGCGGATGCCTGAATCAAGCGGTGCGTTGGGCCTCGGCTTATACGCACGGCCAGCATCAGACAAAGAGCGTGTACTGCTATACAGTATGGAGATTGGATATCGTTGTTGTCTCGCCGTTCACCCGACCCGGAAGGGGCCCGATCCGATGCACTGAGCCCTGATTTCACATGCAGGCCGGATATTCATCCTATTTGTACACGTACCTCTAGTGCCGCAGCAGTATGGAGGCTAAATTGGATCCCGATGCTAGCAAGAACTGAGATCACGCAACTGACAGGAGAAGAGGTATTATCAGACTTTTTTTTTTTTTTTTTTCTTAAAATCTTTGAGGTATCCAAGTAAGCAAGACCAAAAATCTGTCAAGAGGCTACAACTCGGTGAAGTTGGTTCTGTTTGCTCCACGCTGGTATTCTGCCGGGTAAGCAAAACTACATGTACGTGTAATGTACACGCCTAGCACCTACATGGCTGTGTGGATTCTCGTAGGACCCATAGACAACATACCGCCTTCTCCAAGATACTTGATATTAAATTTTTATAAAAAATGTAAATCAAATAACTGTCGAGGGAAACGAATGGATGTAGCGTTATATCCAGGATTTGTGCCCAACTCGCGCATATGCGTTTGAGCTTATTGTCAGGAGCTCGGGGTATTACAGCATTTGAAATGCAGCCCGGATATTTGTGCCAGCCTATCATCGACCTTGCCCAAATGCTACCCTTGGACGCCAGACAGAGCTTTAATGCACGTTTATCTTCCACCTCCATATCCCGTCCTCTCTGGCCAATGACTTTTGACGAGAATCATGCTTCTGCAGGTGGGCAGTATCCAGACTCGTAGCAATGCACCCCGTGAGCATACATGTGGCCTGGTATACCAGCATGGGCCAAGACAATGTCTGGTCTGAAACTCCTGCCTCAAAGAGCGGGCTGGACTGCAGATCTGACTGTCCGATACGAGACCCGGCTCTTCCCTTGCCCGGTGCTACGCCAACTACAAATGGTTGGTTTCACTTTACATACAGTAAACTTCGCCTTGGGCGGACTACTCCGGGCTGTGACCCATGATAAGTGACGTTCAACAGCCATGTTGTGAATCATACTGTAAAGCAAGAGAAGAGCTTCACCGCCTCAATACCTCCACCGAGGGCCAAGTTTAGGGCTCAAACTGAGGCTATCAAGTAGTAGTCGTCGGAACCTCTTGTGTTGACTAATTGCCATCGGTGATGGATACCTATTGCAAGATGATGCAACGGCGCCTCATGCGCATACTATCACGATGCTAACGTCGCCCACAACTGGCACTACTGCATGGAGAAGATGGCGGGGTCAGCCGAGAGCCATGTTCATGTTGTTAGTTGTAATGCTGTTATAGGGAGTTGTGAGAGTAGTTGTACGGAGCTTTGCGTCCAAGAAGTGTTTCCACAGAAAGTTTCGGGCATATCTGGGACCTTGTCTGCTTACATCTGTGGCCAGGCCAGGTTGATCTCGGTCAGTTTCTTTGTGCCGGTTGGATTGTTTGCCTGTCTGCCTGCCAGTATGCATCCGCGTGGCTGCATGCACATGCGGGCAAGGCACGTCGAATGGTATGCGCTCTTTAAACTGTGGCAGCGCCCCTCCCACACAGAGGAAGAGACGGGTAATACAGTAGTAGAGGATCAGCGAGATCGAATCAAGTACAACGGGCGAGAGCCATGTATGGTGCTGGCTTTTGCTGTGTTTGTCGACTTGTCTGGACATGCACGCAGAATGGACGGCAGCCTCACTAGGTGGCGGACTCGGTTTGTCCGGCAGTCTTTGGCCTATTCGCCTCCTCATTAGCCCCAGCCGTATACCTGCATGCATGCATGCTTCATCCTTCCGAGCAGGTACGTGTGGTCGAGACTAGGTTGGCTGGCGGTTTATTCTCGGGCTTGAAAATATCTCGACTGAGTAATGGCAAGGCTAAGATTTCGTAATGAGATCCGGGTCGAATATTGCCGGAATCATGGCGACAAGCACCGAGCCGACAAAAGGCTGATTTCCAGTCGAGTCAAGTCATGAGTCGTGCAAAACTTGGGGGGGATTTGGGAAACATTTCCAGTATCGTGGCCAGCTTCTTTTTTGGCCTCCCCCTTCCAAGTCTTGCTTGCATCGGCTCCAAGTGCGTAACACTGCCATGGCCCTGTATGATACGTTAGCACTGCCTAACAGCAGCCCGTCCATCCATCTGCCGCCTATTAATCATCTGAGGGGAAATCTTGGAGATGGCTGGCTGCAACGGGGTGGCCGCAGCAAGCCACAACGCAAAAACATCCCAGCATGTCGCGGTTGGCGAGATGGATTACCTAAGGATTAGCCGCCACGGAACAGTGCAGGCAGGTCCACGTCCTTACGGAGCAAGTAGCTGGCCAAGGGTTAGCGCTGCATCCAGTCTTTAGTGCGCCGATAGCCTCCAAGGCCCTGGGAATGCAAGTTGATACAGGCGGCTCGCTGCCCGTATCGCTACGGCCGAAAGAGGAAGCACTGCACGCCCTCCAGATGCGCTCAGGTGAGAGATATTCCTGTAATCAGAACGCTTCGACAGGACTAGACTCCTCTTTGCGCCTAATAACGCAAAAGCTTGCTGCCGGATGGATGCCATGCTTTGCCCGCGGCTGAAATAGCGGCTGGTAGCTTGTTTGCTCTTCTGCAATCTCATCTCGAGGCCATGTGTGTGGCTGGGAGCTAGCAGTGCGTAGCAGCCAGTAATCTCTTCCTCCCCGTGCTGTTATCGCTGACAGTGCTTCTAGTAAGCTCCAGTCAAGTATCGTTACCTGGGGCTTTCTCGACGCCTGTGCTCCAGCTTAGCGTCCCCTTCTCCGCATTCTTTGGCCCTGCAAGGCGTAAAAGCCAGAGATGCGCTTCGAGCTCGCACTGCCTACGAAAGGTGGAAAAGAGGAAGAGGAAAGAAAAGTTATCGGGAATACTTGGTAGTATGTAGAACTTGAATGTAAAAGCACTATCAGACTTGGCCATTGCGATCTGCGTGCTTGTTGCCGACAAAAAAAAGCACCGCATGGATACAAGTCCATATCATCGCAATATCAATCCCATCATCACACTTGAAGTCTTGAAATGATCCGCCCGTAGCGCAGCGCACACTGACAGCGAGAGGCTTGCAGCGAGTGCCAGGCCGCAATTCACCGCACAGGCGCTAGCCTCCTTCCAGCAGCCCGCACCGCCCTTTTTCTGCTCAACTCGCGCCCGCAGATCGATCGCTCCGTGTTTTTTTTTTTTTTTTTTTTTTTTTTTTTACTTTTCCTCATGTTTGTTCAAATCAGGCACAAGTTGTCTTGCGAGAAGCACTCAGCCTGTTAGGTTCTGCCAGACCCCATTTTAATCCCCCCCGTCACACCATCTGTGGCGGCCCAAGCAGCAGATACAGGCGCCAGTGCAGGCCCCTACCACCTCGCCAGCCTGCATATGTACAGTGTCCAGGGTGCTGATAGGTACGGACCGCCCTCTATCCGTGCGCGCTACAGGCACAGGCGCAGGTACAGGTACAAGCACCCTGTGCCTTGACCGAAAAAGCCAAAAATTAGCAGGTGGCAGCCGTCAGCTTCGCTCTGGCACGGCCATCATCCATCTCCTTCCTCCCATTTTGGAGAATCCCGTCATCGTGAGGATTATTCCATTCTTCTCTGTCCCATCTGCTGCGATCCATTGCATCGTCCCCTCCACGTCCTCTCCCTCAAAAAGGTACGCAAATCAATCGTCCTTGCGGGCTGCGTTATCGCAACCTGCAATCTGCGGTGCTCCTCTGTTGCAGCGCCCGGGGCTGGGGCTGATATTCGGGTACAGCGGGAAAATACAAACTCCAGTCCCTTCTGCCGGCCACCGGTTGACGCTTCCGCACCATCTGCTTGGGGCTCAAATCAGCATCCACTTGGTCTCTGCTCGTCTACTTTGGCTGGAGCATCAGTTGCACCCTCTCCAGCCTCTTTTGCCCAGCGTTTCGATCAGCGATATCCCTCCTTCGTCGCTTCCGAGACCCGACTGTTATCTGGCGAAGCTGCACCATCGCTTACTCGTCCTACCAGACCTTGCCTAGCACCTGGCGCCAGGGTCGACGCTTCCAACGGCGCCTTCGAAACCTCCATCTACACTATCCACATCTCTATAGCCGGCAACACAACGGGATGGCGCCTCACCTCCCGTCTGAGAGATGACCTCCAGGACCCCCATCGGCGTCCAACCGCGACCGCCGCAGCGAACCATCAGCAGTTCGACGCTGCCGCCGGCTCAGCGGCCTCCGCCTCAACGCGCTCTGTCGCAGCAGCTGTTTCCCTCGTCGCCCGTGCGCAAGGACTCGACCCTCAGCGATGCCTCGAGCGACTCCATCGACCATTTCCAGGCCCAGACGCATGGCCAGAGCACAACCCAAGCCCAGAACCATGCTCGCCTCGTAACCACGCCGCGGAGAGCCGGCTCTCGACTGCGCCTCGAGCTGTCCAACGTCGATCCGCCGCACGGAAACTCAGCGCTGCTATCGGCCACGTTATCGGCCACGGCTTCAGCTCCAACGTCTGCTGCTTCGTCGCCCCAGAGCCACACCACGTCGCGTATGCCGTCCATGGCTGACGGAGGAGATGTGGGCGACTTGAGTCCAACGCCTACCCGAGCCTCAGCTGCCGACCTCGACAACGACAACATCCCTTTGCCCATGCCTAAACGACGCCAGCCGGCATCGCAAACATACTCAAAGCTGTCAAAACGACTGGAAGCTCCTCCGCGTCCCGCACCGGCCTTGAAAAAAGACGGCCGCCCGAAGCCATGGACCGTTGAAGTTCCCAAAGATGCTCCGCGCTATCCTCCTGCCGAGAAACGCCCGCCCCCAACAAGTGACGATCGGTTCGCACGAAGCGGTGATCCGTTCAGTCGGGGACTCTATTCTGGAAATGCCGACTTCTTTCCCTGGCATGGTACCAAGGATATCAAGCACCACGAGGACGACTGGAGCCCAGAGGCGATCACAAAGGGTACGTGGGACCGCGGCAGCCAAAACGAGACAGCCACCGCGAGAATGACCATATCCCCGGCCATCAAGCAAAAGCCTGGCCTGGGCGCTCTATCTACCATATTTATGGGTATTCTTAACCAGCGCAGACTTCGAGGCCACATTACAGCCCCATCGACTTTTAAACCTCCCCCACGAGTAACTTTAACCGATACGAAGCGAGAGGTATGGATGAGAGACCTGGCCAATCCTGCCATCTCTCTTCGTCGACTCAGCAGGACTATTCCCCACGGAATCCGCGGCCGGACTCTTCTCGACCAGTGCCTGAACAAGAGCGTTCCTACCGAAAGGGCTGTCTGGCTAGCCAAATGTGTTGGCGCCAACGAGATTCGTGCCTTTAAGAGGAAGGGAGCTCCTGGTGGTGGTGCTTTTGCCATTGCCGGCGAGTTTAAGTGGATCAGAGACTGGACAGTCTTTGTGGAACAGTTTATCGAGTCCATAACTTTCTCGTTTGGCGAGCCAGACTGGAAGGCCAAGGTCACTTATGCCATACGACTAGCGACAAGTTTTTACGCCGAGCAGCTTCTCGATCGAGACCACTATCTCGACTGGATCACATCTGGTTTGGAGCACAGTCCCCAGTCCAAGCTTCCCATGTGGATTCTGATTGCCCAGATCTGCTGGGCTGACATCCTACGCTCACGAAAGTATGGACGCCGTCTTGTTTATGCCTTGCTCGGCCACCTCCATACGGTAAGTCTGCCGCATTCGCTTTCTTCTCTTTTCTGTGCCTTCTCCAATTTTTTTTATCGTAATCCTTGCCTTCCCATTCGAATAAAAAGCATGTTGCCGTCGGCCAAGACACTCGACCCTAACACAAATCACAGATCTATATCCATCCTGACAAAGATATTCTCATTCAACTATCGAGCCAGCTTTCCACCTTACTAGCCTCACTCGTCAGAGATAAATCTGACAGCTTCATCGACCCAAGCCTGTGGTCAAAGTATAGAGACGCCTTGGACGCCTCCCTACCACGGGATGACAAAGCAAGTCGGGACGCATATTCTCATATCAATACTCGAAACGGCCAGGTATCTATCACTAGCAATACCTCGCCACTGGCTGGGCGGCCACAGCTGGTAAGGCTCCTGGACGCAACCCTGCTTAGCCAGATAGGCCGCGATCTGCCCCAGAAATGTTGGGCCACTGGGGACGACAAGACCGATATTGTAAAGACCACCGTGGATTGGGCAACGTCCTTCTATCGCCCTGGTTTAGCAAGGGTATACATTGCTGCCAACCTGATCAGGGTCTGGGCGTCGCTGAGGATAGACGTTACTGGTGCAATCCTTGAGCACATGGACACCATACCCGCCGACGACGAGGGACGGAAGCAGATGGCGTACCATCTTGTGGTAGAGCTGGTTCGGACGGGGCAGTTCTCAGTCACTCAGTATACCAAGTGGCTCATGGCCCGCGGCGGCTGCAGTCACCCGTCTGAAGTGGACTCCGACGATGCTCCCTGTACCACCAGATTGCTGGTCCACCTCCCAGTACATTACCTGACAGAGGACCAGAAAGATGATCGAAGCAGCCTGCTCAGGCGAGCAGCTGGCTATTCCGTCATCGAGGAAGCAGACGACATCCACAACGCCCTAATGTGCGTCAGCCACACCCTGGGCTTGCCGGTGCAGGATAACGACATGTCTGGCAGGAAGCCCATACCGCTGCGAAAGCTTCTCCCAATGATCATCCACAGCTCGAGGGCTTTGCGATGCGCCGTAGGCGTCCACTTGCGTGATAGTGTGATGAGGCTCAACAAATCTGTTCAAGCCATGTCCCAGCGTCTATTCTCTGCTATCCGCACCGTTCTGGAGGCCACACAAGACTTTTATGCCCTGTGCGAAATACTCAAATTTTGCTCCAGGACCACCAACATCGAAGTCCTTGCGTCTTGTGTTGACACTTTGAACTTGAATCTGCAAGTATTTTACGCCCAAGGCACTGCCGATCGCTTGTTCACAGTCTTCTTCGAGCGGCTCAAGGCTATTAACCAGGAGCAGGGCCTTGTGTCTCGCCCGCTACTCGCATCCCTATGCTCCCTATCCCGGCGGATGCCTAATCGCCAAGAGATTTCCAAACATCTGGCTCACGAACTTACTCTGAATGACCGCAACAATGCTACTGACGCATGCTCACCCGTTTCCGATAATAACATGGTCAACCCACTGTCTGGTGCTGATGGCGAGGTCTCCGAACAGATTGAGAAACTGTTGGCAAGCGGGAATAGCATTGATCACCCAACCATGAATCGCCTTTTTGCATATATTATACGCAGACTGGAACTGGGCTGGGCCAAGATGGACGACAACCGGAGGATTCATGCCTCCCTCCTCACTCGCCTCCGTTTATTCGACGCCCAGCATTTTGACAAGCTCATGTCCGACTGGGTTGGGCGGGTTCGGCTGATGAAGAAGCGGGAACGACTGCATGCTGTCTTTCCTCTCCTAATCATTACTGACGCTTTGCCCGTTTCTTTCCTCTTTGGGCCTACAAGCTTGACTCAAGCTCCTGCGCCCCAGGGAGACGCTGAATCGGTAGGGGCTGCACCACTGGATCTGACATCTCCCGGAGCGGCAACTTTTCACCAAGAACTGCTTTCATTGACCCTATCGAAACTACCGGATGACACAGATCTCAGCCAGGAAGAAGTATATCGCTTTGGAATCTGCCAACAGTCTGTTCATTTCAGCCATCACAAAGGTCTACTCGCGCTCATACGCCACGCCATCATTGAATATGCTGAACTTCGAGCTGGAGACAGCAATGTACAACTACCGCTTGACGACGTCGCATATCGAAACAGGATACTAGACGCCTTGCAACTCTTAGTTGTTATGCACACTGCGGATGTGACAGAGGCGTTTAGCGTGCAAAAAGTCCATCCGGGAGCCTTCCGCCTGATACATGAAATCATTAGCAATCTCTTCAAGCAACACGGGGCCAAGGATGGATCGTCGTTGACAGCGCCGTATGACGAAATCTTGCGCCAAACAAACGAGCTCACAATGCCATTTTGCCAGATCAAGCTCAACATGGATCTTTCTGTTACGCCGCCTCGCCAGGCCGAAGGTGAAGATGCGCCGCAGAGCGTGTCGCAGTATGATTTATTTGCCCAAGCTATGGACCGTGCGATTGGAGCCCAGAATGTCATGTGGACGACTATGCTTCCCTGCCTAAGCAAGGACATCTCTCGCCACTTGCAAAGCCAGGCCCGCCAGCGATTCTTAGCTCTTGTGCCGGCGTCATCGCAATTGAAGGATCCTGAAAATGTTCAGAGCGCTCTCTCGAGTAATAACAATCTATACCTTGCCGAGAAGCTCCTTGGTGTTATCGAGGCCATCGTCGTGGGCCAGCAGCCGCCGCCTACAGCTCAGCTTACCATGGCTCTGGCTAACAAACTGTCGGATCTCGTCGACTTGGTCGTCGCACCGAGGGCTGCCGAAGACAAGAATGGGGGAATGCTATCGTCTGTCGTCGAGCACTGGATACCGATGCTACTGAAATTCGTCCTTCTACACAGCGTGTCTCAGGAACCCCTGAGTGCCTCTGTAATGACTACTTCCGTCCAAGGAAAGCTGGTTATGCCTCCCCACCACGAGGCTCGGGCACACACTGTTTTGACTCTATGCCGCCTGCTGCTTGGGCTTGAGGCTCTTCCAAGCCAGTTGGCTGGAAGCGGACTGTTGCAGCATTTATTCGACGTCGCTGCGGTCTTGGCAGACGGCTTGCCAGACGACCTACGCCTCCACTGTGCCAAGTCTGTCCTTGTCGTGCCTGGTATGATGCCGAGCTTGCACACATCCTCAGACTTTCGCCTATATTACATCTTTAGCATTCCACCGCCAACCGCTATGGACGGCATGATGCTTGCGCACAGAGACAAGGCAGCAGTGCCCCACAGCTCTGCATCGAGGGGCATGGGTGCTATGTATGGCATTCGACCATTGCCTCACGAGAGGCTCTCTCCCTATGTCATTCGACGATGGGAATTGCTTAGCGAGCCAACTCCTAATGTCGGCATGAACGATACGAGCTTAAACCTAAGTCTCTTTGAAGCCATTAGGATACACTAAAGACGCAGATTTATATCGTCGAGAAAGAAGGCTTTTTAACACTTCTTCTTATACTATACTGCTTTTTGCTTTGCTTCGCTTCTCTTCTTTATCTATACATATTCTTGTGCCTCTTTCTCTCTTTCTTTTTTTTTGTTTCTGCGTTATTTCTGCGTTGTGTTTTCGGTTTGGTTTTCTTCCAGCATCATACTCATTACATCATTGCGAAGCACCAATCAGCGCGCATAACGGCTACGTTCATGATTAAGGCTTTTTCATTCGACAGAAGAAGGAAGATAATAAAGGAAAACTCCAGACCCTCGTGCCTATAGGATACATTTAGCTTCCAGGCAGCGCCTTCTTCTCTCCCTTTTCCTTTTGTTTTCCTTTCATATCTCATTCATCATGCGTTGTGTTAAAGATGCGAGTATCGTACCAGACTTTGGAAAAGAAGAAATACCCATAATTGCTATGACTCATGTGACGGCTGGTAGCGAGAAATGCGGCACGAAGGAAAGGGAAGAAGAGAGAAAATTGGATATTTTCACTGGGCCCTTGACAATGCATACGAGAGGAAGTGGAGGAGATACCTATAAAGGAGACTGAAAGGAGTTGTGATTTATGGAAAGCATGGCATTTTTGGCTTCTTGTTTCTTCTCTTCTTTTTTTTCTCGTTTCTCTTATTTACTTGATCTCTTTTCTGTTTTGCTGTTGCTAATTCTTGTGTCTTGTTTTTTTTACGTTAGCTAGAGGGAGGGTTTTTCAGATATCTTTTTTTTTCCTTTCCCTGTCTTCGTTGGAGAAATGGGAGAAAAAGAACAGGACCTCACCATATGAAAGAGGGACAGGCAAAAAGAGGTTATGGTTAATGGGAGGCTTTCCAAGATTGATGTAGAGGAGGCGCATTGCAAATTACACTCAAGTTTTACACCCGTTGTGTCTTTTTGTTTCTTCTCTTTTTCTTTTCACTGGGGTTGGAGTTTTATTCGTTCATGCATGGCATGGGGTATGGAGAGAGAGGGTTTCTTTGGAAGCGCATTATTCCAGTGGCGCATTATTTTCTTTTTCTGTTTTCTTTTAATGCGTCTTGGGCATATTTCTTGTTTGTAGGATGCCTCTGCTCAATTGACTGACTTTTTATTCTTTATATTCTTAATGCTACTGCTTCGTGCGGACTACTAGTGTCGCTGACCAAAACACCAAAAGTCGAAAAGAGAATGAGATGTCAAGGGGGAAAGAAAGGGGGCAGCGAGAACAACATTACATTCTATTAGATTTGACTTGAATGTAGGTATATCGACTTATATCTGCGGGGGAGACAGAAAGACAATCAAGATGAAGAGACAAGCAAATAAAATAAAAAGCGCCATGCAAAAGAGATGAAAAAGAGACAGAGACGGAGGGAGAGACGAGACATATTGGACAGAGAAATTGCGAGATTTCTTAGATATCAACACACAGGCTGGTACCAGCAGAAAAAGGAGAAAGGAGAGAGAACACAAAAGAAGCAGAGTAAACCAATCAATCCTCATCAAAGATCTGGTACGTGTTTACCAAGATTGTGTCAATGACCTTGATCTGCCAGCCGGCATCTGTGATGGCGGTGCTGGGATCGGTGCCCATGAGCGTGGGACCGAGAATGACGGCCAGATTGTGGGAGTTCATGCGGTTGATGTGGGAGTTGTCAATGACGCGGTGTAGGTGGAGCATGAGGGCGCGGAGGGTGGCGTAGTTGGGGTCAGGCAGGCTGTTGATGATGGCGTGGAGGTTGTCTCGGCGGACGATTTCGTCTTCGTGTTCTACTCGTGGTCAGTAGGTTTAAAAGAAAAGGGGGGAGGGAGGTAGAGGGGTTATCCTACTCGCTGCGTTGATGAAGCTGCTGTGGTGCTCCGTAGTAAACAGCGGATCAGGCAGATCCCGGAAGAACTGCTTCAACAGGCCCGTAACGCTGTTGACATCGTGGAAAAAGTTCTCTGGGTTTCTAAAGTCAAGTGCTTGTGCTTGAGATTCTGTGCGAGAAAGAGAATGCCTTGTTAGCTGACAGGAAATTATCTTGATGGCTCAAATAAGAGGATATGATGTAAACATACCTGAGTCGAACATGGATTTTAATCGGTTGATGTGGTTCATGGAACCAGACTGGCGGTAGATTCCTTCCACACCCAATCCAAACAAGTCGACAGCTTGGATGCACTGGTACACAACCATGGGCACAGCAAGGCCATCTCGCTCATACAAGCGGCCCAGGTGAACGCCAAACACGGGCTTTGAGCCCGCAGAAGTGTTGAGAGCAGGTGGGCCGCTGTAAGCTGGCGGAGCGCTTGGCCCAGGAGGCTGGTATGGAAGACCCAGCTGAGGAGGCGAAGCGCTCTTCTCTGATGGACCCTCGCTCTCTTGGAAGGCAAGCGCTCCTAGCTGTGGGGGGCCGGCAAGTGCAGGGCCACCGTTGGGGAAGCGAGGGCCTCCTGATGCTGGGCCCGCTGAACCATATTGAGGTTGGGGGCTGACGGGGGAGTTCAGCATGTTGCCTTGGCTAAAGGAGCGGCTGTGGTTCGATTGATGGAATGAACTTGGAGGCTCTACGTTAGTGGGGGTAGAAGTAGCTGCTGGTCCCAGAGGGCCTGGAGCGCCTGCCGGAGGGCCGTTGAAGTTGCCAGGGCCTGTCCGCGATGCCACTGAGAAGGACTGTGGGCTTTGCTGAAATCCGCCTGATGGAGCAGCTTGGCTGACAGAAGGCTTCGAAGCATGGGATGCAGCTGGTAGGGATGAGTGGCCCATGGCGCCGGGCTGAGGACCAAGAACCTAAAATTGCAAAAGAAGCAAATGGAAACGAATGTCAGTTTGGGAGATCCAGATACGGAGCTGAGGGCAATCAGGTGAATCGGCGGGGGAGGTGGAAACGCACCGGATTGCGCTCGTATTTGATCTCGCCGGTATTTGGCTGAACCTTGGAGTGGAATCCGGCCACGAAGTCATCCAGGTCCTTGTTGACGTTGATGGATGCGACGGCGAATCTCATGCTTCGGGGCTGATTGGGGCCAATGGAAGCGCTGTTTCTGAATGGACTAATGACGAGACCATTGCCAAGCAGTAGATTCTCGTTGTTCAAAGCTATCGAGTGTTTGGTTAGTCAGTTATTTATGAGCTCATAAAACTCGGATCTGACAAAAGGAGTCTCAAGGGGGGGGCTTGTTTCCCGGTTTTGCTACTTACCAAACTTTTGCATCTGCATCCCAACAGCAGAATCTATCTCGCGGATGGCCTCCTGCAGCGACTTGACAAGTTCAGGCCGAGTTGTATTCTGCAGCTGAGCCTTCTCCGTCTGCAGAGTGGTGACGGCGCTGTGGTACATCTGATCTGCAGTCTGAACCTTCTTGAGGAGCTCCTCCTCCTGCTGGGCGGCTGACTTGTGTGCTTTGAATGCGCCCAAGACTTTGCCACCGCCAGGTCTGCTCTCGCCCGTCCTGGCGCGATCATATTCTTCGGCCAGAGAGTCGTATTTCGCCTTGCTCTTGCGCATTGCGACCTCGAGATCGACGACCTTTTGCTCGGCGGCCAGTCCGGTGGCCTTCCAGGATTTGCGGTTGCGCTCAGCAGAGCCAGCCGCCTCAAGGAGCTCCTCGTTCATCTGAAGAAGCGTGGCAGCAAAGTGGATGCCGTTATCGGCCATGCGCTCGTGGATATGAACCATTTCTTCGTATACTTGGCCAAACGAGCCTCCGCGGTGTTCGGGTCGTCGAATGTTATCTTGGGTGGCGCGCGCCAGCTTCTTCAGGGTCTGAGCATTGTCTTCCTCAAGGCCGGCTCGTTTTTTAAGAAAGGTGCCAAACTCCTAAGCAATCACCGTCATCATCAGCTTCTTGTCCGGCTCTCTTGTCTCAGCCACACGGTGTCAGAGCTGCAGCCAACAGCATGGAGCACCGCTGGCTACCATGTGAAAGGACCACAGTTGTATGCATGTAGGGCATGTTGGCTCACCTTTGCAGAGGCTATGCTCTGTTTCAAACGCTGCAGCAGTGAAGGAATACCTTGCTGTCAAGAATAGTCAGTATCAACGCCAACAACAGTAGCCGCACCAGCATCGGCAGTACGCGCGCGCATTTTCGCTCGGAGATCAAGAAATCCATACCTCGGATGCCAACACCTCGTCGACCAACTTGAGCACAGATGGATCAGTTGCGGGCAGTGCGGGAGCGTCGTCTGGCGCAGCCGTGCCGTCGCCGGGTCTCGCATCAGTTACAGGGCCTTCTTGTGCCGCAGCATCGCCGGAAGCCCGTCGGAGCTGCGCAGGGTCGTCGAGTGTAATTGATCCTGAAAAGTCTCGGCGATGTTGTAGCGGCGATGACTGCGGCATCTGGAGTGCCAGTGACGGCACCGGCGAGTCAATGGGCGAGCGAAAGTCGGCCATGGTTTATAGATGGGTTCGCCTCTGATAGAGGCTTGAGCTGCGGTTTGCTGTCGGCAGGGGACAGGCCTCGATTGGTAGCGGTCGATGACGAAGCTCTAGTTCGTACCTATCGTCCACTGTTAATTCTTCGGAGGATTTTAAAGAGAGGATGCGCCGCAGCGGTTAGAGCGACCTGTTCAGATGTCGACTACGAGGGAAGTCGGATGCAGGAACAAGGTGGAATAGAGCGAGCTATGACGAACTAAAAGAGCCGCGAATAAGGAAGAGGCAGGGGAGGGGAAGCTCACCAAGCCCTAGAAGGGAGGCGCCTTTGGATGGCGAGCAATTTCTCCAGGAGCCCGAGGGATTGGTTTGCGACTGGCAAGCTCCGCAATACCTCGGCTTGAGCTGTATATCTCTTTGTGGATGATTGTGTTTATGACGTGTCTTGAGGGTGACAGGCCGCGCGAAAATTGCAGCAATCGGGCTCGGTCAGTTCAGCGCGAATATTGGAGGAAACAGACTCAATGTCGTCACTAGCAAAATGAAGCCCAGAAAAAAAAAGAAAAGGCAGAAGCAACAAGGCGAGGGGCTGGGACCGCTTTGTTAGAGCGCGGCACTTGGACGGGCATAGACCAATCCCAGTGGGCGAAGCGGACGGGAGGGATCGCGGGAGAAGCGACGAGGCTACAAGCTTATTGCCGGAGTGCAATTGCTGCTACTGCAGGTCGGAGTGGGTGGCTGAGGCTGGCTGGCGAGAGGCGAGTAATGTGTACAGTAAGATGGGGGCGCCCGTGATAATGAAGATATGGAGATGGAGATGGAGATTTGGGGGGAACAGGCTGGTTGGGACTAGGAGGTTCAAAGGATGGGGGATATTTTTGGGGGCATTTCTAGTGGCATGTTCTGCTCTGTTGTGCCCTGTCCAGTGGCTCTTCAGCGGTTCTTTCGGGGGAGTTGGATCCCGCTAGCTGCGGCCGGATCGAGTACCTACGGGGTATATGGCCCTGCAGTTCATCGTCGCGGGGGTACCTAAAAGTAACCACGTCAGTCTAAGGGCCTCTCAGCCTCGAGGCCACCTCAGCCCGTCCGTCATACAAGCAGCGGGTTCGTGAATCCCGCATCTGCAAGCCGCCGGATTGATTCTCGAATACGAGACCGAGGGAAATGATGTCTCCCTAGGCACACGCAGGCTCCCGGATATCCGCTCAAGCATCTCCTTTCTTTGTTTTCTTCTTCTTCTTTTTTTTTTTTTTCCCTCCAGTTGCTGACGCGTCTCTCTTGGCCGTGCGGGACCAGGTTCAGTTCACTTCGTATTTGTGCACATCTGCTACACTAGCACCTCGACGACTATATACAGCGCACACGTACTGAGTGAATATCAGCAGTATTTATTAACACTAAACTCCCAAGTTTAATATAGTTGAAGTGTGCTCTGTAATTGGCGGCTCTTGACGCCTTTTCGGGAGCTCATTCTTAACTCAACGTAGGCGCTGAGAGATATAAGCAGCTAACGGGTTTCGAAGAATCGTTGAATAAGAGAGCATAGGGCATCTACAACTTTACGAATATCACAACTTTTTCGACTCTTCATAACCAACCCTTGCCGACTCGTATTAGTTTAGTTAGCAAACTCCCTAAACCCATTCAAGCAACTCAAGCGTCCCTCCAACTACGCTTAGTTGCTGGAAGCTGTCGCCAATAGGCATCATTACATCCCAGTTTGATGGCATCTCATGGATTTATCAAGTGGTATAAATTTTCGGATGCGTATGAGATTCAGAATGCAGCTGAAAACAGATTCTATTCATGGCGAACATATGATCTGCGCAATCATGACCAGATAACAAGTCTCTTAATGCTGTAGTGTAGCATATCAAGATACCATAATCTAGGATACGATACCAGACAAACCCGCAGACAACCTCACGGTAACTGTCTTAGGTAGCTTATAGCATGTCATTGACTGCCTCACCAATCCATTAATCAGTCCATCACTATCAGCCAATAAGCCGGCAATCGAGCTGAAGAGCTATTCCATGTCTGGACAAAAAAAAAGAAGCTTTATATCTTTTTTTTATGAGAATGAGCCTAGGTATTTCCGACTAGGTAGTATAAAGCCCTGCCGGTTGTCGCTATTTGACACCATCGTTTCATGCCGTCGTCAAAAAGAGGCCGTAATGTCCAGATGGAACACACCCAAAGAAAATGACCCGTACCCGTTCACGCCAATGAGAACCACTGCCAACTTCCTTTTTCTCTCCCCCCTTGCTTCCCAGCATTCGACATTTATCGCAGACGTCTGGCCTCACGCTCGGACTCGAGGAGGCAGAGGATGTCGTCCTCGCGGACTAGATAACACAAGCTCAGTTAGCCCAATCATGTCTACGGTCGGTATTTTGTTGGATCGTCGAGCTCAAACATACCGGGACCCTTGACGTTTCGGATGATGGAACGGGTCTGGTCGTCCATGAACTCGACACGGACCTGGGTGACACCACCACGAGAGCCTATGCAGGGCTTCTTGTTAGCATTTTCCGTTCATTTATTGCATGTGTCCCATGAACCCCTCTTTGCCAGTTTGCGCGTCGATGCTGCGATTTTCGTTTGTCTCGTCGATCCATGCTTCTCCTCCTCTTTTCCCTTTTCATTTCCAGTTCTTTTTTTTTTCCAGATGGCGACAATGATGATAAAATCCTTCCTCCTCTTCCTCGTCCATCCAATTCCAGCAGCAGGAGCGACAGCAAAATCGTAACAAACAGCGACGACGACAGACTGGCGACAGAGTGTTCATGAGAGCGACGGGAACAAAAGTCTCCTCATACCGGTACGGCCGAGCACTCGGGTCACCTTGACGAGCTTGACGGGGGCCTTGGAGCTAGATTCCATCTTGATTGATGTGTGTCTTTGTGGTGAAGGAAAAAAGAACGAGAGCGATGCGAATCGTAGAGTCGAGTCCGTGTGGGTAGCAGGAAAGGGCGTAATTTTTCTCCTCCGGCTGTAATTTTGTGCTATTCGGCAAGGGTTTTTTCTGCTCTCCAATGCCCCAGTTCGGTGCGCCGCGCATGTGGGGTCAATGACGATAAGGTCACGTGCGATAGCCAAAGCCCCAAACCCGACATTCGAGTTATCTAAGCGGCGGAGAAAATAGATTTGCCGGTTTCCGGATCTACAGAGCCGCATCGGCCAACCTCCGTCTGTCAAATCGGTGTGCCAAATCTTATGAGACATTGACAGGGGTCCGAGATATCTCCACCTCTCCATCTTCTCAACTGAGATTGAGGCTGAGACCTCGAAAGTAAAACGGCAAAAGACTCAAATTATTGAATATCAAATCATCGTCTCATCGGCGCCGGATTTTCGGTGAGAAACTTTGTCTCATCGATCGCTTCCCCGATGAGTGGGCTACTGCCAGCAGCGGAGATGACTGCCTCATATTCGGATGAGATGGTCCGGTCAGCCTCACAATAACAACTAGTCGCACAGAATGACACTTTGACTCAGATACATTTCCGAAAGAGAACAGCGGTCCGCTTTGTACCAGCCGACAGCGCATAACTCGTACATCACGATGTGCGGTTACTCAATGGCCTATTTCGGAGCTGCAAGATACTGAGGGAGAAAGTGAGAGGGAGAGAATTAGTGAGAGTACTATCTCGCCCGAGAATTAAGAACGAGAGAGAATCTCCCAGGCAGATTCTTGAGCGAAAATGACGCACAAACACGTCTGCTGGTGGCCTTCGAAGCCGGCTCAGTAGGAGAGCCGAGAGCTGAACCACAGCATGAATTGGTCGGCCAGGACTTCAGCTGACAGGTTTTCGACAATGTTTGCTTTTTGTGCCTGTTTCATCCACGATGGCTTTCATGTACGCCCCCTACATCATCATCACCAAAATAAATTGCAAACGAAAAAGGGTCGGGCCTGAAAATTGGTGCAAGTACCGGTACATGAGCCTCCGCGGATGACCAGTTTCATTTCTTTTTCTCAAACTATTGATTCTTGATATGAGACAGCAAGATGCCCCAACTTGAGCAAATAGGAAGAGATCGCCTTGTTTCTCAATTGGCAGGGTATCATGGCCCCAGGCAAGGCGTATACCTATCCTATACGGGCTGTGGTGCTTGTCGCGTCCATCAAAGTCCCGAGTCGAGAGAAAACGAACGTGTGCGGAGTAACCTGAGACTTTTTTTTCTTCTCTCTTTTTCCTTTTCTATTTCCGCTGTGGCTGCGCGGAGACGGAGATAAGAGAAATAACCAGGTAAGGCTTTTGATCTCTTTCGTGGTTACCGATCACTACAACTGGTAACTAGTTCAGTGCTGTCTCGCCATGAATATAGCGAGAGCTGTATTAGTGAAGCTTGGACAATGGAACGGTTGGACCATCATTCTCCATCATCCGCTATTCTCAAGCCATTTCAACTTCTCCGGACGAGCAAATCTAGATCAGTCGCCGGTTGACATCTATCCCCAGCGTCACATCCCTTCAATCTCAAACGAGACTCTGATAGTAGTACTTCATGTGAAAACTCGAATCCCCATCTATCAATAAATCTCCCCTCATCGAAAGTGAATTAGCCGGGGGCGCCTTCCGGTCGAGCAAACAAGACAGCGGCGCTTAAAAGGCTCGGCTACCAACCACCACCGCATCAGGGGAGGGGGGCGAATCTCGGGTGTGTGCGGTGAGTGATGGATGATGGGTGGTGGGGGAGAAACATGCTATCCGAACGAGATCTATAGGCCGACTGATGTCTTGCCCGCCGGAACAGCTGAGGCAAGGGCCAACCCGGATCGGCAGCCTTGTCATCCCAAGATCCCGGATTCAGTTGACATGAAAAGACAGCGCCCACCCAGCTGCCAGCACTATGCTTCGAAATAGATAGCCAATACTACGTCAGCGGGTGATTCATTCACATGAAGGCCTCTTTACGGTAGCACTGATGCGAGGGCCGGATGAGACACAGTTCTCACATCACGTCAGGCATCTCTATCATTGCCAAGTACGAGTAAATTTAAGCCAAGTCGAGGCAGCCAAACTACCCAGTTGGTGTGCCACACCATCTTTCTGCCGTCTCTTGGCCTCGGTTTACCTTTATGCGTGACCATCTCCCTCAACTCTACGAAATCAGCCCATGCCAGCCACAACTACATCACTTTTACAAGGGAAATCATGATCAACCAGCCTTTGCCATTTCTCGGTAAACATTAATTATATTCTTCTGAACAAACAGTCAGATCCAGCTATCTAAAGCTATCTACTGGCAATTGCAATTGCAATAGCGTGTGTGACAAAAAACAATCTCTGATTCCACCCCAGTTTCGGCCCTGACCATGGCCTGCCAATAGTTGACCCAGATAAAAAACAAAAACAATCAGAACTTTTTCATTCCATAACCTTTTGCTTCCAGAGTGCACTAAGGCGCCCTTTCAGCTGGTAACATAAACAGTGATCCGTTGCGAATGCAGCGAGGCTCTTGAGCTCGCATTGGTAAACACAAACATGTGAAGAGACAAAACTCAACACCTAACAGCGTGAGAGGCGACTGGTAGAAGTAATTAAATGCAATCTTGGTCGCTTGCTTGGCCTTTTTTTTTTCTTCTTCTTCTTCTTCTTCTTCTTTTCTGCTTTTTTTTTTCTTTCTGTTGGTTTCCTTTTTGTGTGCGTACGTTAAAGGGACAGGCTCTGTAAATGCTTCAAAGAACCGATAATGCCCAGAAAATGCTGATAGTGCTAACGTAAAAGGGGAATCGCACAATATTAATAATTATGAAAAGGGTAGAGAAGGACGAGTTGAGCAAGAAGCTCGTCTCTATTATATCGCATTGTGATGAAAGCGAAAGGCATGAGATGTGTTGGAAACAGAAATGAGCAGGATTAAATGTGGCTAGTGTGGCGAATAGGTGTACCAGCGTAGGTGAGAATAGGAAAGTAGAAAATTAGGTAAATTAGAGATCGTGTCGGTAATCGAACAATCGAACCGTAAAAACGAAAAGAGATGAAAGGGTAATTAAACGAGGGTGCTCAACGGGCAAAAGAAGAGAAAAGTCGAACGAGGCCAATAGGAGACAAGAAATCTCGACCAGAGAAGAGGAATAAACAAAGAGAATAAGAGATAGTTGTCAAGGGGTATTAGGTATAGATGTCTGCAAACATCAAGGCCATCGTCATCTGACGACCAAGTCTCTGATGATTCTGCCAGTGCCTCCAAAGCTGGAAGAAGGAGGACTTCGCTATAGCATCACTATTGCTGCTTTTCGCTGGTGCGGGTCCTGAAGACAATATCTTCGGGCCACTCCGGAATAGAAACACGGCGGCAAGCCTGCTTAGGGCCCTGCTGTTCAAGCTCTCTGCGCAGCACCTCGATGGCGAGGACCCAGCGGGCCTGCATGTGGCGCTGGCGAGCTGCAAAGACTTGGTTGAAGTGAGTCTCCTCACGGAGAAACTCGGCTTCCAACTTGTCGAGCACTTCCTGTCTCTTATCCATGAAAGTCTCGAGCTCGTTCTCTTGTGAGACGCGGCAGTCTTCCTGCTGCCTGTCTTGCCGCTCTCGCATGACGTTCATCTTGCCTGACCATAGTTGCTCCATGGTGTCTCGTAAATGGTAGTGGTGGCCGAGCTCTTGGAGATCTCTCTCGGTAACAGTCCTGGGTGCTGCTTGCGAGTTCGGGTTTCTTCCCAGGCCGCTGCAGTAGCCTTCCATGTGCTTGATTCGAAAGCCAATGATTTCTTCGTATTTATTTAGACGGCCTTGCAGTTCCGTCTCGGCCTTAAAGTGACGGAGGTCCATGTCATGCAACGTCTTCTTATGTCGCTCCTGGATGGCTTCCTCTTGTAGCTCGTACTTTTCCTCCAAGGTAACCTCTTGCATCAGGTGGCGTGTCTGCAAAGCGTCTTTGGTCTTGAACTTGTACGTCAGAAATCGATGCAGCTCCTTCTGCTGTTCCTGTCCCAGCTGTTGCATAGACGGGTTAGAGCGCAGCTTCAGTTCGTTAATAGAAGACAGAGTCGCTGAGATCCGCCGCCTTTGCATTTCATCTTCAAAGCAACAGAGGTTGGGGCAACCAGTTACAGGGTCCCAAATACCCGTACACACAGAGCAGAATTGGGCCTTGCATAGACAAGTCATGATTTGGGATGTCTCGCTCGCGCTAACCAGAGTCCTACACTCGTAGCATCGCCTCCAAATCTCCTTGTCATTTTGCTGGTGCTGCTTCTTCTTCAACAAAGTCAGCTCCCAGTCCAGAGGGCAATGTTCGCCCAGGCTATGGCCAATATCTTTGCATATGCCGCACATGCGGCCATTGCACTTTACGCAGGCGAGATCAAATGGGTGCCTGGAATCATACCCATCTTGGGGCGGAATAAAATGGCCACAATCAGGGTCTGGACAAAACAGTTGCTCGTCAGCCGGAGTATTGAGTTTCACAACTGCCAGCAAGAATGTATCCTGGTCCTCCTGGTTTAGAATTGCCCTGATCAGCGAAGGCGTAAGTGGGGAGGAACAGCAGCTTGGTGGCATGAGGGCTTCATCCTCGACGGCTTGTTTGATCATAGTTTTCACGCAATTGGCGCAGTGGATGTGGCCACACTTGAGCTTGTGAAGGGCGGTAGACTTTTCTTCAAAGCTGTCTCGACAAGTGGTACATAGACTGTAATCAGTTGCACACAGGAGGCGTCAGCTGATAAACCCACATATAGACGGAACAATTGGCACATAAGAAGTGGACAATGGAGGATAGCAGGGGAATAGAAGACCTACATCTTGACCTCAACAACAGCGGGTGGTAGCGGCGGCGGCAGCAGCTGGATAACCTTCTTCTTCTTCTTTCTCCTTCCAAACAAACGTTCTTTGATGGCTTGAAAACTGCTCTTCTTGGAACCTGCACTGGCCATGCTCTTGGGAGAGGGTATGAAGACCCTCCGAGGAGAAAAGCTGTAGATTGGAAGTGGATCTTTGGCCGGTGTGTCGTCATTGCAACCAGAGTCGATGGTAGAGATGTAGCGTTCATAGTGGGCAAAAGTTAGGCTCGACGTTGAGCTTCTTCTCTCTCCGCCTTCGGAATCAAACAGCGGGCTCGGAGGGCAAACGGCAGAGGATTGAGTCGATATACCGGTTCCATTGGTCTTCTTGGAAATGTTGGAAAACGCTCGGCCCTGTGGGGTTCCAAACGACGAGTCCGACCAGCTGCTAGCGGGAGGACATTGGCTGGCCAAAGATGGCAGAGTAGCGGTGATGCCAACGGCGCTGGCTCTGGCCAAGAGCTCCTCGTCGGCCTCGGCTTCAGACTTGCCCAAAGGCAGCTCCAACACTCGTGTGCAGTACTCTGCGTCGTTTAGCTCGATGACTGTGACGGATCCGGTATTTGGTGTTTCTGCGGTGCTTGGTCTTTCCGCGGTGCTTGGTCGTTCTGTAATGTCAGGAGCCGGCGCCGTGGGCGATACAGGGACGGACAAGGGGTCCATAGTGGCACCCGATGTCGTCTGTAGAGTGGGGGTGCAGAGGTGGTATGGGATGATGGAGATCAAAAACCAGGTTCAAAGCCGGGTGGTGGATAACGAGAGGCAGATGAATTATTGTGAAGAGAAAGGGATATCACGAAGAGAAAGAAGATTTGTTGGTGGATGAGGGAGAGGTGAAGAGGGCCGGGGGAATAATAAAGAAAAAAAAAAGCAGGTGCATTTGATACAGGGGTCTTTCTTCAGGACACGGACAATGGGGCCTGGGCCCAATTATGCATATATACATGTACATACGCTCAGAGAGTATATGTGAGTGCCATCCCAGCTAATGTACAATGACCTATTGCCCTGCAGGGAGTGTACCAGTACGGTCAGTAGCTTTAGTAGTAGTAGTTGACAATGGCCAAAGGCTCAATGTCCGGCAAAGAACTACATAGAGGTACAGATACTCGCACATACTCGGCGTCTATCGTGGCAGTTTGCCCCATTACCCTTACCAACAATATACCCGAGTGCCAGGCCGGAGGTATCCGTACATGTACAGGCCGCGATGGTTTAAGGATGCCGATCTCTACCTCGTCTTGGGGAGCAGCAAAGCAGAAGTAGTTGTACGAGGGCGAGATGGGCTGGGGGGACCATCCCGGGCCGCGAGAGATGGGTGGAGGGGCGTGGCCCGTGTGGATATGGGAGCTGTTGCGAGACAGTGGTTCCCAATCGGGCAGTGTGGGCTGGCCAAATCTTGGGTGGGCTCGGGAGTGAGATTGAGATTGGAGAGGGCAGGGATTGAGCCCTCTGATGCAATTGCCAGCTGTCAGTGGGCTCGCCTGACTTTTTTGGATCCGGAGGCTGGTGGAGGAGCGGGTTACATGGAGGTAGGACTCGCAAGGCACCGTGCTGGTGGTATATTCTCCTCGTATCTCATCCATCGGAAACAAATTTGTATACAGTGGCTAGCCTCCACTCTTGACTGATCTCTTTTGTGACGTTACTAAGCGATACTATTCGCCGAGAGGGGGAGGAATGGAGCCGGCCTTGGGGTACCCTGTAAAGATATCCGCACCATGAGAATCAAATAGTATTTTCTTTTTTTTTTTCTATTTGTTCATACGATTCGGAGATTCTAGCATTGGTTGGAGAAGATGAAGACGAGGAAAATGGTAAAGCAACGGTATTTATGTTGTGGAACGCAGTCCAGCATGTGGAGCGGTCAGCTTCATAAGTGGCAACATCAACAGCGAAGACGAGTGAAATAAGTCTAGTCAAATCTAGCAAAACCAACGTTCAACCGTGTTCAACGGTGGATAGAAGCCGTTCAAATCTCAAACTCTAGGGGGTGGAAGCCAACTCACAATTGTTACAGGAAGCAATAGCAGAATCAGGATTTTTGGCTCGAGTGTTTTAGTGTTTGCGCTGTTCAAATTGAAAACATCACTTGATCCCGGATAGCTTCATTCCAACCAGGCTATAGCTGAACAAGCACAATAAGCATATGCGCAGCGCTTCCAGCGCCAAGGGATAAAGTATACAGTGGGTTCTATGGCTAAATTACACAGTCAGGCATCGACTAGTAGACTTGAACATTCAGCACACAACTTAGTTTTGGGAGCCAGTTTTTTGCTCTCTTGTCCAAATACCCCTGTCAGAATCAGCACACAGGCAAAATCTAAGACAGGTCTCGGAGAGAGAGTCACCCGTTGCCTCAAAGAGGGGAATTTGGTAGCACAAGAGCATAAAAGTAAGCTTGCAAGGGCATTGAGACGTGAATCGGTGTACGAAGGGAGGAGAAAAAAAAAAAAAAAAAAAAAAAAAAAAAAAAAGAAAGCAGAGGAAAGGCAAAGACA